>CP106729.1:123551115-124151115 GCA_025506655.1 Gossypium rotundifolium
AAAACAAGGATTGTAGAAAAGATGATCGAGACTTGTAAAGATTGGCATAAAGAAGTTACTACTTATCTTTTATGACTATTGAACGTTGGCCATGATTTTTGCCGGGGCAATATCTTACCCATTGGTTATGGAATGGAAGCATTATTGCCAATTGAGCCTAATCGAAGAAAAGGTTAAAAGCTATCAATCACGATCAAATGATGCAAGCTTGCAACAAAAAAGTTCATCCTAGAGAATTCCACAAGGGGAACCTGATGTCAAAATAGATCTTTCTTATTCAAAAAGATTTCAGAAGAAAGTAGATGCCAAACTGGAAAGGACCTTATGTAGAAAAAAGGGCTTGTTCTAGAGGAGCATTGATATTGACTGAGATGGATGCTAAAGACTTGCCTAATCCGGTAAATTCAGGTTCCTTCATGAAGTATTTTACCTGAAAGAGGAAAGGCCAAGGTGAAAACCCGCAAGGGTGCCTTGAGTTCAAATTCAAATTTTAAAAAAAATAAGAAAAAAAATAAAAAGAAGGAGAGGCCAAGGTGAAAACCCGCAAAGGGCGCTTTAAGACCAAATGGGTTTTGAGCGAAAACCCGAAAAGGGCGGCTCAAATTTTGATCAAAGATAGGGCATGTGGTAGTCTCGCTGTGCCTGAATTAACAATGAGGAAGTATGCTACGTCTTGATACATTGAAAAAGTACTCCGGATCCTCTAAACACATATTGAGTTTAAAATAGTCCTCAAGAAATTTGAACATAGAAGCTCAAGCTGCGATATCTAGGGCACTTAGCTTCTATCTTACCCATTTTTTTGAATTTGTTATCTTTGATTATTTTATTCTTTTCAAGATAATCCCAAATCAATTTTCTTTTATTGCCTTGGTTATCTTTGATTAACTTATTTGTTTCGAGCTATGTTTCTGATTAATTTCTTTCTTGTCCATTGTTGTGATCTTTTTCAAGCATTTTATATAGAAATAATGATTATTGGACTAATAATACTTTTATAAAAGGAGTTTCACATATTATTCTGAAAGTTTTTAAATAATAGAGGAACCTGAAATAGGACTATTGTTTAGAACTCACCAAGCCTAAGGTTTGGAAATATTGAAAGGCACATACATCTGGTTATTACGCCCAGGGAATGGTGTAACAGATCAAATTGATAACAGATTGGATGAAAGAAACCAAATGTTATTCCCCTAAAGTCACAGTGGGAGGTACAAACTTTATGTCCCCAGGGTATAGTGGAAGGGACTCTGAAATTACAGCGGGGCAAGCTTGTTGAGTAGAATATGATCATTTTTTGGGTTTTCTATCAAAGATACCAGCTGAAGGAGAAAGCATGGTAACGCATTAGTAATAGAACCTTGATGAACTATGAGCAGTGACAACCCAAACAGTAAAAAAGGATCATTCTCATGAAAATATTCTTCATACACTTCCAGTTAGGAGCATTAGATTCATTCGGTCATTGCATCCTAATCATTATACATTTAAAAATGGGATCATTCTCATGACATTCTGCATTCATGTAAATGTTATCCATAATACATTCAGGTCTACAGGACATGTCCCTTAGAGGACGATGTAGCAAATTGGAAAGTTCAGATTTTGTTCCCTAGAGATGGTAGTGGAGCAAACTGATGATCGAAGTCTTCCTGAAGATAGTAAGGAAGCAAATTGAAAAGTTCAGATTTTGTTCTCTAGAGATGGTAGTGGAGCAGACTAAAGATTGAAGTCTTCTTGAAGATAGTAAGGAAGCAAATTGGAAAGTTTAGATTTTGTTCCCTAGAGATGGTAGTGGAGCAAACTGAAGATTGAAGTTTTCCTGAAGATAGTAAGGAAGGAAATTGGAAAGTTCAGATTTTGTTCTCTAGAGATGATAGTGGAACAAACTGAAGATTGAAGTTTTCCTGAGATAGTAAGGAAGCAAATTGGAAAGTTTAGATTTTGTTCCCTCGAGATGGTAGTGGAGCAGACTGAAGATTGAAGTCTTCTTGAGATAGTAAGGAAGCAAATTGGAAAGTTCAGATTTTGTTCCCTCGTAATGGTAGTGGAGCAGACTGAAGATTATAGTCTTATCTTCCTGATGTATAAAGAGAATAGACTAAAAATTATAGATTTGGCATTCCTGAAGTTGCAGGAAGCATATTGAAGACATCAGATCTTGTCTCCCTGAGTTTGTAGTGGAGTAGATTAAAATAGTAGATCTGGCATTCCTGAAGTTGTAGGAAGTAGATCGAAGACATCAGATCTTATCTCCCTGAGTTTGCGATGGAAGCGGATCGAAGGCAGATGAATCGACATTTACGAAGTTACTGAGAGCGGATCAAAGACATCATATCTTGCCTCCCTGAAGTTGCAAGCGAAGCAGACTGAAGATAGCAGATCTTATCTTTTTGAAGTTGTAGGAAGCAGATAAAAAATATCAGCCTGCCTCCCTGAGTTTGAAGCGGAGCAGACTGAAGACAACAGATCTTATCTTCGTGAAGTTGTAGGAAGCAGATTGAAGATATTAGCCTGCCTCCTTGAGTTTACAATGAGCGAGGAAAGACAAGATCTTATCTTCCGAAGTTGCGAGAGCGGATCGAAGATATTAGCCTGCCTCTACGAGGTTGCGGTGAAGCGATCGAAGATAGCAGATCTTATCTTCCTAAAGTTGCAGGAAGCAGATCGAAGATATTAGCTTGCCTCCCTGAGTTTGCAGTGGAGCAGACTGAAAATAGCAGATCTTGTCTTCCTGAATATTGCAGTGAAGCAAGATCAAAGATACTAATCTCACTTTCCTGAAGTTACAGTAGGATGGATTAAATATACAAGAGTAGGTCTTATCTCCCTAAAGTTGCAGTAGAATAAGATTAAAGCTACAGATTCAATCTCCTTAAAGTTGCAGTTGGGTTAGAGACTACTTGAAGAAGATGAGGATCAAGAAGTTAAGGCTCGGCAAGACCGGCCAAAATTGGTCCTTTTATAGTCTTTGCTTCATTCTTGTTACACGACAATGAGCAAAGAGCGGCAGCTGTAGTAGGCCAATTTAACTCAGGCCCGTACAAAAAATAATAAACCCAAAGTAATAAAACAAAGTCCAAGTCCAGTCCAAAACATATCATTTGGCCCGATCGGAATGACCCATTAAAAGATTGAAGGTCCATTTACAAGCTTGACGTATATGGGAACACAATCTTCAAGGACATGTAATCTTAGATATGATATGCAATCCTAGAAGATATGATATGCAATCTTAGATATGATATGCAAATCTTAGATATGATATGCAATCTTAGAAGATATGATTTTCTAATCTTAGAGATTTAATTTGTAGATACCTTTTAATCTTAGCCATTGATGTAATTGATCTGTACCATTGAATTTGGGGAGGCTCAACTATAAATAGAGGCCTCTCCCTTCATTGCAAGACACTTGAGTTTTGAGTAATAAAAATTCTTGAGAGCAATCACTAAAATTTCTCTCTCTTTTGCCTTCTTATTTTCTGTGGCTTGTTCTTATTTTGTTCTTCACTCATCTTCGTTTCTTTTGAGTTACTTAGTTCGAGTTAGATTTTGGTGAGGAATTTCGTTGAATTCTCATATTATGGGAGTTAGGTTGACTTATGCATTTTTTAAACTTTTTATTTATCCATATCATTTATTATAGTTTTTTATTTTTTAAAAATTATTATAATATTCATTAATTGTTTTGAGTATATTATTTACCTTATATTCTTATTTTTATACATGAATTTAATCTTGTGAATATTTTTTAATTTTTCATAAATTCTTTTAAAATTGCTATTATCTACTCTATATTTTTTATTTTGATTGTTCATTTTAAAATTTTTTTCCCATTATCTTTATTTACCTTAACATTATTATTATTACTTGTCATTCTTTTCTTAATTGTTTATATTAGTGCTAATTGTTAATATGACTGTAACTTTAGTCAATTGCACTTTTGTAATAACTAAATGTTATTTTTTTTAAATCTTTGTTTAAAAATATCTATCTCCTTTAATTACTACATTTTATCCAAAAGTTTTTCTTAAATAAGACAATTTTTTGTGTTTAGAAATTCGGAAAATAGTGCCTAACGTGCTGAGTTTCGATTTTCCGTTTGACTAAATAACTAAATATCCTTTTAATGAATTTTGTAAATCATGAGATAATGTTGGCTACGAGGGTTTAAAACATCATGTCCTAACGTGCTGGATGTGATGTTTGTATTCTTTCGGAACAAAAGAATCTCAAGTTCTAATTCAAATTGTTCAAGTTTTTAAAAAAATCATGTTTTCAAATCTTTTCGAATTTTCGACATTAGGACAATAACTAATCAATTCGGTACCAATTTTGGGCGTTACGAGGGTGCTAATCTTTTCTCGTACGTAACCGACTCTTGAACCCGTTTTCTTGAATTTCGTAGGCCAAAATCAATGTTTTGAAATAAAATATTTTATAAGGTGATCCGATCACACCTAAGCAAAAAAAATTAGTGACGACTCCATTTTCGTTTTTAAAGTCGATCTCTATTTTTTAAAAAAAAACTTAAAAATAATTTCGGGTTACCTGATAGTAGGAATGTTGATCAATGTTAGTGACTTGAAATAAGTAAAACTATGATTCACATGTATTTTTTTCATCATTAATTTAGTCATATTCATATACGGCTGGTTAACAAATATAAATATTTTATTATTTTTATTTATTCACTTTTAGAGATTAAATTAATAAAAGGGATTTAACTGCCAGTTGACAAATAGCTTATAATTAAAATTACCTTGGAGCTATATTTATTTATAGGTTAAATTTTACTATTAAGTTGTAGATTTAATTTTATACTTTAATTTGATTATTTTTAATCTTTTTATTTGATGAATTTTAAAATAATAATTAATAAATTTATTATTTTGCTATTTTTAAAATATAATCGACAAAAACATCATCACATATATAATACAATGCTATCTTACTATTTTTACATATTATTTAAAAAATTAAAATTTATTGCTTAGTTAAGATTAAACCATTTAAAAAGTAAATTAACTTTTATTTATTTATTCTGTTTGTTACTGTTGTAATGTAAACCTATTGCTTGTCATGGTTGCAAAGTAGAAAAGGAAATTAAAAAGAAGAAGAAAAAAAGCAAGAAAATCCAGAATCGGTTATTTTGCTCCACTGCTTCAACCTCCTTTATCCCATTATCAAGGTATGCACAATAGCCTTCTCTCTACTGCTTTCTTCTTTAATTCCATTCATCCACAAAAGTGATGCATAATTTTTTCTTCAAAATCCGATAACAGTCATTATAACAACTATGGCTTCTTTGAAATTGTCCCTTTCTTGGGACTTTGTCGATTCAAAGAAACTCAGCTTCTACGTTAACCCATCTCATTTACCTGATCAATGTTCCAGTTTTTCATTCACCAGTTGTTTTCATGTCGCAAGAGCTGCTTCCATGCTCACTTCTTTGACTAGGCTCAAACATCTTAGAGTCGAACCCGCCAACGTTCCTGACCCTAACCCAGTCGATAGAGATACCCCTTTTTCTTCCAAAAATGAATTAGTGAATGAAAACCCAAAACTTGTTGAGGGCCGAAAAGGTCAAAACCGCAAGAAAGGGATAACAAGAAATGTGGGTTTCAGGTTTGGTTCCAGAAGGAGCGGTAACGAAGTAGAAAAAGGAGATCTTTTTGTGTGTAGAAATAGCGGGTTGGATGTTGATTATACTGCTATAAAGCCTGACTTGAATTTGGAGCATTGTAATTCTATATTGAAAAGACTTGAGAAGTCTAATGATGGTAATGCTTTGAGATTTTTTGAGTGGATGAAGAGCAATGGGAAATTAGATGGAAATGTGACGGCTTATAGATTGGTTCTTCGAGTTTTGGGCAGGAGACAAGATTGGGACGCTGCTGAAATATTGGTTAGGCAAGCAAAATGCGATTCCGGCTGTGAGCTTGATTTTCAGGTTTTCAATACAATCATATACGCCTGTTCTAAAAGGGGGCTTGTTGAAATGGGTGCTAAGTGGTTTAGAATGATGCTGGAACATGGGGTTCAGCCAAATGTTGCCACTTATGGGATGCTTATGGGACTTTACCAGAAGGGCTGGAATGTTAGGGACGCAGAGTTTGCACTTTCACAAATGAGGAGTTCTGGCATTGTATGTCAGTCTGCATACTCTGCAATGATCACAATTTATACACGGTTGAGTTTGTATGACAAAGCGGAAGAGGTTATCAGCTTTATGAGAGAAGATAAAGTCGCATTGAATCTTGAGAATTGGTTGGTGATGCTTAATGCTTATAGTCAAAGTGGCAAGTTAGAGGAGGCTGAGCTGGTATTGATTTCAATGCAAGTAGCAGGCTTTTCTCCAAATATTGTTGCATACAATACACTAATCACAGGGTATGGAAGAGCATCAAATATGGATGCAGCTCAATGTGTATTCCTGAGCATCCGGCAAGTTGGATTAGAACCTGATGGTACAACTTACCGTTCCATGATTGAGGGCTGGGGGCGAACTGGCAATTATAAAGAGGCAGGATGGTATTACAGGGCTATGAAACAGCTCGGATTCAAGCCTAACTCATCTAACTTGTACACGCTGCTAACTTTGCAAGCAAAGCATGGGGATGAAGAGGGTGCCATTGGAACACTTGATGATATGCTCAAGATGAGGTGCCAACATTCTTCAATCCTAGGTACTGTTTTGCAAGCATATGAGAAGGCTGGGAGGATCTATAAAGTTCCTCTTGTTATAACTGGGTCTTTCTATCAACATGTTTTAGAGGACCAAACTTCTTGTTCCATTCTAGTCATGGCTTATGTGAAAAGTGGATTAGTGAATGATGCAATTAAAGTGTTGGGGAGCAAAAGGTGGAAGGATCCAGTTTTTGAAGATAACCTGTATCATTTATTAATTTGCTCTTGCAAGGAGTTGGATGATCTTGATAATGCGGTTAAGATATTTTCTCAAATAACTAACTCTGAAAACAAGCCAAATTTGCATATAATGTGTACAATGATTGACATTTACAGTGTCATGGGTCACTTCAATGAAGCAGAAAAACTCTATTTGAAGTTAAAATCTTCAGAAGTTGCCTTGGACATGATTGGCTTTAGCATTGTTGTAAGAATGTATGTTAAAGCTGGATCTTTAAAAGATGCCTGCAGCATTCTACAAATGATGGAGAAGCAGAAAGACATTGTCCCAGACATTTATCTGTTTCGTGACATGCTTCGGATTTATCAAAAGTGCAACATGCAGGAAAAATTAACGAATCTTTACTATAGAATTTTGAAGAGCAGTATTAGCTGGGATCAGGAAATGTATAACTGTGTCATTAACTGTTGTGCGTGTGCTTTGCCAGTCGATGAGCTTTCCAAGATTTTTAATCGAATGCTTCACCATGGTTTTGCTCCTAATACTATAACCTTCAACGTCATGCTTGATGTTTATGGTAAAGCCAAACTTTTCAGGAAGGTCAAGAAACTATTCTGGATGGCAAAAACTCGAGGTTTGGTTGATGTAATCTCTTACAATACTATTATATCTGCATATGGTCAAAATAAGGACTTCAAGAATATGTCATCAACCATTCGAGAAATGCAATTCAATGGTTTTTCAGTTTCCCTTGAAGCCTATAATTGCATGTTGGATGCATATGGGAAAGAAGGCGAAATGGAGAAATTTCGAAGTGTATTGCAGAGGATGAAGGAATCAAATTGTGCTTCCGACCACTATACATACAACATTATGATCAATATTTATGGGGAACGAAGATGGATTGATGAAGTTGCTGCTGTGCTGACAGAACTGAAAGAATGTGGACTAGGACCTGATTTGTGCAGTTATAACACATTGATTAAGGCGTATGGAATCGCTGGAATGGTCGAGGATGCTGTAGGTTTGATCAAGGAAATGCGAGGAAATGGGATAGAGCCTGATACGATAACTTACAGCAATCTGATTACTGCATTAAGAAAGAATGATAAGTTCTTAGAGGCTGTTAAGTGGTCATTGTGGATGAAGCAGATGGAAATGGAAAATGCAAGTGGTCCTACATAATCTGTTTTCCACGTCATTTCGCATTAAAGCTCCTACAACATTCTACCTAAACATTTCACAGGTGATTGCTTCTTAAGGTAATCTATTTTGTATCCTGCATCAAATTCCTCTGCTTATGCATAAGATTCTGTTGACTATATTCATCTATGGACTTCTGAAGGTATTTCATAGCTTTTAATATTAGAAATCGACTTTGTCTTCGCTGCTTAAGAACTTCTTTGAGTTTTTTAAATGTAAATGCTTATGACAGGGACTCAAGAAGCGCAGATTGTCGTTTTCTTTTTGAACAGTTGCTGCTTTATTCTGTACTATATCATTTGTTTTATTTTCTAAAAAATTTAACTGCTTTAAATCGTTGAACGTGAAAAGCCTTTACAGCCATAAACTTTCTTTTAGATCTTCTTTACCTATTGGTTTCTTCTTCAGTCTTCAACACATTCCGGTCATTCAAAGAGTTATATTTGTGCCTCATTTGAGCATTCCTGTTAAACACTTACAGTCAATGGAGTTTTTATTGGTCAAAATGCAAGCTGAAATCTGATGTATTGTTTATCCTTCTATCTCTGCGTGTTTTCTGCATTCACCATTTGCTCAGCTGACACACTTTTTTGGTCTTCTTTCAGATCTAAGGACGACCCAAGCAGATTGTATTTGGGAAACTGATAAGTAGATGCTACTGGAAGCATGGAGGATCCTTGCAATGCCACTACCCTGGTAAAAAAATATATTTGTAAAAATTTCTTTGATGCTAGTTTATGGAAGTGAAAGTACTGAATTTACTCAGATGAAGGAGCAATGACAAACTGAAGCGCATTGAACGTGCGGTTTTCTTCCTCGGTTATACTTGGCTTGGGGCACAATAGTTTGTCTTCATTGACAAGGCATGCTACTGTACTCCATGAATGAAACAAACTGAGATATCATCATCAAGGGTGGATTTGTTCTCTCCAAAATATTTATTTCTTCATTATTTTGTGCAGCCAAGCATCTGGTGTATGAAATAATATTACTAATATTAGAAACAGGAAAGCATACCGTATTCATTCTTATCTCTCTTTTTTGCATGTAATATATATATATATATATATATTTCCTATAAGCTGGACATTATGTATGATATATCTTAATCTCCCCTAACATTTCTCTGGTGTGTTTTTTTTTTTTATTATTCTCATTTTCATTGGTTTTGCATATTTGCTTTCATGTAAGCAGGAATGTCATAATGGCTTTAAAAATTCTCCCTTATGTATATTGTATAAAGTTTTTTTTTTTTTTTCTTTTTCATTCCGTAAGTTATCCAGATAAGTAACGAAGGCTTGGCTTTAAGCACATTAAAGGACTCTCCTAAAGAGCAAATCAATAATATTCTTACAAGACTACTTTCTTACCCATGCATCTCACGGTTATTTGTGTTGAATCCTTTTATATGTATTAAATTAATGTTTAATGTGTTAGTGAATCTTATGAATTTTTATTATTTTGATTTGTGTATAATCCTTTTCCTTTTAATTTTATTTCAATGGATTAAAATTTTGGTTTAACACTCTTGAAACTTCTAATGCATATAAATATATATACATTAATTTAGATATTGATTTTGTTTTCTTAGTAAGACATCTTTAAATCGTAAAAGAATATTGGCGTTGTTTTTATAATGGTGATCATTATAATGATAGTATGCTAATTTTTCAGATTTCTACCATCTATATTTAGGAATTGGTTGCTATAATTTATTATTATTGTTATTCATTACTAAACTTTAATTCTATAATTTGATTTTGATATTTGTATGTAATTTTATATTCATATCCTCTAGAATTGTGTATTTGTTTAGCACATTTTTTTTTTGGAATTGCATACTTTTATTGATTGTGACACTAATCACTTGATTGTTGAATATTTACTAGTAATAATTACATTAGTGAAGATTTGTAAGTTAAAATCAATATTGCAATTTAGATTAATAGTTACATCCTATGTTTTGGCTTCTAATCGTACAATTATGGTATGCTTATACTATTTACTTAATTTTGTACATATATCTATGTAAAAAAATTTGTTTGTGTGCATTTTGTGAACTAATAAATTTTATTTGCAAGAAATTCATGTGTTTTTTATCTTGATTTTATTGGAGGCTAATATTCTATATTTGGTTGTTTCAAGATGACATTCAAGAGTTTCTCTGATCAACATTTATAATTACATTTGGATTTATTATTTTGGTGTTTTCTTTGATGTAATGATACGAGTTGTAAGGTTTAAAACCAAACTCATAAACGTAATGGGCTTAAGTTTTCTCAAGGCCCAATAACGAGATCGAAAGCTAAGTAAATCCAAGCAAGATTGAACGGGACCATCCAAGACTTCGTTACCAAGGCTCTAGCTGTGCACACAATCGAAAAAGAAAATCAAGATTCACTTTCTTGTTTTCAAGAAAATCAAGAAATCGAATCTTGGTCCAATTTTGCTGTTTCAGACAATTTCAAGAATCAAGAAAATCAAGATTTCAAATCTTGGAAATCTTGGTCCAAGAAATTGAATCTTGTAGCCAAGGCACATTAGATTTTATGTACAAGCTTGAACGAGCTAATTTCGAGAGCAAACGGATCACAATACCAAGTTCTTGAAAAAATGACCCATTAAGATGTCTCCAAGCACATCCTGAAGTTTGGAAAGTAATTTAATTGAATATTAGACTAAATTATCAAAGTGGCCCAAATTGTAAAATATTTAAACTATAGGTCCAATTTTATTTTAACAGGTAGATCATCATGTAAGAATTCAGCCCAAAGAGCTCATTTAATTCTTTTGGCTGAATTCCTATTAAAAGTCCACACTTAGAATTATTTTGTTTTTTTTATTTGATGAGTTGTCATGTTATTCTATTAGGGTTAGGAAAACTTATTTTAGGGGCCTATAAGTAGCATGGACATTCACCCTTATACATATACAATTAATTTATGTTTTTTTTGAGTTAATAATAATTATCTTTGAGTTTTTCTTCAAGAATTGCTCTTGAGTTTCTTTTAGAAGTTGTTTTGACAATCTTTCAGGTTGTGGGAATCAGCTTCAAGCTCTTTCTTGCCAAGATATTTTTCTTGGAGGGGGAATTAGAGCCATTAAAAGGAGTTGTGGATTCTTAATGTTTCCAAGGCTTCTTAGGACGCCATCTTCTTTGTTTTATCATTAATTAATCGTTTATTGCTTATTTAAGTTAGTTCTTGCTATTTTGGCTTGCTGATTTAATTGATTTTCGTTTTAGGTTAAAATTGCTTCAAGACATTCTCCCATCTTGTTCCATCAAGAAACACATCAAAAATCTGGTTAAGGCATTTTCTTGAGGTCCAAGAACGGTTTCTTTCCATACAAGAAACCCTAATTCGTTTTCTTTTGAACTCTTTACCATCCGGTTCATCTTTCTTTTGTTTTATTTTTGTTTGACTCTCTTTTGTGACAACTAAGCTATTTTTGTTGTTTCTCGTTTCAGTTTACGATCATCTAGAGATCTAGAATACATCTGCAACTTGAACAAACTTTATGATCCACTTCCGCATTCATTCGTATCATTCTTTATCATATAATGTTAGTATATTTGTTTGCATTGTACTATCTTTTTTTTGTTAAATTTTATTTAGAGCTATCTATTTGTTATGGAGTACATAAGTTATGTTATCGAAATTGATCTTAATTTAGAAGTTTTAATTTCATGAAGATTTAGTTGTGAAAAAATTTCAAACCACCCTTTCCTAAAGCATGGAACCAAGATTTGAGTCTAAAAAAAATGAAAAGATTATTTTCTATCTGTTACATCTATTATATGAATGGATTTTCTTTTGAAAAATTACCTACTTTTCTCTAGTTTATACTCTCTGTATTAGTATGATTAAATCACATGTACAAGTAAACTAGAAGTTTACTAATCCAAAAATATTAATTACTTGGCATGATCAGTTAGATCGTATCGATCAATAATGATGTAAAAATGAGTATTTACATGGATATTTATTAAAGAACATAAAGATTCTTCATTCTAAAAAAATTCTCATGTGCTGCTTGTTCTGAAAAGAGAATTATTTATTTGGAACCTTACTAACAAAAGTTGAGATTGAATCTATTCGATTTTTTAAATGAATATTGACTCGTTTACCTAACAAGTGGATGTTTTGATAAAATTTTGGTAGATGTATCTATAAGATAATCACATGTGAGTTACCAACTCGTAACTTGTAGTTTGCGAGATTATTTGTTAAATGAAACTTAAGAGCAAAACTTTCAGATTATGCAGTTGAGACAATTCATGCTAATGTTGGTTAGATTATATCTCAAACATTTAATGCTTATTACATGTCAATTTGAATAATTATCGCAAAGTCTATTGTTTATATGTATAAAATGGCTTTAGTATAAATAAATTACTAAATGCCTCTAGTTAACAACTAAACCATTACTTTTAAGAACAAAATTTCTTTTGTATACGTATAAAGATATGATATTTTACATGCATCAACACTTGTATACATAATGCCAATAAGTTATGATAAATACTCCTATTATAATTGACTTTTGATCAAAGTCAAATATTTCTAATTTTAAAATTTTTGAATGTGTAGTATATGTTCAAGTTGTTTCACCATATTGCAAAAAAAAAAAAAAAAAAAAAGGGTATTCAAAGGAAGTTGGGAGTATATATTGGTTATATAAGTCTTTTTTTTTTTGGAGTAAAAACCACTGATGCCATAAATACTTGGAGAATAAAACAGTTACAATCAGCCACATGTAACCCAACCATTAGATTCCTAAACAGCATCTGAAGGGTTTCAAAACAATTAGACCACACTAACCAACACCAGAAACAAGACAAGTAAAAAATGAAAACATTAAACACAAAAGGAAACCAACACAAACCATTAGAAAAACATGAAAAACAACAAAAGCAAAAACAAATAAAACCTCTAAGATCTAAGACATCCTCTCCAAAACCTTCACAACCCTTCCTAGGACAAGTAGATCGTCGAGATAATCCAGAGAAAAATAGCATATTTTGATACCAATAAACTAGAAGACCTCTCAACCGGCCTTGAGTTCATCGAACACCCTTCACCTTCAAATCCAGACTTAGCCTTCAAAAATGGTCTCTTCCTCCAATCCCCCTCCTCCTCATAGAATTGATCCTTTCCACATCCTTCGGGACCTCATCAATCCAATAGACAGGACGATTGTGTTTCTGGCCCTCCATCGCCATTGCATGGGCCGCCGCGTTTGCTTTTCGAGGTACGAACCTAAACTGGAGAACCCTAAAATTAGTGCCTTTCCCTTTAATTTTTGAAATAAGGTTATTGATGCTAGATCTTTCCTCCTTACTAGATTTCAATTTTCGGATGATGGTCAGAGCGTCCCTATCGACACACATATCCTGAAACCCCAACTCTTTCGCAAAGGAGACCACCTTCAAGCATGCTCTCGCCTCCTCCATTGTCGGATCCATAATGTTCTCCCATGGGTAAGTACATGACGCCATAACCCAATGTAACACCCTATACCTGGCCTGGTCGCCAAGCCCGAATATCAGCATGACACACCACCGTCTCATGTCATACTCAAAATAAATTGTCACATTATTAAGAAATCATCCTCTTTATTAATGATCTTATAAATTTTTATTCAGACATATATCAACCATCATTAAAACATGCCAAACATAATTTAAACAAACTTGTGTTAATAATTAAACATGCATTAGACCACTTAGCAAAATTTCCAAGACAATTCACGTAGGTATTGATAATTTTCTCAAGTGGTATCGATATCGCTTGAAAAATCGGTACCAAAACTGCTTACTGTTTCTTGCTTAAAAATCCAAACATTGAAAATTATCGATACCTCTACCAAAGTATCGATATTTCTACCCTGAGTATCAATACTCGTGATAGGGTATTGATACCAAATTATGATTCTGACTTCTTGCACATTTCAAATCATAGATGTATCATTTTTGAAACACGAATATCGATACCTTTACTTCAGACCAGAAAAATACAACATACATAAGCATATAAGTCATTCCAACATGTACCAAATCATCATGATATCATATCATCATCAAATAAGCGTCAAAATGGCCGTAGTAATAGTCTCAAATATCGAAAGTAAGTCTAAGCAATAACCAACATAATACGAAATGAATCTCATAAACTTAGGAACAAATAATCTATGGAAACATTTAAAACATCATGGTAAATACCAATAAAAGTTTACCAAATTTGTAATGACCCGAATTTGGGCCTAGTAGAATTGGGTCCATTGGGCCATGGGCGTAGGAGTGTTAAAATTTTTGAGAATAAGAGAAAGACATTATTTCAAGTTGGACTTATTAGGAAGGTGATTTTGGAAATTTACGGGGTTCTAGGAAGCTTCGGGTTCAAGTTAGGCTATAGGAAAATTTTTGTGTTTATGCATTTAAGGGGGAGAAGGTAAGTGACATCAAGACTTAAGGAAATAAGTTGTGTTTATGCATTTAAGGGGGAGAAGGTAAATGACATCAAGACTTAAGGAAATAAGTGTTCATTTTGCTAGCACAAGGAGTCTATTGGTAAAGGTGGAAAGTGGCGTATGGAGTGTATTAATGGTCTGAGGTTTAAATCCCACCTAGTGCAAATATTTTGGATTAAATTTTTGTACTAATAAGGTAAGTGTCAGCCAAGGCTTTAATATGGTAAGGAAGACTTTTTAATTTTGGAAAGGAGGCTAAGGAATATGGTAAGGAGGAAGATAAGAGAAAAAGAAGGAAAGAAATGAAAGAAAAGGAAAGTGAAAGGAACATGTTGGCCTATAGTGGGGAGAATGTTTTGGAAAGTATTTTTGGTCAATTTTTGATTCTATTGGAAAGGTAAACACGGTTTTGGGGGAGGGAAAACTTGGTAGGCGAAATTCCTTTAGACATTTTGCAATTTTGTGTGAAATGCTTGTTCCTTTCTAGCATATTTGGTTGCTCTCTTCCAATTTCTTCTTTTCCTTTACCGAAACTTTAAAGCCAATATTCTACACCATTTTCCTCGTTTTGGCTGAAACTCCTAGGCCATTTATTCATTTTTCTCCTTTGTTTTGCCATAATTCTCAAACCAATCTTACTCATTTTCTTTTGATGGCCGAATCACTCTAGCACAATTTTCCATCTTTCTCTCTTATTTAGCCGAAACTATTAAGCTCCCTTTCTCTATCTTTTCATTTCTTTTCACAAAGTTCTTCAACCATCCTTCCTTCTTCTTTAATCCATATTTTCATAGTCGAATCTTGATCATCACTTCTTCTCCATCTTGCAAGTTGGACATTTATTTCTTGATTAAATCGAGTAAGTGACATTTTTCCTACTCTTTTCATTCTCTATTCTCCCTAGCCGAATGAATGTTCCCCATCATTCGTGTTTCATCTTGTTTCTAAAATCGAAATAGTGATCTTTAATACTCCCTCATATTTTGATAATGTTCTATTTGTAGTATTCTAGTGGATTGGCCGAATACCATATCATTGCCTATTCATTTCTGGTCATAAGCCAATCGGTGGGAATCGGGATCATCATCGATTAAGGTAAGGAGTCTTTTCATAGTCCATTCGATATCGCTACTCGATTATTGTGTTGAACAGATTGAAAGTGTGGCTAATCGATTATGTTGTTAGGAACAAAATCGCTCGATCTATCCACTTGTTGATTCAACGAAAATAGTGGTAAGCCGAACTCTTTTTCCTTAGACAATCCATATATATCGTAATATCGTTCTGACTAAGTTTTAAACTAATGGAGGCTTGTGGTGCCGATTCGAAAGGAAAGGCGAGTGGAGAACTCAAAAGGAGTGGATTTACGATTCCTACTCTTAAATTCAAACGAAGGGCGGTATCGGCGGTTCGAGATTTTCCATCGGGTTGTGGACCATCATCCGGTGAAAGTAGTCAAATCGTGGTCGTTCATGATTCTAAGGGTGAACATTTTAGATCGTTTATTTTAGAGTTAGATTAATGAAATCACGTATGTCGATTAATTGAGTGTTTTGATATCATAGGTGTTGACGATCAAGAAGGCCTAGTACTTACCGTAATCAGGTGTGTAATCTCACACCGTTTTTCTGTGGGTTTTAAGATTCAATATCATATTTGAAATAAATCGTTATGGTAAAATCGTAATATGGCGTAAACCGGGAAATTGGTCTAAATTACACTATTTTGATAAATTTATCAAAAACGGTATTAACACTGTGAGAATTATGAAAATGCCCTAATGGGCCAAATTACGAAAATGCCCCTAACTGTGAGTATTACGAAAATGCCCTTTTAGGCTGAATTACAAAAATGCCCCTAATGGGCCGATTTGACAGATTGCCCTAATGGGTCGGTTTGCAAAGTGTTATAATAGGCTGAATTTTTGTAATGGATCTCTAAATTAATGATTGTTGTTTATATTTATAAATATCATGATTTACTATGTATGTTGCATTTACATAATTTTTGCATGGGATGGGAAAATGTTGAAGAAAAGTGATTCCGGTGCCATTGCCACAAAAATGTTTGTTAATATGATTCATTTTGATTCCGGTGGCTTGGCCACAATCAAAATTTGTTATAAATGGCAACTTGCTTGTGATTGGTGTGTTTGGCGGGGTGGGTTGACTTGATCCCCACAGGTGTGATGGGATGGTACGGGTGGTGTGTAGCGGATGGATTATTAGGATGGGTTGGGTTGCATACTTTGCACATAATTATATATGTATATATATATTCTGTTTTATAAATGGGCTTAGGCCCAAGATTATGCTAAATGGGCTCTGGCCTAAGTTATTGCTAAACGGGTTCAAGCCCAGTGGACAACGGTAAGGGGATTATTCACTGAGTTCTAGTAACTCACCCATTTTCCTTAACCCTTGCAGGTAATGCTCAGTAACATGGATTTGGGCCATGGATGACTCGGTGAAGGCCATACTTCAGAAATGGTATTTATTTTGAACTTTAGATTTCTATTTCTGTTTACTTTACTATTTTGGGGTTTTACGTTGTAATAAGGCCTCTAAAATATTTTAATTTTTGCTTTATGTTTGATTTAACTTATTACGTTGTTTAAATTATTTTAAAATGGGAATTTTTCAAAAACTTAAATAAGGATTTTAAAAAATAGATTAACAAATGGGTTTCATAACAAACTTTTACGAATATTTTTAACTCAGAAATGTTCTCTCGAAATATCAACGATATTTTCAAAAGTCAAAGTTTATAAAATTTCTAGTTCAAAATTATCTATTTATCAATCAATCTTCGAGGTTAGTAGTATTTAAACAAATATTTCAAATCAAACTTGTTTTATTGATTTTAACAAATCAATACCTATTTTAGTATGAATCAAAAGGATTTAACATGTTTTCTCATGTGACATGTTAGATCCGGTCATAACGTATGGGCTGGGTTTGGGGTGTTACAACATTGCCTTATTCCCAAAACATAAACAAATAACAATAACACCTACAAAATCACGAAAATGGACTTGCTTGGATCACCCCTCGGAACCACACCATTCACACCGACACTCAACAATTGTACAAGGGTTTTAAGAAAGGAGTGGGTGAGCTTAACAAGCTCAGTGAATGTCTAGAACAACTAGCATGCAAACAATTCATCAATCATTAATGAAACAACCATATAGCACAACCTCAACAGTTCCAACTCTAGTGTCACAATATACTTACTCGTGCATTATTACTAGTTCATTTACATGGTAATCATATTCACTTTTAAGCATATCTCACATTACACATATTATCACATAACATTTAAGCATGTATCACAATACTCATATAATCACATAACATTCAAGCATATATCACAATACTTAAAAAAATATGTTTATAGATAATTTGCATAACGGTCACATATCATATAAACACATATCACAATACACACATATTCATAATTTGAGATAATTTGACACTTGAGCTATGAAATATAAAAGTGAGCCTTCTCATCACTCATTGGATGCAAGAATCTCCAACACACCACATAGACTCATAGAGTCGAACATGTCCTGAAAGTGAATCATAAAGCTAACACTCTCCTTATTTCCCCTCACATGTCCCGTTGAATGGAGCTTAGCTCACATTCCTTTATCCCTCTAACATGTCCCAGGCCCCAAAGCCCAAAATCACTGTACATATAGGTGAGTACTCACAACCCTATGGCATGCCAACTATATCCAACGGTTTCAAAATCACAAGGCCAAAATATCTAAAATCAAACACATATCACTTACCGATTATCCGTGCACTATCACTACATATTTGCATCTTTAGCAAAACATTGTTACAAACATTTAACATATACATAACATGTACACATTTGCACTTTCCCAACAGTTATCATAACCACATATCACATGTTATAGCATCTCATCTCCAATTAAAATATTCACAAACACACAAGCACATTGTACACAAGATAGCATAGGCATGAGAAAGCTTACACTCTATAACAGCCCGATTTTAAGTCTAGTCGGAATAGTGGTTTCGGGACCACAAATTTGACACAGTAAAATTTATTTTTATTTTATTTTTTATGGTCTACAGTTTTATGGAATGATTTCATGAAAGTTTCATTCAAAAAATTTGACGTTTGGGCACTCAATTTAGCTAAAGGGACAAAATTGCAAAAAGTGAAAAATGTGAGTTCTATATGTTAAAGGTATCCAATTTCTATGAGATCTTAAATTAGAGGTCCTTAGATGGTAATTAGACCATTATACTTTAGTATGGACAAAAATGGACATGGTTAGGTGAAATTTTGAAGTTAGGCATTGAGGGCATTTTGGTCATTTAGTAAAAAAAGCCAAAATAACTAAATAAAAGTCTTCATCTTCATCAATTTAGTCCCCCATGGCTGAAATTCACAAGAGGATTCCATATCTAGGGTTTTTTCATCTTCCAAGCTCGATTGTAAGTCTGTTCTAGCCCCCATTTTTAATAATTTTCATGTTTTTGAGATCCTTGCAACCTATTCTAGCTATTTCAAGGACTAATTTGAAAGAAAATAAAAGTCTAAAATTTTACCCATGCTAGATATTTGTGTATTTTGATGTCTAATGGTAGATTATGTATGTTTGATGTTAGATAAATAACTTTTATTAAGTTTTTTTGATAAATATACCTAAAAAGGACCTATTTGTAAAAGTTGTAAAATGAGTGTAAAAATGTGAATAATTGAAAAATGTGGGCTACCATGAGCATGAAAAAGATTTAACTAGGCTTGGGTTTTGAAGAAATTGACTATATTTCATTTTACGAGCCTAGGGACTAAAATGTAAAAAGTTGAAAAGTTAGGGGCAAAAATGTAATTTTTCTATAAGGTGTTTTTGGGATTAAATTGAACAATTTGGTAATTGAGAAGCTAAATTTGATATTATAGATCAAGAAAGACTAGGTTCTGACCTAGACTGGGGAAAGAACAAGATTGTGGACTAAATCGAATTATTATCCATTTTGTGCCGAAGTAAGTTCGTATGTTAAAAATAAGCTTTAGAATAATTCTAACTAAATTCTTTAACATTGCATGAATTGTATGTTTGACTTTGTGAATGAGTATAATCCTACGAACGGGTCCGAAGACGAATCGACAAGCAAGTAATCCCGTTTAAACCTTAGGAATAGGTTAGGATACAAGTGACATATCACTAGGGTCATTATGTGTTATGTGATTATGTGATCTGGGTGCTGGTCTGGTATGTCCTACTGGTGGCTGAGTATACTAGCATATGTTGCGGATACTTGATAGCTTGTGTGAGCAGTACCATGTAGCTACGTCTTGACTGACAGCTTGTGTGACCACGCCTATCGATAACTCGAGAGCGAGCGATTATGTGATATGAGACTTAGGTAGCTTTGGCTTCATATATGGCACTTAGCGTGCAAATTTTCTCGAGTACCCGACATTGTTATTCCGAGTGGTTCACGGGTATGTCAAAGATGAAAGTATGTGTACAATCATATTGAGATGGCTCAGGTATGTATGTAAAGCTTGTGCTTATTAAATGTGTGAAATGATGAATATGAGGTAAGTTTGTAATTATAAAACTATGGTAGGTTCATATTTAATTATGTTATGTTATTTGATTGTTATGTGCATGGTAGGGTTGCTTATTTCTTGCATACGAGCTTACTAAGCTATATAGCTCACTCCATTTATTTTCCTTGTTTTTATAGTGTCACCAAGCTAACTCAGAATCGGAGATCGTCGGAGATTTGGATTACACTATCAAACTCTTATTTTAGGTATTTGATGATCTTGATATTTTAAATGTATGGCATGTATAGGAACTTGGTCATTTTGTTAGATGTGTCATTTGCAATGTGGCCAAATGTATTGGCTTATAATGGTTAATGATTTCATTTTGTATATGGTCATAAATGATGGCTTATGTTGGTAGAAGTATATTATATGTTGATATCATTCATGAATGTGGAAACTTACATAACTTGTATTGATAGATCATGATGGTTATGCATGTTAGAGATTAGCATGTGGATGTGATGTTAATACCTTGGTTGTGGATGTTTTGGTTGTCTAAGTATTCCATGACTTGTACCATTGAATTTGTGTAAGTGTAGGTGTGAGGGTGGCAAATGGCTTGGTAAATAGCCTTATTTTTGTCCACAAGGGTAGACACATGGGCGTGTGTCTAAGCCATGTGTGACACACGATCTGCCTCATGGGTATGTGGTTCACTCGTGTGTCCCCTATGCCTTAATTGTTGCAAAACAGAATGTCCAGAATTGAGCACAACGACAAAGACACGGGCATATGTCTCAGCTGGGTGTGCTACACGGCCTTGAACATGAGCATGTACCTCGGCCGTGTGAAGTCTGCACCTATGAAAATTAAATTGACCACACGGGCGTGTGGCACAGCCGTGTGGCACAAGTCAGAGAGCACCCTAAATTGAACATGGCCTATAGCACGGGCGTGTCTCAGGGTCACACGGGTGTGTCCCTTGAACCACACGGGCGTGTGACCCCTGTAACATGAAAATTTTTTTAAGTTTTGTAGAATTTCCTAAAGCTCTCGGTTTAGTCCCGAACCACTTCCAAAGGATGTTTTGGGCCTTATAGGCTCGTATAAGGGACTTTATGATTAAATATGAATGGTTTTAATTTGGATGCAAATTTATGACTCGGAATTGTGTGAATGCTTGTGTTATAAGTCCAGTAATGCCTCGAGCCTATTCCGGTGTTGAATACGGGTATGGGGTGTTGCACACTCAAAATTTAGAATAGGGGTTTAGGCTACTACTAAATTCCCAAATAACGCATTGAATCATGTCCACAAGCAATTATTCTAAACACTCACCAATTACGCTTTCGTTGAAAAGCCAAAAGTTTAAACTAGCTTTTCCCTTGCCTTTATCTCTACTCGTAGATGGTCCTATCAAATCTGGAACTTCAACACAACAATGCATTCAATAATCAACTAAGAACTCACCACAAGCAATCAAAAACAAAAGCTTAAACTAAGTTCTTATGTAACCAAAATCTTTAATATAGCCAACTTAAAACTCAAATATCTCGGTCTATACTCAATATTTTTGCCTAAAACCAATTCCATTCATCTTATAATTCACCTATGACTAATTTCCAACCTTTAAATTACAATAAAATACTCAATTCACAGTATCGACTTTTTCGACATATTTTATGGCTATTTTCCAAAAATTTATTAAAACTTAAGAAATCTTTAACAAAACTTTAAAGTAAGTTTAGAATCCTCTTAATCATGTAAAAATAATTGAAAAACACTTTGAAACCATGTTTTTACCCAAAATATCAAAATCCAACACTAACGAGCCAATTTTTGGCTTTTATTCAAAACATGAATTTAATTGTAACAACCCTAACCCAAATTTGTGCCAAAATAGGGTTATAGAGTATTATCGAAGTTTATAATTTAAACGGAAAAAAAATTCAAACATTTCATAACATATAACATTCATGTCAGAAACCAATCATAATCATGCATATTATTTCTAATGCGAGCCTTCGAGGCCCAAAATACACCTTAGAAACAAATCAGGACTAAACAAAAATTCAGAGAATTATACAGAAATTTATAAAATTTTTAAAACTATAGGGGTCACACGACCGTGTGGCCAGGCCGTGTGACTCACACGACCAAGAGACACATCCGTGTCTTATACTGTGTGGGTATTCAAAATAGGGACACATGGTGTGTCTCAGCCCGTGTCCGTGCCCCTGCCCGTGTAACTCATTGACTTTGGTCACACGGCCAAGCCACATGCCTGTGTGGCAAGCCGTGTGAGCATACTGACTTGCATTCTTTAAAATATATGGGGGACACACGGCTGAGATACATGCCGTGTCTCTTCTCATGTGGATGAAAGTAGACCATTTTCCAAGCCACATTTCTCACCCAAAAATGACATCAACCTACCCCCAAAAATGCACATATACGATAGCTATAATCAAGCATCCAAAACAAGCATAAACAAGCTTTAAGAATATACTAAAATCATATGCAACCAATATTCCCTTAGGCACATCAATTGATAGCTTAAAAACATGTCAATCGTGTATCCAAACTTACCTAAATGACCAAATACATATATGCATAATTGTACCTGTAATAGCCCAAAATAGGGCCTAATCGGAACAGTGGTTTCGAGACCACAAACCCAAAGTAAAAATATTTAATTTATGATTTTTTTAGAGTCTATGATATGTTTGGGTGATGGTGTGCAGATTTTGTTAAGTAATTTCTATCAATAAAGTGCCCAATTTTATTATTGGGATTAAATTGCATTAATTGCAAAATATGAGTTCTAGAACATAAGTACTTGATTTAAATAGGGGTTTAAACTAGAGGTCTTTCAATGTCAAATAGACCATTATATTTTTTTATGGAAAAAATTAGTCATGGAAGGGTAAAAATTGAAAGTTTAGTAAAAAGGGAATTTTTGTCATTTGGGTGTTTTAAGGCATAAAAGACAAAATTGAAACCCAAAAATCTGCTTATTCTCTTCTCCACGCTGTCGAAATTTTCAAGAAGCCATGGCTAGGGTTTCAAGCTTTTTCAAAGCTCAATTGTAAGTGCATTTGAGCCCCGTTTTTAATGTTCTTCGTATTTTTGAGATCCTAAAAGCTTAACCTTTCTATTTTTACCATTTATTTGCATGAAAAATGAAGTTTAAAAATTTACCCATGCTAGATATTTGTGCATTTTGATGTTTAATGGTAGAATAAGGGTGCAGGAGGTTAGGAGAACGATTTTTGCTTAGTGCTTTTCGTTGAAAATGGTTAAACCGGGTTAATTAGTAAAAGTTGTAAATGCTCATAAAAGTGTGAAATAATAAGAATTTGAGGTTGATTTGGAAGAGAAAAAAAGTTTGGCTGACCTTGAATTTTATAGAAATTGAATAAAAATCATATTACGAGCCTAGGGAAAAATCGTAATTATGAGAAAGTTTTAGGGCAAAATTATAAATTTTTCGTAGTATGATTTTTGTATTAAAATGAGTGATGTGGGTGATAATAAAGTGAAATGTGACATTTTAGATCAAATAAATCGAGATTTGGACCAAGTACGGGGAAATGTCAATCAAAATGACCAATTCGCGTCGAGGTAAGTTCATATGGTTAGTCTATAGTGAACAATTATTAAATTTGAATTGAGATGATGTATTATTTTATGTATGTTTGTTATCTAATCATGATTTTAAGCAAGTATGAGATTGGATTGAAGGATCAATCGTGAGAAATGTAGGGTCAAGTACATTTGTATTACGACTCGTGATGAATTGACGGAAAGGACCATGGTTGGACCATGGCAGTGAGTGTGCCAGTGTAAAACCATGTCTGGGACATGGCATTGGCCTCAATTTGTGTCAGTGTAAGACCATGTCTGGGACATGACATCGACACCGAGATGAGTATGAGCTAGTGTAAGACCATATCTGGGATATGGCATCGGCTCGAGATGAGTGCTAGTGTAAGACCATGTCTGGGACATGACATCGGCACCGATATGTGATCCCATGTAAGACCATATCTAGGATATGGCATTGGCATCCTACTAGGTGTACGAGATATCCCGAACATCCCTAATATTACAAGTAGTTCAATGGGAAATTCAAGGAGTATGCTCAAGATAAGTAAGAGTAGGATATGTGAGTATTATGACTAGGGACAGGTATGTATACGAGATTCATAAATAATGTGCTCGGATTATGATGCATTATTGATAAGGATGTGAACGAGTAAGATGTGTCTATGATCACTTGATTGTTATGTGCCAAGTTATAATATGCGTTGGTGTAAGTGTGTATAAATGAAAGTGAGTACAAAGAATTAATGAATGAGTGAAATTGACATTAAAATAGTTGTGGGCAGTAGCATTAGTATAACTTTGAAAAATCACCAAAAATGGTGGAAATTGAATTAAAGGCTGGGTGAGATATGAAATTAAACCTTAATGAGTATATTATTTTATAAAAGAAACATAGTAAGCAAAAGAAGTTTGAATTATGAGATATTTGAATTTTAGTTAGACAGGGTCAGAATGAGTTTCGGAATCCCCTGTTCCAACTTTGGAAAATCAGTAAAATTTTACAAAAATAATAATGGAGTATAATTCATATTATTTAAATCCTTAATAAGTTTATTTTCAAGTGAAAAAAATGAGAAAATAATATGAATTTTATACGAGGAGAAAATGGATTCGTAGTGAAGAAGTGTCAGAACTATTGGACAGCAAAATAGGGGTAAATTTAATGAGTAAAATTTATTAATTGGCTAGACCAAAAATTCTGAAATTTCTATGGTAAGAAGTTATGTGAGTCTAGTTTCAAGGAAAATTAACAGTTCTTCATTCAAAGCTCTATAGCTCGAGAAATAAATAATTTAGTTACAGTGACTCAAGTAGACAGATTAATGTGAACATGAGTAATAAGGTGTAAGCATGTGATATAATGATTATATCATCTTAGGAAATTATTGTGAGGATTTACACACAAAAGTTTATTAATTTATTGTTATTTGCATATGAACTTACTAAGAATTTATGCTTACTTCCCCTCTCTTTTCCCTTGCCTTGTAGTATCGCCAAGTTAGCTCGAGGATTGTTGGACGTCGGAGATTCGCTCACACTATCAATTGGAACACTTGGTATATCTAGATACATTAATTTTTGGGTTATGGCATGTATAGTAGGATTGGTCATTTTGTCATATATTTCATATTTCTTATGGCCTAAAATGTTGGCCCTTATTTAATAAATGTTCATTTTGATTAAGGCTATCTGGAGATGGCCAATATTGATGGTTATTATAAGCCTATGATGTGGTTATTCATGTATGTGGTAATTGCATAATTGAGATGTTGTGGATGTGGTTTACAAATGATTTCATGAATGACGATGTGTATGGGAATGTGTATGCAAAATCGGATATTCGGATGTCCAATTATAGCATGATACATGTTGATGAAATGGATACAAGAGAGTTTGTGTTTTAGAGTGGGGAACTGGCTTGGAAAATAGCCAACTTCCAGGCCACACGGGTAGAGACACGGCCATGTGTCTCAGCCATGTGACAGACACGGCCTAAGGGCACAGGCATGTGCCACGGCCGTGTGACCTATGTTGATGATGACATCATAAATAGAGAGTTGCACGGGTTAAGGACATGGGCGTGTCCTAGACCACACGGGCGTGTGACCCCTATTTTGACAAAATTTTTTAAATTTTCCCAAAAGTTTCCAAAGTTCTCGATTTAGTCCCAAACCATCCTAAAGTATGTTTTGAGCTTTATAAGCCCATATAAGGGACAAAAAGCATGTGTTAGAAAAGTTTTAAATTTGACAAAATTTTATGACCCGATTTTACATGTTCAAGAAATTTTAAGTCCGGTAACGCCTCGTACCCTGTTGTGGCGTTGGATATGGGTAAGGGGTGTTACAGTACCCAAAACCTATCATGTAGGTCACTTATCAAGCTCAACTATTTGGTACCAAAAATACCAATTCACAAGGTCAATAATTTTGCATCATTTCATGTCACTTAACTTACTTACCAAAACATACCAATATTTCCAAATGGTACCAAATATACCATTCTAACTAACATCACTATACCTAAAAATTTTCCATAAAAAAAGCACTAAATCACACCAAGGTATATAACATATCTTATATGCATATTCAAACCACATTTTATTTTCCATCACTCTACCATATCAAACACACATCAAATATGATAAGGCCACATATATATACATCAAAATATACCAAACACAAGCCAAATAATTGCCCAATCTCAACAAAACACTTATATGCCATCATTGGCCAAATTAACCTATACATGCCATTATAACCGAAATTAAACAATCGAATGTAACAAAAGAGCTGATGGATAGTGTGATATAGCTCCGACAAGCTTCCAAACCGAACGAGCTTCTGAATCACTATAAAACACAGAAAATAATACGAAGTAAGCATTTAAGCTTAGTAAGTTAGTATAATAGAGAATTTAACTTACCATTTTAATCACATTTAAGGTAAGTAAACCAAAGAATTTCTCAACTCAATT
The DNA here is from genome assembly GCA_025506655.1 of Gossypium rotundifolium. NCBI lineage: Eukaryota > Viridiplantae > Streptophyta > Magnoliopsida > Malvales > Malvaceae > Gossypium > Gossypium rotundifolium. The sequence goes on from CP106729.1 coordinate 123,577,792, forward strand.
TGGCTAAAATCCAAACACATATTCATCAACCATGTTAGCCATGTAATCCATATAAAAACCGAGAATCATGTATGAGTTCAACAACTATTCAAATTACATATACATGTAACATCTATACCATGTATCTATATATCATATACAAACCATTTCCATGTAATTCATGTAAATACCTGTACTAGTTCGTATCGAACTCATATAAACTCGTAATAGAACTGTGCCCGTTGAACCATTTAGAATATCGTTGGATACGGGGGTAGTACTGTAACAGCCCGATTTAGACCCTAGTCAGAAAGTGGTTTTGAGACCACAAATCTGAGATTGAAATAATATTTTAATATTATTTTCTGTGTGTACAGATGTGAATTAGCCTGTGTGAAATTTCTGTGTGAAGATTTTATTGATTGTGTGATTAAATTGCGAAAAGGACTAAATCACATAAAGTGAAAAATGCTGTATGCTGATTGTTAATCACTTAATTGTTGTTGTCTTTATAATAGGATGGCCTTATGAGGCAATTAAACCACTATTAAGGTTAGTGGGTGGTAATGGACCAAAATAACCTTAATGAATAAATGTTTTATAAGTTAAATAAAAGGTTAGTTTGGTAATTAGTAAAATAAGTCATAAATAATAAAACAAAACACATATGATGACCATCATCATCTTTCTTAGCCAAATTTGAAGAAGAAAAAGAAGGGTTTATAGCTTTGTGATATTCGGCCATTGTTACTCTTGATTGAGGTATGTTCTTTGATCGTTTTTGATGATTTTTACGTTTTTGAGATCGTTGCTTCGTGCTCTTTCAAACCCAAGCTTAAATTTTGTGAATTTATGATGTTTTTAAAATGTACCATTGATGAACATGTGAGTCCTTGAATGTTTGATAGTGAAAAATGAAAGCTTAGTGTTGGGTTAACATAGTTTGTATTGAGATTTTTAATGAAATTGAGTATTTTGGGCTTAATTGAGAAAATGAGAAGTAGAAGGACTAAATTGTAAAATAAATGAAATGTGTGGGCTTGTATTAGCATGAGAAGAATTTTTCTAAGTTTATGTGAATAGAAATTTGGTGTACTATGTGATTTGATGAATTAGGGACTAAAGTGTCAAAATGTTAAAATGTGAGGGCTATTTTGTAAAATGCCCTAAATAAGTGTGCGTGGACTAAATTGAATGAATTGGTGATTGAATGGATCAAATTTGAATGTGCATAGACCAAGAAAGGAGAGGTGCGGATCGAGATCGAGGCAAAGACAAAGTCCTCGATTAATCGACCGTTTCGGTATTTCGACATCCAAGGTAAGTTCGGATATAATCCTAGTTGTTAAATTATATCTACGTGATGTGAATTGAATGAATATATGTACATAATAATGAGAATGAAAATGCTATGTGCTGGATTAAAATAGATGGCACTAAATGTGCGAAATTAGAAATGAGACAGAGATGATTAGCACTGTGTGTGAAAAGATAGAAGCTTCAACTTATCGAATTGGCACTGTATGTGCGATACCTATATAAGTTTGGTTTTACGTATTGGCACAAAGTGTGCGATGACAAATATGTTTTGACTACAAATTGGCACTAAGTGTGCGAGTAAATCAAAAGAATAGCAAAGGTTGATCGAAATGTAAAATAGAGTGGTTGAGTAGCATGATTGGTGAGTAACTATATGTTGGCAAAGGTATGTATGATACCTATGCGGTTGGTGAAATTGAAGGTAGATGAATGGAATGCTATGTGAAGATTGGATATAGTTGAATTTTTGTATCATTGGTAAATTATCTATGTGATGGTTCAATTTGTACATTAATTTGATTTAATGAGTTAATTGTATTGTATCTCAAACTTACTAAGCTTTGAAAGCTTACTGTGTGATGTGTTTCTCTGTTTTACAGTGTCAGTAAAGCTAGCTCAGATCCGGGAATCGTCAGCATCTCTATCACACTATCGACAATCTATTTTGGTACTTATGGAAAGATGTATATAGATGGAATATGGCATGTATAGGCTAGAAGTTATGGCATGTGTTGAAATGCTTAATCCTTGCTATGTGATTTGGCTTGTAGGTTGAATGATGTTGAACTTATTAATGAGCTATAAGTATGGTATATTTCATGATTATGTGGTTGATGAAAGATGTGGTTTGAAGATGAATTGTAGCATAGAATATATAATGCTTGATATATATATGTTTTGAGATGCATAATTGTTACTTTGAATGGACTCATTTGTGATGATATTAGGTATGGAAGTAGATAGTATTGTTGATGATTAATTGGTGCATGAAATGGTATGTTTTGAAAGCATTTAGAAGTATGAATTGGTATTACTTTAAAGCTTGTAGTTATGACCCAAGTGTAGGTGGCAAATTGGCCTTGCAAATGGCTTATTTTGCATACATGGTCAAGGGACACGGGCGTGTGTCTCTACCGTGTGGCTCAAAGGCCACTTCGAAGTGTGCCTGGGCAAGTTACACGGCCTTGTGGCGTGCCTGGTGGCCGTGTGACTAAGTCAGTAGCTAGCCAAATTTCACACGGTCATGGCACACGGGCGTGTTTGGTGGCCATGTGAACAAGTCAGTATGTATGCTCTGTTTTGGCATGGCCTGGGCACATGGGAGTGTCTGGTAGCCGTGTGAGGCACACGGCCTAACTGCACGGGCGTGTGACCCCTGCAATTTTGAAAAATGTCTAAATATTTGAAAATTTTTGTAAGACTTCGGTTTAGTCTCGACCTCTTTCTAATGCATGTTTAAGGTCTCGTGGACCTCGAAAAGGGACTGTATGCTCATATTTGAATATGTTTTATTGACGATTGACTTTGTGTCATGAAATGGATGTAAAATGTTTCTATTGTTCGGTAATGCCTCTTAAACCTATTCCGACTACGATTTCAGGTTAAAGGTGTTACAAGTACACACGAGGTGTACTGAACTATAGTCCGTCAATTCATGTACATGTATGCTCATACGAGTTGTAAATGGTAAGCTCCTCCGGGCTGAATAACGGTAAGCTCATAAGAGCTGAAATCGGTAACCCTAATGACATGTCATTTGTATCCTACAAATTCTTAAGGTTCAAACGGGGCTCGGTAATCGTCGTACGTTGTCGGATATGCGATAGGTAATCATATATGATGATAATGCGAATAACATACATCTAATTCAAATAAAGCATATAATTATACAATTTAATTACACGAACTTACCTCGACGAGTATATGTAGATACGAAGGCGACTAATCTGATATTTTTCCTTTGCCCCGATCTAACTCTGTACGAGGTCTAACCGGATCTATACAAATGAATGTAACTCAATTCAATATAATTCATATTCAATTTAGTCCAACACATATTTTTGGCAAAATTACCATTTTACCTATATACTTTTAATTATTTTCAATTTAGTCCCTAGGCTTAGAAAATGAAATTCATTCAATTTTATCCCTACCCAAGCCTAGCTGAATTATAAACATATTTATACCAACCTATATATTTCACAAATTCACAATTTTACCATACAATTTATCACATTTTTTAATTTAATCCCTAATTGATAATTTCATCAAAAATTCCTTTATAAAAGCTGTTTATCTAAAAACAACCATTCATTTTCTATCATTAAACTTCAAAAACCTAACATGTTCATTAATGGAAAAACTCAAATACTTTAATAGGTTCACAAATTAGTCCTCGGGCTAGCTAGATTAAGCTACAACGATCCTAAAAACATAGTAATTATCAAAAACAAGACAAAACACATACCTAATTGATGGAAACAAGCTTGCCGATCCTTAAAGAGCAAAAATGGCTTTTTTTCTTGGCTATTTGGTTGAAGAAAGATAACAATGGAAGATGATATTAATTTGTTTTATTTGTTTTATCATTTATTACTTATTTACAAAATTAACCTTAATTAACTTTAAACAATTACACTAATGCCAAGCCATGTACATTGACCATTACATTTAATGGTCTTATTTCCATATAAGGACCTCCACTTTAAAGTTCTATAGCTATTAGACACCTTTAGCTATTAGAACACAACTTTTGCACTTTATGCAATTTAGTCCATTTTCTCAAATTGAGCATGTAAACGGTAAAATTTCTTAACGAAATTTTTATACGGTAATACTACCATACTGTAGACCATAAAATAATAATAAAATAAATTTTTGACTTCAAATTTTTGGTCCCAAAATCACTGTTCTGATTTCACTAAAAACGGGCTGTTACATTAATGGTTAAAAACTTAGTTTTAAAGACTAAATAACATTTAAAACTATTTAGGAGTTGAATCGTTACATTCGATGATGAAAAATCAAGCATTTGATCGAAAACCCGAAAAACTCACAAGCTTGACAATGGAGAAATCAATGATGATTTTGGGTGTTTTTCTTAACTTCTATGGAGATTTATAACTTAAAAGATGATAGAAATAAAAAGGAATTAGGATTTGGAATTCAAAATCGATTGGGAGAGTTAGGGGAACTATGGACAGCACAAGTATGAGAGAAGAAGGATACTAACGTGAAAATAAAACTATAAATAGGGGTTTTTAGGTTGAATTTTAAAAGCTAGTAAAACTGCAAGATAAAAGCTCACAATTTTGACTCTGTTTCAAATCAGTCCTTTTTCTAAAATTAAAGGTTTCCAAAACACTTTTTCAAAAATTGATTTGATTTTTTAAAAACCATAATTGAAAACATTACCAACAAACCATGTTGCAAAAATTCCGAACACTCTAAGGCTATAATTCTTAAAATACCCCTAAAACTCCTAGGCCCTATTTTGGGGTGTTACATAAAACCCTCCCTATTTCGTACTATTATAACCGAATGTGATGACCGTGACTGCTGGTTAAAAGAAGAATCAAAGTTGAACTTAATAATGTCCCCTTTTGGTGGCTCCAAAATAAGATGCTTTGGTATATGCACAGATCTAGATAACCCACTTAACTGCCCAATTTCAAGCATGTAAGTGTTTATAAATCCTATTACCTTATGGACCCGCTCCCTAATCCCCTCATGATATATTTTGTTACAGTTATACCATAGAGCCTAATAAGAAATAACGAGTAATCTAAAACTGTTATGCTAGTATTCAATACCTCTTCTACTAATCGCTGCTTCCAATTTTGATGCATGTTGCTTGTTGAGGACACCACCCCTACTCCTTCTAGCTCTTGCTTCGAAAAGTCACAATCATAGAACAAGTGAGCCACTGACTCTTGCTCTGCTTGACAAATCGGAAAAAGTGTATTGACAACAAGCTTCCGTGACTTTAGCACCCACAATGTTGGCACAAACTCATTGATTACTTTCCAGAAGTGTGTATGTATTTTATTAGGAACATTTAGGTCCCACAACTGAGTGTAAATATTAGATAGCTCCTGTGGTTGTTCTGTATTATTTCCCCCTATATATTTCTTCCCTCTGTACAAAGCCATTTGTAACCACTGCGCGCAGAATATACCCCTGTACTATCCCTCTCCATATTACTCCATCCCTTTCTCCACTGTTCACTAGAGGGATCAACAAAATTTCTGCACCTGGTCATCTCCAAATAAATCTCTAATCATATCCTGCTTTCAAGTAAATGGGTCCTCTTGATTTAACTCTGAAACAGTAGTATACCTAATGTCAATACTTTGGGATTGAAGTCTACCATTTTAGGACTTAGCACCCATACGTCATTCTAGAGGTTCACATCCAATCCATTCTCGATCCGTCATCCCAGTCCTTCTGCCAGCAGCCCATAGGCTCCCAACATACTCCGCCAGGTATATGAATGGTAAGCTCCCAAAAGCGTACTCATAAAATCCTTCGGGGGAATGCTTAGCTTTCATAACATTCGTAACAAACTATTAGGCTGCGTTATTAGTTTCCAACATTGCTTCACAAGCAGGGCCAAATTAAATTTAACAAGATCTTTAAAACCTTGCCCTCCCTGTGCCTTTGGAGCACATAAAACACTCCATCTTCACCAATGTATACCTTTACTAGATTTCAAATTTTGCCACCAAAACTTGCACATCATATTCTCTAGCTTGTGACACAAAGAAACATGAAACAAAAAACATTTCAATGGATAAATAGGGATGGCTTGCAAAATGGACATAATATAAACTTCTTTTCCCCTCATTGATAACCATAGCACACTCCAACTCTTCATTTTCCTAATAAATTTCTCTTTTAAATCCAAAAAGCATGCTTCTTTCTTCTTCCCACCATTGTCTGCAAACCAAGGTACCTCTCCGGATTTTTTACATTCTCACCCCCAAAATTCTTCCTACCTGCTCTTTCACACCGTCACTCACATTACAACTGAAGTATATAAGAGATTTATCAAAATTAACTTATTGACACGAAATCCCTTCATACTCAAAAATTATCAACTTTATGGTGTGTGCTCATTCTACAGTGGCCTCCCCGAACAATATACTATTATCAAGAAAGAAAAGGTGACTAACTTCTTGCCTACCTTGACCTATCTTTGCCCTATTATGTCTCCCTTCTTCTTTAGCTATATGTAGTAACATCGAGAAACCTTCAACATAAATTAAAAATAGAAAAGGGCTAAGGGGTCCCTTGCCTCAAGCCCATAGATGGTCGAAACTGCTCATCTTTCTCCCTATTCAAAATTAAAGAATAAGACACACTAGATGCATCATATGACGATTGAAATCCAGACTTCACTGAAACCTAGAAAGCCCATCACTCTCTCCAAAAAACCCTAATCCACCCTGTCATAACCTTTGCTCATATCAAATTTCAAATTGAAAGATCCAACTGACCTCCTTTCTTTTTCTTCAAGTAATGTAGAACCTCATATGCTACAAACATGTTGTCTGCAATTTTTTGTCAAGACACAAAATATCCTTGAGATTCATCAATACAATTATCAAGTACTCTGCGAAATTTATTAACAATCACCTTTGAAATTACCCTATAAATGACATTAAAAATGATGATGGGTCTGAACTGGCTCATATTATTCGGTGAACCCACTTTTGGAATAAGCACAATGTTTGTGGAATTGATCTCTTCAAAATCTCGTTGCCCGTTAAGCATCTCCAAACAAAACTTCTCTACCTCGCTCCCAACCACATGCTAGTACCTCTGAAAGAAAAGTACTGGGAAACCATCATTATCGGATGCTTTTAAAGGGGCTATAGCCTTAATCGCCTCTAGCACCTACTCCTTTTCAAATTCAACCATCAACTCCTCATTTTGATTCTCTTCCATGCACACTAGAATTTTCGGAAGCAGCTGATCACAGTTTCTCACTGGCTTTGTGGAAAAATATCTTTAAAATAATTTGTTGCCACCTGCATCATCCCATTTTGTTTGCTTATCCAACCACTATTTCCATATTCTAACCCTTTAACAATGTTTCTTCTCTTTCGACCAAGAGCAAAACTATGGAAAAAGGATGTATTGTGATAGCCCAGACGTAACCAATTAGCCCTAGCCTATTGCTCCCGAAATAATTCCTATATATTAGCTTTCAAATTTAAGGCTGACTTAACATCAGTGATTTCTGCCAGGACCTCATCGCTAGGATATTCATCAATTAGCTCATTCAGTCTAGCAGTTAGACCCCCTTTCCTACAATTTCAACGCAGTCAAACTTTTTTAGCCTAACTACTTAGCTCCACCCTTAAATCCCTAAGCTTCACTGGAATCTCTTTATGGTTCATTGCCCACCAACTCTTTAGATGATCCTCAAACCCATCCTTCAGAATCCAATCGGCGTTAGAAGGAAAGTAATGTCCATTCAGCATCGGCTGGGCCCTCATGTCATTTCTCGTATCAACAAGCATAGGACAATGATTTGAAAAACTATGCTGTAAATGGTTCATTGAATATTCTGAAAAAACATCCCACCATCTTGGGTTAGCTACCCCCTATCTAATCGTTCCCTTATATTATTTTTTGGCAACCAACCTATTTCCTACATGAACCATTGGCCAACAAAGCCTAAATCGCCCAAATCACAATCATTCAACACTTCTTTAAAAGCACTCACCTGTCGTTCCTCTCTTAGACACCTTTCCTTTTTTTTTTTCAAAAGAATAATAAATCTCATTGAAATAATCTAGAACTAACCATGGCATATTACTTTATCGGTTCAATTGCCTCAATAAATTCCACGAATCCTTCCTAGCTTGCTCCATTGGGAAACCATAGAAACTCGTGAAATGCCAAACCATCCTCCCGTTATCCTCTTCCACTTCCATGCCAATATGAAACCTCGAGAAACTTCTTAAAGATATTGCTAACAATAGCTCCCTCACAATCCAATAGCATCCACATCGATACCATTCATGAGCCCACATTCCCTTCGTATACGCTCCATACTCCTAGCACTAAGTTTTGTTTTAATCAAAAATAAAATTTACAGCTGAATTTGTCTCAACTTATTCTTGAGACGTCTAACAGTTTGCAGCTACCTTAGGCCACAAACATTCCTAATTAAAATTTTTATTACGCCCAGTCGACTTGCCTCATAGCAGCCACTAATAAAAGATGTGTTCTCCCCACCGATCTTTCCTCCCTTAGCACTAATGAGTTCTCTTTCCCAGTAAAATTGCAATCCCCGATCTTCTTACGATGTCTCTTCTTACCTTTTCCATTTTCAATAGGCATCTCCTCCCCATCATGTTCCATTGCAAATTGCTCATAAGAATGCTCCCTCACCCACTAACCCCTAGGCTATTACTGCCACCTCCTTCCAAATTGATACCTAGCATAGGATCCATCTTAACACCAAACCCCCTTTGATCATCGGCTCCAGAACCAATATCTAGATCCCGTTGCCCACTCATACTGCCAAAATCCCTTTTGTGACTATTCTCCACTAGCCAAACATTACTCATTGTAGCTGCCCTTCTAGACTGCGCTCGAAGAGACAAGTCCCAACCCAATTCAACAGCCTCCTCTTCTCTCGACATCCTTAGTTGACAGAAAGAATCATTATATCCCAACCGTCCGTAATATAAGCAGAATAGTGTTAGCTTCTCGTATTTAAAACTGACATAAGTATTATTCCCGATGAGAACATAATCTTCTTCTTTATTTTTAGAGGTTTTCTCACATCCAACAAAACCCTGATCCTAAAGAAAGCTTGTACCCCTTTACTCAGACTCTTCCAATTGTACTCTAAAAACTTCCCTATAAAATCCCCTAACTGTCATGCAAATGGTTTCGAGAATAGACCCATAGGCAACTCATGAACCTATACCTAGAAAGTAACGAACTCTAACGAAACGTTCATTGGATCTTCCCCCTTCTCCAACCAATGAAACACTAAAAAGTGATTATTAAAAGTCCAAAACGCTCAACTTATAACCCTCTCCAGATCCATCTTCTGGAAAAATTTAAATAAGAATCTTTTTTCCCCAGAACTGAGATCTGAACTCTCTAACTGGGTTCCAAACATTTACCATGGTGCTCTTCATTGCCGAAAAGTGAACTATACTTACCGTTAAAAATGCCCCACTAAACTGAAATTAAACACCCCCAGTGGTGCCTCCAAATCCCTTTGAACAATCAAACCTTCCTCCTCCCTGTCCTCCAAAGACATATCTGCCTTATCATTCTCCACATTCAACCCCTACCCCAACTCTACTCGATCTATAAGTGTGAAGAATCCCAATCGCTATAACAAAAACCACATTAAAACTTAAAAGAAAAAGTAAAAGCCCTAAGCGTGCTAGAGAAGCAAAAAGAGTCGTGCTAGTAGAGAAGATAAAATTGATTTATATATAAGTCTTCTTTTATTATTAGATAGTTTTAACAAATTGGAGATTCAGTTATGACATTGTAACATCCTGAAAATGGGCCTATGTATTTTGATTTAATTATGCGAAATGGCATGACTTTTGTATTATGAATTTATGATGAACATTTTTGGAAACTTGGGAATGTTAAGTTTAAAAGAGGAAAGTGAACATTTTGAAAACTTGGAAATGTTAAGTTAAAATAGGAAAGTGAACATTTTTGGAAACCTGGAAATGTAAGGAAATGATTTAGAAATGTTAAGTAAAAGAGGAAACTAAAACAAGGTAGCCTTAAGAAAATTAATAGAAGAAATTTGACACAAACATAGGCTTGTTTAAGTGGCTTGGAGGCACCACTTAAGGCCCAGGTAGGTGATGCCACAAGCTATGCAAATGGGCCTAGGTTCGAGCAACGTGGGAAGCAAATAAAGGATTTTATTTTGCTATAAGAAGCAAAGGAGGTGGACGGCATTAAGGCACTAAAGGGAGGTGTTTTATTTTTGTTAAAATTCGGCAAATAGATGGATAATTATTGGTATTTTTAGAGATAAGAGATAGTTGAGGATTCATTTTATTATTGAATAAAGTGATAATTAAGAGATAAACGTTATCAAAATAAGGAGAGTTGGTAATAGGGGAACTAAGTGTAGTATTTTCGCCAAAAGGAATGAAGAAAGGCCATTTGTTTCTTTTTTTTTTCTTTTGAAAGTCTCTCATTAAATTCTCTTGTCATCTTCTATTTTCTTTTGTTGACAAAACCACAAGCTCCTCTCAAAGACTCACCATTGTCGAATCCTCCATCTCTATTCTTTTCTTTGTTTCAATTCATCAAAATTGAAACCCCAAAGACAACCCTTAGCCGATTACTCCATCGAGTCCAAAAGCCAAGATATTTGACAACTATTCGCCTTCCTTGCCGATTTCTTTAGGACTTCAATTAAGGGAGGTTCTACAACACAACAATTATTGTCATGTTATTCCCATTCCCTCTTCTTTTAGCCGAAAGTTTGAGTCTTAACCCAATAATGTTCTATAGCCAAATCTATGAAGGATCTTCCCGGATTTGGGTAGTGTTGACTATAGAAGGAGGAGTTCTCTGGGATTTCAACATTCAAGGTAAGCCACATGTAATATTCACCAAGGGCCATTTAGTGATTCAATGTTAGAAATTGATCTAACATGCATTCTATAGGGATTTTGACAGTACTGCAAAGAAGTGACAATTTTCGGGATTTAAGAATCGTAAGGTAAGTGTACCTATAGCATTCGGCCAAGGCCTGTATTGATACTAAGATCTATTTCTTACATGTTAAAAAGTCGAAACTAACCTATGTAGAGATCCAGTGTTTGGCCGAATACAAGGAGGAGAATAGCAAAGTTTTCGGGATTTGAGTGATAAGCAAATCGGCATCAAGGTAAGTTTTAGTGCACAAATCCTACTAGGATTTGGTTTTATGGTCGAATGAGTTTTTCATTAAATCTTTAATATGGATCGAATGTAGGGAGTTAAAGATCTAAGATCAAAATTCGGGATTTCAAGTGAAATCGTTAAGCGAATTAGGTGTGTACCCCACACTATCTTTTAATAAGATTTAAGGTTAAAATTTAATATGAGCATGTTTATAAGAATGTGAATATGGCTAAAGTACCATGCTATGGTAGAAAGTACTCAGTCGCTTCCTACTCCTACTAGGATTATGTTAAATATCCTTACGACACACATATGACATTATAAGAATGTGAAATAAGAATTTGGCATGTTAATGCATGATATGTATGATATGGGGCATATGGGTTATATGAAAAGGGAAGTGAATGTGGTGACCTAAGACCACGATATCGAATGTGGTGACCTAAGACCACGATATCGAATGTGGTGACCTAAGACCACGATGTGGTGACCTAAGACCACGACATCCGAATATGGTGACCTAAGACCACGAATTTTATAAGGCGATGAGCACGCCGATCGCAATGATCCTTCGATGGTGTGTAGCGGATGGAGGTTGACTTAGTAGTCCCCACGGTGTGTAGGATGGTACGGTGATGTGTAGCGGATGGCATATAGGTTTGGGTTCGGTTTTATCATTTTTTCTATCTCATATATGAACATGTATGATAATGTATGCCCGAATTATCAAATTTTAGTGTTGGTTACACATTGAGTCTGCTTTGACTCACCCTTGTGGGATTATTTTTCATGTAACGATCAAGAATGGACCGGTCAGCAGGAGCTTAAAGGTGGCCATGCACAGCAAGAAATTTATTTAATTTGGATTTTTAATTCATTAAGTACTTTGAATTTATTTATTTTTTTTGTTGGGAATTATTTGATGTAATAAGGCCATAGTAGAACTACTTTACTTTGCTTTTATTTATTAAGCTTACAAACTTTTATTTATTAAAGGATTAAGTAAATTTATTTTAAAACAAAGCCTAAACGTTTTGTCACCTAAAGTAAAGGATTTTAATAATGAAATAAACTTGTTTTCAACTCAAGCCCAACCCAAAACAATCTTTCTTTCAAAACACACAAGTTTTTCCTAAGTAACAAAAGAATTTGAAACAGTTTACACCGGGAACATACCAGATCCGGTCCAAGGCTCGTGGGCCAGTTTGGGGTGTTTCATTTGGTATCGAGCAGTTTTAAACTCTCGGCCTTGGTTTTAAGGCCCAAAACGTTTTCAAAGTTAAGCCCAAAAAGAATTTTTGTGAATTAAGCAGATTTTCCGGCATGGCCCATTAAGTCTCCGGCCAATGATCCACCGTGTAAGTACTTGACTTCAAGTGATTTGAATATGTGAAACGTATGGGCTTTTATGGAACATAGAATAGAGATTAAGTACTTGAACCCTAGGACTAGTATACCCCAACAAAAACATAAGACTTAAATGCCTAACTAAACAAACCCATGATTAAGTCGCCGAGTTAGGGTGTAGCAACCATGGTACGCATGTCTAGGATTGGTTTCATGGGAGCTTGGTATTTAAGCAGTCCTAGTGACTCACCTCCTCTCCACTCGAATCCTATCTGGTGTGTAGCCTCGATTCACCCTAATCAAGAGGACTTATTCACGGGCTAAACCTCTAACTAAAACCCGAAAAGGGACTAGCCGTATTTTTTATAGAAACCCTAGCTTTAAAATCCCTATATTACCCTTTTAGGAGTAGCAAAAGATTTTTGCAAAAATTCTTCCAAAATATTTCCTACTTGCAAAATTACTAAAATGCTCCTAGTGGTAAAATTACAAAAATGCCCTTGGTTTATGAAATTTTCAAAATACCCACAACTCTTATCAAAATTTCATTACTTAATAAAATGTTCAAAAACCTAATTTGCAAAATGACAAAATACCCTGATTTTAGAAAAAAATTATTACGAAATTACCCCTACCCTACAATTACTGAAATACCCCTGAGTTACAAAATTACCAGAATGACCCCCGATCTTCAAAAATTTCTGCAACAACACTGATTTGGAAAACAAATTCTCAGAAACAACCTTCAAGTTTTGTAAATTCCAAAATATCCTTGATTTATTAAGATTTATAAATTTACCCTGGTTTATCACTAAAATACCCCTGTAATTTCAAAATTTCTAAAATACCCTCCAGATTTCAAAAAAAAAATACCAAAATACCCTTATTGACAACATCACCAAGGAACTTATTTTGACAAATTACGAAAATACCTCTGTAGGACAAATTACAAAAATACCCCTGGGTAGTGGAAAAACAACAACAATGGAAACTACAACATTTCTCTGAATGAACGAAAGTTCATAATTGATTGATGGATGTATGAATGTAAAGACTGTGTGCATGTATGAATATGAAAGAACCACTTCTAAAACTCTTTTCATAAAACTTCTTCGTGGATAATCAGTGGAATAAGGGCTAATTCATAAAACTTTCTTAAATCAGATTAAAGCGCGTTGTTAGATATGAGTTCTAGAGGACGCGATCGTCATGGACACGGTAGAGGAAGAATGACTATGTCAGAACCCATTAGATCGGGTCAAGGGTCTGACAATGAGTTACCACCGCCACCACCACCCCCAGCTGTTGGTGTCGAGCAGTAAGACCATACGGGGGATGATGCCGTATCGCAGGCTATGCTGCGGGTTCTTGAAATGGTGGCTGGTGCTGGAGGGAATGTGAGAGCTCAAAATTTGTACCCGAGCGACTCCGAGCCAACGGAGCTAAAGTATTCTATGGAGTATTTGGTGTGGCACCCAAAGACAAATGAATCTTCGGTTGAGCGCCGAGCACATTATGGATGAGCTCGATTGGCCCTCGAGGAGAAGTTGAAAGGAATGGTGGCGCGCTACGCGATGAAGCGTATCAATGGTGGTTAACAGTTTGGGATGGTGCCACAGTTGAGGATGACCTGGGAATATGTTAAGGCAGCATATCAGAAGAAGTATGTCGGCACACGTTATATTGATGAGCAGAGGAAGGCTTTTCTAGGGCTGGTTCAAGGGAACAAGTCCGTAGCAGAGTATGAAGCTAAATTTCTGAGGTTAAGCCGATATGCTCGAGGAGTAGTGGCTACGGAGTATAAGCGGTGTGTTCGGTTCGAAGACGGTTTAAGGGATGACCTAAGGTTATTGATAGCTCCACATCAGAAGCGGGAGTTTTTTGCGTTGGTTGAAAAGGCTAAGGTAGCCGAGGGAATCAAGGACTCGGTTAAGCAGAGCTCTGATAGGAATAGACCCCAGAGGGATTATGAGTCGTCAGGATCAACGGGAAATGTGTAGAAAAGGCCTAGAGCTGATGGGTCGCGGGTCGACAAGTTGGTACAGAGAGCGAGATCGCCCTTGTGATCAAGATGGAAAAAAGCACTTAGGAGAGTCCGAAAAAGACGGAGGATGTTTTAAGTGTGGGTCAAAGGACCATATGATTAAGGATTGTCTGATGAGACCAGATGAGAATCAACCAGTAGCTCAAAATGTTAATCAGGCTGGTAGAGGTGGACAAGAACCTCGGCCGAGGTCGTGGTCCGAACCATGGAGGAAATGGTTTTATTGTGGTCGTGGAGCACCGAAAGCGGAGGTGTCAAGGTTCTAATGCAAGGCGCCAAGGTTGGTTTATGCAATGGTGTCGCGAGGAGAGTGATGTGCCGATGTGACAACGAGTAAGTTTCTTATTTTAGAATGCCTTTATTGCCTGCTTATTATAGAGCTAGTTCGTTCTTGTATTGCTAGTGTATGGTATGAAACCTTGGATGTGAACTTTGGAATTGTGCATAGGAAATGTGTTAGTTTTATTAAGATCAGAGTGCACAGCAATAGCGTAGTGTGGTGAGTTAGATTGTACAATTGTTCGTTAGTAAGTAATTTCGAGGACGATTTTAAGGGGGTAGAACTGTAACATCCTGAAAATGGGCCTATGTATTTTGATTTAATTATGCGAAATGGCATGACTTTTGTATTATGAATTTATGATGAACATTTTTGAAAACTTGGGAATGTTAAGTTTAAAAGAGGAAAGTGAACATTTTGGAAACTTGGAAATGTTAAGTTAAAATAGGAAAGTGAACATTTTTAGAAACCTGGAAATGTAAGGAAATGATTTAGAAATGTTAAGTAAAAGAGGAAACTAAAACAAGGTAGCCTTAAGAAAATTAATAGAAGAAATTTGACACAAACATAGGCTTGTTTAAGTGGCTTGGAGGCACCACTTAAGGCCCAGGTAGGTGAAGCCACAAGCTATGCAAATGGGCCTAGGTTTGAGCAACGTGGGAAGCAAATAAAGGATTTTATTTTGCTACAAGAAGCAAAGGAGGTGGACGGCATTAAGGCACTAAAGGGAGGTGTTTTATTTTTGTTAAAATTCGGCAAATAGATGGATAATTATTGGTATTTTTTTAGAGATAAGAGATAGTTGAGGGATTAATTTTATTATTGAATAAAGTGATAATTAAGAGATAAACTTTATCAAAATAAGGAAGAGTTGGCCGAATAGGGGGAACTAAGTGTAGTATTTTCAGCCAAAAGGAATGAAGAAAGGCCATTTGTTTCTTTTTCTTTTCTTTTGAAAGTCTCTGCCAAAATTCTCTTGTCATCTTCTCTATTTTATTTTGTTGACAAAACCGCAAGCTCCCTCTTAAAGACTCACCATTGCCGAATCCTCCATCTCTATTCTTCTTTTTTGTTTCAATTCATCAAAAGCCAAAACCCCAAAGACAACCCCTAGCCGATTACTCCATCAAGTCCAAAAACCAAGATCTTTGACAACTATTCAGTCTTCCTTGCCTATTTCTTTAGGACTTCAAGCAAGGGAGGTTGTCGACTACAACACTAAGGGTAAGGATTAGATTGTTGTCATGTTATTCCCATTCCCTCTTCTTTTAGCCAAAAGTTTGAGTCTTAAACCAATAATGTTCTATGGCCGAATCTATGAAGGATCTTCCCGGATTTGGGTAGTGTCGACTATAGAAGGAGGAGTTCTCCGGGATTTCAACATTCAAGGTAAGCCACATGTAATATTCGGCCAAGGGCCATTTAGTAATTCAATGTTAGAAATTGATCTAACATGCATTCTATAGGGATTTCGAGAGTACTGCAAAGAAGTGACAATTTTCGGGATTTAAGAATCGTAAGGTAAGTGTACCTATAGCATTTGGCCAAGGCCTGTATTGATACTAAGATCTATTTCTTACATGTTAAAAAGCCAAAACTAACCTATGTAGAGATCCAGTGTTTGGCCGAATACAAGGAGGAGAATAGCAAAGTTTTCAGGATTTGAGTGATAAGCAAATCGGCATCAAGGTAAGTTTTAGTGCTCAAATCCTCCAGGATTTGGTTTTATGGCCGAATGAGTTTTTCATTAAATCTTTAATATGGGCTGAATGTAAGGAGTTAAAGATCTAAGATCAAAATTCGGGATTTCAAGTGAAATCGTTAAGCGAATCAGGTGTGTACCCCACACTATGTTTTAATAAGATTTATGGTTAAAATTTAATATGAGCATGCTTATAAGAATGTGAATATGGCTAAAGTACCATGCTATGGTAGAAAGTACTCAGGTACGTTTCCTACTCCTACTAGGATTATGTTAAATATCTGTTACGACACACATATGAAATTATAAGAATGTGAAATAAGAATTTGGCATGTTAATGCATGATATGTATGATATGGGGCATATGGGTTATATGAAAAGGGGAAGTGAATGTGGTGACCTAAGACCACGATATCTGAATGTGGTGACCTAAGACCACGATAATCGAATGTGGTGACCTAAGACCACGATATCTGTGGTGATCTAAGACCACGACATCTGAATGTGTGACCTAAGACCACGAATTTTATAAGGCGATGAGCATGTCGACTGCAATGACGCCTTCGATGGTGTGTAGCGGATGGAGGTTGACTTAGTAGTCCCACGGTACTGCGTGTGTGATGGTACGGGTGATGTGTAGCGGATGGCATATAGGTTTGGGTTCGGGTTGCATCATTATTTTCTATCTGTTATATGAACATGTATGATAATGTATGCCTGAATTATTAAATTTTAGTGTTGGTTACACATTGAGTCTATTTGACTCACCCCTTGTGGGATTATTTTTCAGGTAACGATCAAGAATGGACCTGCCTCAGGAGCTTAAAGGTGGCCATGTACAACAAGGAATTTATTTAATTTGGATTTTATTTCATTAAGTGCTTTGAATTTATTTTTTTGGGAATTATTTGATGTAATAAGGCCATAGTAGAACTACTTTACTTTGCTTTTATTTATTAAGCTTACAAACTTTTATTTATTAAAGGATTAAGTAAATTTATTTTAAAACAAAGCCTAAACGTTTTGTCACCTAAAGTAAAGGATTTTAATAATGAAATAAACTTGTTTTCAACTCAAGCCCAACCCAAAATAATCTTTCTTTCAAAACACACAAGTTTTTCCTAAGTAACAAAAGAATTTGAAACGATTTACACCGGGGAACATACCAGATTCGGTCAAGGCTCGTGGGTAAGGGTTTGGGGTGTTTCGTACATGATTTGTTGATTACATTTTTGATTTGATAGCTTTCTCAACATTAGAAGAAAGATAACAACTAAATGAATAAACTACTTGGAATAAATTATCATCCTTATAAAAAAAGTAATTTAAACTAGAAATTTAAAATATAATTCAGTTTATGATAAGTTAACTACAAGAAGCATTTTTGGATCTAATGAGAAAACCAAGTGTCATATACCAACTGATGTTTCAAATCCCAATAGGATAACATGTTAGAATAAATGAAATTAATGTATGCTTGAAGCATGGTAGATCGATTGGTTCCAAAGATAAAAATTCACATAAAAGAAAATAATGAATCTAGATGATCATATAATCAGGATGACTACTCCAGAAGAGACCCAAAACATAAATAACCATTAAAACTCTAGAAGCGATTGAAGTACCTGAAGATGAAAATAAAGAAAATAAGGAGATTTCAAAAAATTATGTCATTACGAGAAAATATGGAAACGAAATAAAAAATTGTTAACAAAGATCTTGCATGCAATATTATTGTTGAAATAATAAAATAAAATGATAATCTTAAATGAATTTGTCGATAATAACAGATATAAAATAGATTTGCCAATTAGAAATGCATAATTCAATTAGAATTAAATTTACTTTCAAATTGGGAAGTTTCTAGATTAGTAGTCTAAACATCTAAAGGTATAAAGTCAGTGGGGTTACAACTTGATAGTCTTGTGAAAACAAGATAAGAAAAATGAAGGTTTTCTTTAAAATTTTGACATTGATTATGAAAAGATATAATTTTATTTTGTGGTGGATGCAATAACCTTTAAATATCTTATTAGCCTAACAATTCATGCATCTAATGGTTGTTGTTACAACCTTTATATAAATCAGTAAGTGAAGTTTATGTTAAAATCCTTGAAGGATTTAAAATGCTAGATTACATATAGAATTTTTGGGAAATTGTTCAATAAATTTGAGTAAATATTTATATTAATTGAAATGATTTGAACATTTTATTTTTATAGAATTATCATAATCAATGTTCGCTATGGTTATTGTTAGAACTCTTGAAGAGATTAATACTTCCTCAAAATTCTTCCTTGCTCGTGGCTTTTAGAAGAAGATGATATAAACTTTTAGCAAATCTGTTTAAATGATCATTTGAAAAGTTAGTATTCAAGATTGAAATACATAGAATCTAATATATCATGCGATGTTATCGTGAAGGGGAGTAAATACATGTTGTACTCTTTTTCCCTTAACCGAGGTTTTGTCCCATTGGGTTTTCCTTGTAAGGTTTTTAATAAGGTAGCATATTATGTGAATTATAGATGTGTGTGCTCTTTTTCTTTAGTAAGAATTTTTTTTTCCCATTGAGTTTTTATCTTAGTAAGATTTTAACGAGGCATATTACCTATTGGTATACATCCAAGAGAGAATGTTATAAATATTTTATTATTATAAAATGGATGTCCATTAGGATAAGAAATTTGTTGTACTGTAGGACTTTAAGGTTCATTAGGAGTAAAATTTTGTAGGGTTAAATATAAAATTGGTACTCAAATTTGTCCACTTCTTCTAGATTGGTACTTTGGTTTTTTTTGTCCCAGATTGGTACCTAAACTTTTTTTCGTCCATTATATTGGTACCTCAGCTTAATGACATTAATTTTTTGCTAATGTGGTAGCGCTAGCCACTCATGCACTGCTACATGTCACCCTATTTGGCTGCAAATTAGACCCCTTTAATTATTTTCCCCCTCATTTTCTTTGAAAAATTATTCTTTTAATTATTTTTCCTTTAAAAATTATTATATTTTTCGCCTTTTCCTTTCACTATCTATTTCTTTTTTTACCTGACCTTTTCGTCCTCTACCTCACTTTTATTTCTTTCATTTTTTTTCTTTTTTTTCCTTTCACCATTTGTTTCATTTCTATCTGTTCATAACACATCTTTTGAAGGAAGAAAATTAAGTGCTAAAAAATTTTTATAAGTAGAATCTTCAAAACAAAGAACCCAACATCAAAAAAAAAAAAAAAAAAGCCAACGAACCTAGCACATTCAAAAACAAATAACAAACAATAAAGAACCCAAAATCTTCAGAAAAAAACCCAATATATTCTCAAATTCAATCTTAGTAACAAACAAAGAACCTAACATTTTCAATCCAATATTATTTCAACTAGAAAAAAAATTAACAACCTAAAATGGTTGCAAGAACCCAAAATAAGATCAAGAACCTAACAAATTACAACAATTTAAAATTATTTGAAAATAAAAATGAAACACCCCACACCCGGCCCACGAGCCTGAACCGGATCTGGTATGTTCCTAAAGTAAACCGATTTCAAAACCATTTTCGATGCTTAGAGAAAATTGTAAATTTTTTGGAAAAACTACTATTTCGAAATGGGCTTAGATTGGAAACCCATTTATTTAATCTTGTAAGCCCATTTAATTAAATACATCCAATATAGTTCTTAGCATGAAACTTAACAAGAAGCAAACATAAAGTATAATCCATCGGGCCTTAAGGCCTTATTACATCAAGTAAAACCCAAAATAGAATAAAAGTAACTAAAAATAAAATTAAGTCCAAACTAAATGAAATTTTTGCATGTAGCATGGCCACCTCATGGTCCACCGCCCGGTCCACAACGCTCATCACCAAAAAATAATTCCCACAATGGGGTGAGTCAATGACTCAATGTGCACACAATACTAACATTCAATAAATCAGCATTCATGTTCAAATCATCGTGTCCATATAATAATGAAATTATGATGCAACCCAAACCCAATCCTAATGGTCCATCCGCTACACACCACCCGTATTCGCCATTTACACCGTGGGACTACTAAGTCAACCCTCCATCCGCTACTCTCCATCAAAGGCATTCGCCCATATACGTTGTGTCATTAGACACTATAATCAAATTTATACGTTGTGTCATTAGACACTATTGTAACCGAAGTTACCAAAATTTCGCAATGTGACCGTAGTCAACATATTTCGTTGGTGAGACCGAAGTCAACACCTGTCCTCCCCCCTTTCACATAAATCCCGAATGCCCCAAAAACATATATATTACATAACTTAATTTCATGTTCATATACATATATTCGCATGTTATTAAATAACATATTTCACAATCCTATCAGAAGTAGGAAACGTACCTGGGTACTTTTTGCCACATTTGTGGTACATGGCCACATTCACATTCTTATTCATAATCATATATTAAAATATTTAGCCATAAAATATCGAAGGATAGTAAGGGTACACACCTGTTTCACTTAATAGATTTCTTGAGATCTCGAGAATCCCGATCTAACTTTAGATCTATTAATTCCTATATTCGGCCCACCAAATAAAACACATTAATAAACCCTTTTGCTTAAAACAAAACCAAATCCTAGTAGGATTTGTAAAAAGACTCACCTTTGTCGATTTGGTGTTTATACAAATCCCGAAAGTTTGGTTTTTCCTCTACCATATTCGCCAACCTTGTATTTCAATATGGGTTAGTTTTTCTTTTTCAAAATTAAGGAATTGATCTAGATAATCTTACAACCATTGGTAGAATATTTTAGAGGCTTACCTTATAGATTCCGAATCCCAAAAGTTCCTTTTGTCTTGAATATCCGTCAAATTCCTAAAATTCATATGTTAGATCCGATCTAACTTTAATAAGTTGTAACGGCCTTTGGTCAATATGTCTTACCTTAATTTCCTCGAATCAAATCCCAAAACTCCTCCTTTGACATTCGACCATAGACATAAGAGGGTTATTTTCTTAAGCCTTGTTTAAACGAATCGGAAGAACAAGAATTAATTGTTCTTACCTTAAATCCTTGATCTTTGTATTCGGTAGTTGTGAAACTTGAGATCCCTTGTATATTCGGCCATGATCAAGAATAGGATTAGACTCTTTACTTTCGGCAACTAGAAAAGAAAGAAAATTGAATGGCTTAACCTTACCTGAAGCCTTTAATCACTTGCTTCCTTGTCTTGAGTTACCGAGATCCCGCTATGGAGAGTTAACCGAGATTGAAAGAGAAAGGTTTTGACTTAGCAATGGCAAAGGGAGGAAAAGAAAAGATGGAGTCCTTGCTTAGGGGCAATTTCAAGAAAGAGAGGGGAAGAGAGAGCAAAATTTCTGAAGGTAGAGTGAATGAGAGAAAAGTCTCAATTTTCCTCTTTTAACTGAAATTGCTAGACCAAGAGTCCAAAACTTGGCACTATTTCCCAAGTGATAATTTAATCTCCATTAATTATCACTTAATTAAATTAAAAGTCTTTAATCCATCCTTTAATTCCTCATTTATCTTAGTAGAGAAAATCTTTTATTTATCACTTTATTTTGACAAGTTTTAATAAAAATAAAACTCTTCCCTTCTAAGCAAACAAGTGCCGTCCACCCCTAGCCTTGGGAAGCAAAATTAAACCTTCAATAATTGCTTTCAAGTGACTCGAACTCGAGCCATTTCCATAAACCTTAAGTGACACCTTCAGCCACTTTTCCAAGCCCGATTGTGTGTCAAAATTCACCAACTTTTTCTTTTAAGGCCCTCTTGCCCTTATTTCCTATTTTGGGCTTTAAAATTTGTCATTCCGGCCTTATTTCTAAGTTTCCTAAAATTTTCACATGGCTCAGATCTTGCCATTTTCCTTACATCTTCGTGTTTCCAAATGTTCAAGTTTCCAAAATGTCCAAGTTTCCAAAATGTTCAAGTTTCAAAATGTTCAAGTTTCCAAAATGTTCAAGTTTCCAAAATGTTTAGGTTTCCAAAATGTTTAGGTTTCCAAAATGCTCGTGTTTCCAAAATGTTCAGTTTCCAAAATGTTCGTGTTTCCAAAATGTTCGTGTTTCCATTTCCATTTTCATTTTCATTTCCATGCGTTTCTAGGTGTCCAAAAGTATCAAAAATTTATTCATAGTACTTGAAACTTGTCATTTCATACAATTGAACTGGAAATGCATAGGCCCTAATCAGGATGTTACAGTTCTATCCCCCTTAAACAAAATTTCGTCCCCGAAATTTCCTAACTAAAATAGTTGAGGGTATTGCTGTCTCATCGCCTCTACTGGCTCCCACGAAGCTTCTTCCGCTCCATGATTGCGCCATAGCACTTTGACTAGAGGCACCGTTTTCTTCGCAATACTTTCACATCATGTTCCAAAATTCGAATTGGTTCTTCCTCGTAGGATAAGTCTAGCCTTAGGTCCACCTCTTCAACCGGTACCACATGAGATGGATCCGATCGATAGCGACGTAGCATAGACACATGGAATACGTCGTGCATCTGCTTTAATTCTGGTGGCAGCTCTAGTTGGTATGCCACTGGCCCAACGCGCTTCAGTACTTGATAAGGCCCTATAAATCTTGGGCTTAGCTTCCCTTTGCGGCCAAACCTCATTACCTTCTTCTAAGGTGAGACTTTCAGGAACACTTGATCTCCCACTTCAAACTCTATTTCCTTCCGCTTAAGGTCTGCAGACGACTTTTGCCTATCGAGGCTTCCTTCAACTGCGTCTAATTAACTCAACCTTCTTCTTGGTTCGCCACCAACTCGACCCAAACTCTGCGTTCGCCTAACTCGGTCCAACAAGTAGGTGTTCTACACTTCCTTCCATACAATGCCTCGATGGTGCCATCCGAATCTTGGCTCGATAGCTATTGTTGTAGGCGAATTCAGCTAAAGGCAAGTAATCTTCCCAACTTCCTCGAAAATCCATTACACAACCTCTCAACATATCCTCCAATACTTGTATAACTCGCTTCGATCGCCTGTCGATTGTGGATGAAAAGTCAGAGTGAAGTCTAGCTTAGTGCCTAAAGCTTGATGAAGTGCTTTCCAAAATCGAGACGTAAACCTTGGGTCTCTATCGAGATGATCGACATTGGTACCCCATGTAATCTCACAATTTCCGCCACATACAACTTAGCCAACTTCAAGAGAATAATCCATTCGATCGGGATAAAGTGTGCGGACTTGGTCAAACGGTCCACTATCACTCCATACCGAGTCCTTCTTAGTAGGCGTAAGGGAAGCCCACTAACTAAGTCCATGGTAATTCTTTCCCACTTCCATTGGGGAATCTCGATTGGTTGGAGCAATCCTGATGGGACTTGGTGTTCAAATTTAACTTGTCGACATGTCAAACATTTCCCCACAAATTCACCACTTCGCTTGTGTCTTACCACCAAAATTGTTCCCTTAGATCTCTATACGACGATGCCTTCGGATGCATAGCACAAGGGCTACCATGCACTTTCCAAGAATCCTTTGTCTCAACTCCTTATTCTTCTAAGATACGGACTTTACCCTTGTAGCACAATACTCCTTCATTGTTGACATCATAATCCTCTAATCCCCCTTCTTTGTACTTGTCGCAACTTAGTACTTAAGTCTTTATCAGCCAACTGTCCCTCCTTTACTTCCTTTAGCCATGTAGGCTGACTTGCAACTCCTAACAAAGCTTCCATCATCATACAGACTTATATGAGCGAACAAAGCCCGTAGATCCGATACAACCTTCCGACTTAGGGCATCGACTACTACATTCACCTTGCCCGGATGATACTCTATTGAACAGTCGTAGTCCTTCAACAATTCCACCCACCTTCGTTGCCTCAAGTTCAACTCCTTCTGAGTTAATAAATACTTAAGGCTCTTGTGGTCTGTAGATAACTCGACTTTTCTCCATAAAGGTAGTGCCTCCAAACCTTAAGGCGAAAACCACCACCGCTAGCTCTAAGTCATGAGTTGGGTAGTTAAGCTCATGAGGCCTTAGTCTTAGACGATAAGCAACCACTTTGCCCTCTTGCATTAACACACAACCTAACCCGTGAGGTGAAGCGCCACAAGACACCACAAATTCTTTTCCCGCCTCCTTTGAATTAACACTGGAGCCTCTGTCAGCACCTTCTTAAGCTTTTCAAAGCTCTCTTGCTGCTTATTAGTCCATTCGAAGGGTACTTCCTTCCTTAGTAACTTGGTTAAAGGCGCGGCTATTGACGAGAATCCTTCCACGAACCTTCTGTAATAGCCTGCCAAGCCTAAGAAGCTTTGGATTTCAGCCACGGACCTAGGTGGTTTCCAATCCAACACTGCTTCGATCTTCCTAGGTCCACTCTTATTCCTTCATGCGGATACCACATGCCCTAAGAATGCCACCTCCCTAAGCCAAAATTCGCACTTGTGAATTTGGCATAGAGCTCTTCTCCTTAACACTTTCAACACGACTCAAGATGCTCATCATGCTCCTCCTCCGACTTGAATACACGAATATCATCGATGAACACAACGATGAATCTATCCAAGTAGGGTTGGAAAACCCGATTCATCATATCCATGAACGCTACCGAGCGTTCGTCAACCCAAACGGCATCACCACAAACTCAAGTGACCATATCTTGTCCTAAAAGCGGTCTTATGGATATCGCCTCCTTTACCTTCAATCGATGGTATCCCGACCGTAAATCGATCTTCAAAACACTGGTGGCTCCTTCAAATGATCGAACAAGTCATCGATCCTTGGCAAGGATACTTGTTCTTAATGGTCAGTTTATTTAACTAACGATAGTCTATGCACATACGCATAGTTTCGTCCTTCTTCTTTACAAATAAGACCGGTGCTCCCCACGGAGACACACTGGCCTGGATGAACCCACGGTCCAACAGTTCTTGTATCCGAGCCTTGAGCTCCACTAACTCCTTAGGTGCCATTTGGTATAGAGCGATTGACACGGAGCTGTCCCCGTAGCAAATCAATCCCAAATTCCACCTCCTCGTCTGGGGTATTCCATGAACTCTTCCGAAACACATCTACTAAGTCCCTACAGTCCTAACTCCATTAACACCTTTCTCCTTTCCACCTATCGCGACTTACAAAAGCTAAGAACGCTTTGTAACCTTTCTTAACCATCTTCTCGACCTTCAAAGCGAAAACTACATTAGATAAATAGTTTCTCCTTTCTCCGATCATTATTACTACTTCATCTTCCGGTTCTTAGTTCCATACGCTTAGCCGCACAATCCAACACGGCTCGGTGTTCTACTAACCAATCCATTCCTAGTATAAGCTCAAACTCTCCAAAGGGTAACTCCATTAAGTCCGCCAAAGCTCACTCCCCAATTTCTAGGGGTACATTCCAAAGATCTTGTCTACCACTATAGTTTGGCCTAATGGGCTTACTACAGATCATCGCCTATCGTAGAGTTTAGAGTCTAGGCCTAGTGTTTTTACTACACTACTTGCAACATAGGAATAGGTCGAGCCCACATCAATCAAAGCAAAGTAGGGTTTGTCACAAATAAAGAACGTACCGGTTATTACGTCCGGCGCGTCTCCATCTTCCCTTCGGCGAACCGCATAAACCAAACCCGGTTGTCTTGCATCGGCATTAGCATTACTACCTCGACCATGTGTTCCACGGCCTCTGCCTGTACCACTTCCACGATTACTCGAACCACGACCCCGTTGAGGCTGCTGTCCGCCTCTACCGGTCTGGCTAACATTCTGAACTACCGGTCGGTTCTCGTCTGATTGTTTGGGCAATCCTTAAACATATGGTCCTTGAACCCACACCTAAGACATGCTCCTATCTTTTTCCAACACTCCCTTAGATGCCTCTTTCCACAATACTTACAAGGACGAATCTGCCCGCCTGTACCAACTTGTTGATTCCGTGGCCCATCAACCCTAGGCCTTTTGTAACCCTTTCCAGATGGCCCAAACCCTCTTTGGCCTTATTCTTATCCGCGTCCGCTAGTAGCATCCTTAATTCCTCACCACCTTGGCCTTTTCTACCAAAATCGAGAATTCTCGCCTCGATGCGGTGCTATCAACGACCTCAGGTCATCTCTCATCCGTCCTCAAATCGAACACAACGTTCATGCTCACCGCCACTACCCTCGAGCATAGCGGCTCAATCTTAAAATTTCGCCTCATATTCTGCGATGACTTACTCCTCGTACCAACCCTAGAAAAGCCTTCCTCGCTCATCAGTATACCGGTTCCTATATACTTCTTCCGAAAGGCCTCTTTAACATACTCCTGTGTCAAATTTTCACTGTGGTACCATCACGAATAATCAACCACCATCGATACACTTCATCACAGAACAATGCCACCATCCTTTCAACTTTTCCTCCGAGTCGATCAAGCTCATCCATGATACGCTCGTTGCTTCTAACCAAGACTTTCAAATTTGTCTGGGTGCCACATTGATACTCCTCGAAACATTTCCGCCCATTAGCTCGAGCCGTTCGTATCGACTTTCGATTTCCTCTATTTCCACCGCACCACCACCAATTCCAAAACTCGCAGATGACTGCGACATGCCTCTTCCCCTGTCTCGAGTCACTGCTCAACATTAACAAATGGGGGTGGTGGTGGCGGTGGCATCTCATTGTCGGACCCTTGACCTGAACTAACGGGTTTCGACACGGTCATCCTTCCTCTTCCTCGACCACGACGACCACGTCCTCTAGAGCTCATTTTCTAACGTCGAGATCTGATTAAGAAATTTTATGGATTAGTCAATGTTCCACTTATTTATCAGCGAAGGAGTTTTATGAAAAGGGATTTAAGAGTGGTTCTTTCGTATTCATACAACACACAGTCTTTTCCATTCATTCATCCATCAAACAAGTATGAACTTCTGCTCATTCAGAGAAATGTTGTAGTTTTTGTCGTTGTTGTTGTTGTTTTCCACTACCCGGGGTATTTTTGTAATTTTGTCCTATAGGGGTATTTTTGTAATTTGTCAAAATAGGGTTCCTTGGTGATTTTGTCAAAATTATTTTTGAAATTCAAAATCTCGAGGTAATTTGGAAAAATTTTAAAGTCCGAGGTATTTCGATAATTTTGACCTCGGGGTATTTTGGTAATTTTTCACAAATCGGGTAAATTTGTAAAATTTAATAAATTTCGGTATTTCAAAAGTTGTAAAACTTTGAGGGTTCTTTTTGAAAATGGTTCCTTCAAAATGGGGATGTTGCAAAATTTTGGAAATTAGGGTCATTTTGGTAATTTTGTAAGTTAGGGGCAATTTTGTAATTTTTCCAAAATCATGGTATTTTGATATTTTACAAATTAGGGTTTTGAATGTTTATGAAATCATGAAATTTTGGTAAAGTTGTTGAGTAGTTGAACATTTTACAAACCGAGGCGCTTTTGGTAATTTTATCGCTAAGGGCATTTTGTAATTTTCGCAAATCAGAGTTTTCGCACAATGTTGTAAAAATTAATTTTCTCGATTTAAAAGAAAAGTTTTAAAGGTTTGAAAAACTAGGGTTTGTTGTTTTGTTCTCTCCTTTTTTTTTAAAACATGGCTAGTTCCTTTCGGGTTTTAGTCATTATGTTTAGCCTATGACCGAGCCCTCCCGGTCAGTAGTGAACCAAAGCTACGCACCGTGCAAGATTCGTGTGGAGAGGAGATGAGTCACGCGATCGCTTAAATACCAAGCTCCCACCAAACTGCTCCTAGACATGCGCATGAGGTTGCCACACCATGAGCCCTCCGAGTTATGGTGAACCGAAGCTACGCACTGGTAGGATTCTGCAAGAGGAGGTGAGTCACTAGGAATGCTTAAATACCAAGCTCTTCCGGATCCAATCCTAGACATGCGTCAGGGGTTACCACACCACTAGCTCAATGACTTAGCCATAGGTTGATTCAAAGGTATTATGTCTTATGTATCCGTGTTTGAGTAGACTAATCCTAGGGTTCAAGT
The DNA here is from genome assembly GCA_025506655.1 of Gossypium rotundifolium. Taxonomy (NCBI): domain Eukaryota; kingdom Viridiplantae; phylum Streptophyta; class Magnoliopsida; order Malvales; family Malvaceae; genus Gossypium; species Gossypium rotundifolium. The sequence continues at coordinate 123,606,305 of CP106729.1, forward strand.
TCCTATCATTCTATTCTACGCTCCATGCCTTTTCTACCCTTATATAAATCACGAATCACACATATAGTTAGGGGTACTTACACGGTGGATCATGGTTTGAGACTTAGGGGCCATGCCAAAAGCACCTTATTTTTCAAAGAAAATCATTTGGCTCGCTTTGAAAACGTTTTGGGCCTTAGTCCACAGCCGAGAGTTTAAAACTGGCTCGATACCAAATCGAACACCCCCACCCTTACCCACGAGCCCTGAACCTGGATCTGTATGTTCCTAAAGTAAATCGATTTCAAAACCATTTTCGATGCTTAGAGAAATTGTAAATTTTTGAAAAACTACTAGTTCGAGTGGACTTAGATTGGAAACCCATTTATTTAATCTTGTAAGCCCATTTAATTAAATACATCCACTATAGTTCTTAGCATGAAACTTAACAGTAAGCAAACATAAAGTATAATCCACTGGGCCTTAAGGCCTTATTACATCAAGTAAAACCCAAAATAGAATAAAAGTAACTAAAAATAAAATTAAGTCCAAACTAAATGAAATTTTTGCATGTAGCATGGCCACCTCATGGTCCACCTACCTCATCCACACGCTCATCACCGAAAAAATAATTCCCACAATGGGGTGAGTCAATGACTTAATGTGCACACAATACTAACATTCAATAAATCGCATTCATGTTCAAATTATCGTGTCCATATAATAATGAAATTATGATGCAACCCAAACCCAATCCTAATGGTCCATCCGCTACACACCACCCAGCACCGCCATTTACACCGTGGGGACTACTAAGTTAACCCTCCATCCGCTACTCTCCATCAAAGGCATTCGCCCATATACGTTGTGTCATTAGACACTATAATCAAATTTATACGTTGTGTCATTAGACACTATTGTAATCGGTTACCAAAATTTCACAATGTGACCGTAGTCAACATATTTCAGTTGGTGAGATGAAGTCAACACCTTCGTTGGTGAGACCAAGTCAACACCGCCCTCCCCCTTTCACATAAATCCCGAATGCCCCAAAACATATATATTACATAACTTAATTTCATGTTCATATACATATATTCGCATGTTATTAAATAACATATTTCACAATCCTATCAAGTAGGAAACGCACTGGTACTTTTTGCCACATTTGTGGTACATGGCCACATTCACATTCTTATTCATAATCATATATTAAAATATTTAGCCATAAAATATCGAAGGATAGTAAGGGTACACACCTGTTTCGCTTAATAGATTTCTTGAGATCTCGAGAATCCCGATCTAACTTTAGATCTATTAATTCCTATATTCGGCCCACCAAATAAAACACATTAATAAACCCTTTTGGCTTAAAACAAAACCAAATCCTAGTAGGATTTGTAAAAAGACTCACCTTTGCCGATTTGGTGTTTATACAAATCCCGAAAGTTTGGTTTTTCCTCTACCTGATATTCGGCCAACCTTGTATTTCAATATGGGTTAGTTTTTCGGCTTTTCAAAAATTAAGGAATTGATCTAGATAATCTTACAACCATTGGCCGAATATTTTAGAGGCTTACCTTATAGATTCCGAATCCCGAAAGTTCCCTTTTGTCTTGAATATCTGTCGAAATTCCTAAAATTCATATGTTAGATCCGATCTAACTTTAATAAGTTGTAACTGGCCTTTGGCCGAATATGTCTTACCTTAATTTCCTCGAATCTGAAATCCCAAAACTCCTCCTTTGACATTCACCATAGACATAAGAGAGGTTATTTTCTTAAGCCTTGTTTAAACGAATCAGAAGAACAAGAATTAATTGTTCTTACCTTAAATCCTTGATCTTTGTATTCGGTAGTTGTGGAAACTTGAGATCCCTTGTATATTCGGCCATGATCAAGAATAGGATTAGACTCTTTACTTTCAAGAACTAGAAAAGAAAGAAAATTGAATGGCTTAACCTTACCTTGAAGCCTTTAATCACTTGCTTCCTTGTCTTGAGTTCTTGAGATCCGCTATGGAGAGTTAACCGAGATTGAAAGAGAAAGGTTTTGACTTAGCAATGGCAAAGGGAGGAAAAGAAAGATGGAGTCCTTGCTTAGGGAAATTTCGGCAAAGAGAGGGGAAGAGAGCAAAATTTCTACAAGGTAGAGTGAATGAGAGAAAAGTCTCAATTTTCCTCTTTAATCGAAATTACTAGACCAAGAGTCCAAAACTTGGCCACTACTCTCCCAAGTGATAATTTAATCTCCATTAATTATCACTTAATTAAATTAAAAGTCTTTAATCCATCCTTTAATTCCTCATTTATCTTAGTAGAGAAAATCTTTTATTTATCACTTTATTTTGACAAGTTTTAATAAAAATAAAACTCTTCCCTTTTAAGCAAACAAGTGCCGTCCACCCCTAGCCTTGGGAAGCAAAATTAAACCTTCAATAATTGCTTTCCAAGTGACTCGAACTCAGGCCATTTCCATAAACCTTAAGTGACACCTTCAGGCCACTTTTCCAAGCCCGATTGTGTGTCAAAATTCACCAACTTTTTCTTTTAAGGCCCTCTTGCCCTTATCTCCTATTTTGGGCTTTAAAATTTGTCATTCTAGCCTTATTTCTAAGTTTCCTAAAATTTTCAGCTGACTCAGAACTTGCCATTTTCCTTATATCTTCAGGTTTCCAAAATGTTCAAGTTTCCAAAATGTCCAAGTTTCCAAAATGTTCAAGTTTCCAAAATGTTCAAGTTTCCAAAATGTTCAAGTTTCCAAAATGTTTAGGTTTCCAAAATGTTTAGGTTTCCAAAATGCTCAGGTTTCCAAAAATGTTTAGGTTTCCAAAAATGTTCAGGTTTCCAAAATGTTCAGGTTTCCATTTCCATTTTCATTTTCATTTCCATGCGTTTCTAGGTGTCCAAAAGTATAAAAAATTTATTCATAGTACTTGAAACTTGTCATTTCATACAATTGAACTGGAAATGCATAGGCCCTAATCAGGATGTTACAAAAAAAATTACAGTATAGAAGGAGAGCAAGAACTTAGAAAAAAATGAAATACAAGAATTTAGAAAACCCTATATGAATCTAATGAACAACAGGGGGAATTCCTCCCTTGAAATTGTTGAACCTTAACTCCATGACCTGAAGAACTTGTACTAGGCTCCAAGAAAACTGATTCTTTATTATTGCCTTGGTAGCAGCGCTGCTATTGCTTCCATTGGCTCATCAACTCACTCTCAGCCTCATCAGAAGCCTCTTTAGCCTTTCATCAGTTGGCGGAGAGTATAATTTTAAAAGCTTAAGAATCAAGCTTTGATTTTTTTTTTTTGGCTTTAAAGAGATTTTCTTGGAAATACAAGGCAAGATTTGAGAAGACAATAAAGAGAGAAGGGTTTGATGGTTGGATATCCCGAGAAGGCCATGGATGGCGACAACGACTAGGGTTAGAAAAATAGGAATAAGGATGGCTACAACGACTAGGGTTAGAAAAATAGGAATAAGGAGAAGAAGAATAAGAATGGAATATAGAAAGCAGAAGAAACGAAACCAAAAAAAAAAAAAAAATAAAAGGAATGGAATCGTGATTTGTTTTGGATGAAAGAGAAAATTTTTTTTATTATTTTTAAAGGAAAAATAATAAAGGGGTCTGGTTTGCAACCAAAGATAGTGACACGTGATTGCGTGCGAATGGCCAGTGTTGTCACGTCAGTAAAAAATTAATGCCGTTAGGCTTAGATACCAATATAGTGGACCGGAAAGAAGTTCGGATACCAATCTAGGACAAAAATAACACACAAGTACCAATTTGAGAGAAATGGACAAGTTCAAGTATTAATTTATATTTAACCCAATTTTATATCATATTTACTTCTTATATAGGATTTGGAGAAGTATTATAAATACCTATGATGAATAAAATTCATACTCTTCTCTTTGCTCTTCTATCTTTTATTCGTTTTACTTTCTTTGTTTTTTATTTTATAACAAATTTGTATATATTTTATTTTTGAAAGTATATTTTATTGATTTTATTAATTATTAATTAAGTTCAGTTTTACATTGCAAAATTTGTAAAACTATTATATTGATTGAAGTTGCAGCTAAGGAAAATATCATGAACAATGTAACAATATGGATAATTCAAGTAACAATTTCAACATTTGGGGTAAAATATCATGAATTGAATTCACGAATTTAAAAAAGTTCAATATATTTCCTCATCCTTGAGCATCTTTATTTTGAGACCTACAATTATTTGAAGTTAATAATATTAATTCCATAAAATAATAGTAATTAAATATAAAAATAATTTATGTCACTTACTCTCAAATGCATATTTGTTTGAAATACATATCAAAAATTAATGCTTGAAATTGATTGTAGGGATGCATTCCTACAATTTATGCATTTACTATTGACACATTCTATACCATCGTAAGAATATGACTACATGTTAAAAATTATTGTACAATGTTACCTTTTAGTGATAATATTGAGAAAATTAGGAGAACCCAACTCCGCTTTTATGATTACATAAAATTAGATCATAAAGATGATAAAATGTAGGAGAAACAATATATCTATCATATTAGACGAAAAAGAAAAATAGAAATAAAAAGTTGGAACCAAAAAATATTTAAGAAATATTATGATAAAGCTATCAACAAGGAATGGAGAAACAAGATACCTTCAGATTATTAAAAATTGGTCTACTTTTTTGTGAATTTAAAATACATAATTGATAAAACTTCAGTTATGAATTTTATTTTTCCATTTACGTGGACTTTGTCCATTTACATTGTAACCAAATAAGCATTAAATTGGCCTAAGTAAAGTTTTATTTTATTTTACAAGAGTAGGAGTAGCATTTCATTAAGAATATGAAATTGTTCTACAATAAAAAAAAAATTACAAAGTAACGAAGGTAAGATGAATTCATAGCCTATTCCATGTTGTTTGAAGGAATTGCCACTTTAAAGACAATTGTGAAAATAGTTTCTTAACAACCATTCCTTCCACTTCATAAGCGCTTGTGGATATTCTAAAACTACAATTTAAACATTACTTCTCTGAGATATGATGTTGCAACACAATGCCTTCATTGACCATAAAATGAAATTTCTCCCAGTTTAAAACAAGGTTGGTTTCCTTACATCATTCCAACATCCACTCTACATTAGTAGGGTATTTGACAAATGAATCCCCGTAGACAAAAAAATTATACATAAACACATCCATATCTTCCTCAACCATATCTGTAAATATTAAAGTCATGCAACACATAAAAGTATCAGGGACATTACATAAACAAAAAGTCATCCGATCGAATGCGTACGTATCAAACAAAAATAAAAGTCATCTTTTCTTAGTCGTCTGGGTGAATAGGAATCTAATGACATCTGGAATAACCATCCAAGAAAAAGTGGAATTCTTCCCAGCCAACCTATCCAACACTTGGTTAATGAAGGTTAATAGAAAATGGTCTTTCCAAGTTGCATCATTCAACTTTCTTGTAACACCCCTCACTGTATTTAACGCTGGAATAGGGTTACGATCATTACCAAACTTACAACACATTTAAACATACTTTTGTCATACATTTAATCAATACAAGCAATCATCATTCAATCTCAACCAGTATGTCCCTATTACGAGCCTATGAGGCCCTAAACATGCTTTAGGAGTGGTTCGGGACTAAACCGATAACATAAGAAACTTTCACGAACTTTGAAAATTTTTCTCAAAATAGGGACACACGCTTGTGTGGCCAGGCCATGTGTCTCACACGGCTACCATACACGTCCGTGTCACAGGCCGTGTGGACATTCAAATGGGAGCACATGGCCGTGTTCCAGCCCGTGTCCTACCCCGTGTCCAAACAAGTGAGCTTACTGACTTGGGTCACATGGAAAACCACACGCCTTTGTGTCTAGCCAGTGTGCCCTTCGAAGTGGCCACACACGCCCGTGTGCCAGGCAGTGTCCTAGGCCATGCCAAACCTGTAGGGTATACTGACTTATGCAACATGGCCAAGTCACACGCCCGTGTGCTAGGCTGTGTACAAATTAGGGGGTATAATGACTTATGCCATACGACCAATCACACTTCCGTGTGAGACTGTGTGGAGCATACCGACTTCATTTCAATTTCAACACCAGGGGACACACAGTCGTGTAACATGACTGTGTGTCACACACGGCTGAGACACACGCCCGTGTCTCTGCCCGTGTGGACAAAAATAGGCTATTTACCAGACTAGTTTGCCACCTACAATTATGCTCACCTAAACAACCAAAATGGCACCAATCCATAGTATAAATAAACATCCAATTTAGCCACAATCAAGGCTAATACATACCATTTCCAATACTTGCAACCAATATGCTTATACCTCAAATTTCACTCAACCAAAACATGTAACACCCCTAACCTGTATTCGTCGCCGGATTAAGGTTAGAAGGCATTTCTGGACTAAACATATTACCAAATAACCATTCAATTCAATTCAAGCATAAGCAATGTGATCATTATTACATTATATAACATTATCATAAACCAAATTTAATCTCATAATAACTCACTCACTTCGTATCACATACTAAGGATTCTTTATCAAATTATAGCAATTGACTTTCAAGGATTCAGCCAAATAATATACTATGCTCATCTTTCCTATTTAAGAATACATACGACATCTAAACTGTATCATTAACAACCTCTTATGAATCATTCAATCAATACCATGATTATACATTACCAATCATACATACCCAAATTGTCTATTTAATATAAATACATGATATGCTTATACATAGTGATGTGGTTATTCCAAACCCATAATTATTATTATAGTAAACTAAGTACATACTTAAGCATCCCAAATAATCACTCATAATTAACTATATTATAATCCAACGAAAAACTCTATAAATCTAAACCACATATATCAATCAAATGTTCTCAACATTCATAGACTCGCATGTGCCATCTATCATTTTACCAAAATGTTATTTAAACTTCATTAAACATAATTGAACATCGAATATAATGGCTCTTCAAGCATATCAACATATTTCATTTGTATAACATAATTGATTATACAATCTCAAATCATCATCTTAGTTCGAATATCCATTAACCACAAGATCACAATAAACCTATTTAAATGCACATGTACCTTAGCCGAATATAAATTAGCCTAATATCCATACAAACATTGCATCATAATGACATACCATATACTCCATTTGATCATTAAACATTCATGCATCGGTATCATATTAACAAAAGGATATAAGCCATATTCGCATGGCTAAGATATATATATATATATATATATATATACATGGATAAAGTTTCAACTCAAACATAGATATTATCAACCCTATACATGCCTTTATTCAATATGATCAAACTAAAAGAGTACCAAAAAGATGATAGTGTGGTTGACTTCTCTGACAATTTTCTGAGCCCGTAGATTGACCAAATCTATAAAACAGAACATTAAACATAAACAGAGTAAGCTTACTAGCTTAGTAAGTCTTAAGCATTATTATAACTAAATCATGACATTAAACATATATGTCTTATTTACAAAATCCTCATAACAAAGTATCATCACCTTACTTAATTTGGTGGTTTTAAACTCTTTAATAAATATATCAATTGCCGAATATACATAAATAATCAATAACTAGGTGCATAAATATACCAACATGAACATTTTAACCACACTCATGTTTCACATTTCTAATAACCACATGACACAATATATTGTACATATACAACTTCACAACCAAGTGTGTAACTCATTTCTTTCATCATTCCATTTGCTCACTATCATAGCACATGTATACATATCATTTAAGCATGAAAGTACATACCTTGTTGCCGAATTAACAAATTTATTTTCAAAGCTTGAGCTTACTATATTTGCTTCATGACTTTGTTACTATGTAAATGAAGTTCGAACGTGAAACTCACCGGTATAGAACCTGCTAGGCCTTAGCCTAAATCGCACACACCGGTACTAGGCCTGCTAGACTCAAGGTCCGAGATTTAACACCGGCATTCAGCCTGCTAGGCAATAAGCTCGAAATATTTCACCAAGACAAAGCACCGCTAGGCGAAGCTCGATATAAATCACCAAGACAAGGCCCTTAGGCTCAAAGCCTGATATAAATCACCGACACAAGGCCTGCTAGGCTCAAAGCCCGAATATCAACATATTTAATCATTCTATACATATTAATTAATGCTAAGTCACAAACATCTCATATACTTCATATTACTTTCACATATCAACCGAACATACTTATTCACATTAAAATACATTCAATCCACTATCATACTTCCACATTCGGCTATCTCATTTTTGAATGCTTTAAATTTTTAAGTTTCATCATTTACTAAATTCATAAATAATTCTTTAACATATTCTTGCTTAAGGACTTACCTCGACAATCGATTTTACAACGATCCCGACTATTCGACAATCTTCGACTTCCCGATCCAAACTGCTTTTCTTTGTTCTTGATCTAAATACAATGAAATTTAGCTCATTCAAATACATTTCATTTCAATTTAGTCCCAAAACACATGAATGGGAAAATTACCATTTTACCCCTAATGTTTCACATTTTACAATTTAGTCCTATTTGCATAAAACACAAAATACACATAATTTCTCAATACTACTCAAGGGCGAATATTAATAGGGATTATACAAGTCCATTTCTTTCATTTATTTTGTAAATAAGCCCTCTAAAATTTATTTTTACAAATTAGCCCTAAATACTCAATTTCCCCAAAATTTCCAATTCAAAACTTGTAAATCTTTAACATAACTTTCATTTAAAATCATCAAACATCACAACTACATGAACACATCAATGGCCGAATATCACATGCACACTAATCTCAAAAATTTTAGCATGGATCGGATAATATACTAAGCAACGATCTCAAAAACATAAAAATTATCAAAAACTGAAAACCAATCATACCTTAATCAAGCTTCAAAATGCCGAAATGTTGAAGAAACTCTAAGTTCTTCCTCCCTTCCACATTCGGTCATAGCAAAATAAGATGATAGTGGTCTTTGGTTTTGTTTTAATATTAATTATTTATCATTTATTTAATTAACCTTTATAATAAAATAAAACTAACATATATATCATGTCTAAAACCGTCCATCAACACTCCAATATCACTTTTATGGCATAATTCTACTTTAAGGACTTCATATTAAGAAACCACTAACTAATAAGCACCTTTTACTATAGTTTGTTTCTTTTACGCTTTACGCGATTAAGTCCTTTTTATCAAATTAAACACTTAAACGATAAAATTTTTCTACGAAACTTTCACACACATTAATTCACACATAATAAGCACAGAACATAATATTTAAAAATCTCTCAGACTCGGATTCGTGGTCGCTAAACTACCGTTCCAATTAGGGTCAAAATCGGACTGTTACAAAACATACCAAAATACATATACCAATCAACTAGTTAAACCTTTATTTAACATACATCATTTTGCACCAATTCACAAGCATGATACCAATTCCAAAAACCTCATAATATAGGTCGTTCACATATCCATCCATGAACTCAGATATCAACTATGCATGTACACATAAGCACATAACCAAATCCACCAAATTAAGCCAAATCTCATGGCTATATTTACAAACCAAAACATATACATTTACAAGTCATTACAAATGACCAAAATCATTATCAATCCATAATCAAAATGACTCAAAATGCCTATACATGCCATATACTTAAAATACCAAAGTTCAAAGGTACCAAATGATAGGTGGTAGTGTGAAACGATCCCCGAAGATCCCCGAATCTGAGCTAGCTTCGATATCACTATAAAAAATAGGAAAGTACACAAAGTAAGCTATAAATCTTAGTAAGCTCATATGAAATAAACTTAGTACAATCACATAAATATAATTTAATAATTTGAATTCAACAGCATGAAGCTTATATTAGCTAACAAACCTTTCAAATACTCATTCACAAAACTGTATACTTTCTTCATCATTTTCTCAATTCAATACTAGAATAGTTTATACACATACCTGTACCATCTAGTACAATTCTCATACACATTCTCATCTTTCATTTACCCGTTGAACCATTAGGAATAGAAGTCGGATACTCAAGGGTCTCACACGGTAAGTACCTATACCATGGCCCGAAGCTAAATTAAGGTAACCGAAATACTGATATCATGGTCCGAAGCCAAATCAGCCAATATGCATAGCCCGAAGCCAAATCGATTTATCTCGCACCTGAAGTGCTATATCATGGCCTGAAGCCAACTCACTGTATCCCATAATGACATGTCACAAGCATCCTAAACTATTCCTAAGGTTCAACCGAGATTTTGAATGTTGAATCGTCGTCGAATCACTATTGCTCATATCCAAAGTCTTGTATTCACAATTCATGCAATATCAAAGCATATGAAATACATTTGTATTGAAATTTATCACATACGAACTTACCTCGAATGTGGAAACGACGAAATAAGTCAATTAGTCGATAACTTTTGTTTTTCCACGATCTAGATCCGAATTCCTCTTTTCTTGATCTAAATATATTCAAAATTAACTTATTTAATCATCTATTTATTCAATTCAATCCAAAATATACTTTAGGGCACATTTACGCTTTTGCCCTAAACTTTTACATTACAATTTAGTCTTTATTTCATAAAATCACACATTAATAAAATTCCAAATATACCCATGCTAGTTGAATTACCATAATGCCCCTAGCAGCCCATATTTTTCATTTATTTCACATTTTAGCCACAAAGTTTCAACATTTCTCAATTTAATCCCTATTTTGCATTTCACTAAAAATCACTTTATAAGACTTGTATAATATACAACAAACATTCATAATCTATCAAGAAACTTCAAAATACATGCTTAATATTCAATGGAAACATTCAAAATCTTTAATAATTTTGCAAAATAGTCCTGGCTAGCTAGTACTAGTTAGAAATTATTACGATCACAAAAGCTACCAAGTAGAAATTATTAAAATGAAGAATATGTAATTAATAACTAATTTACAAAATCACTTAATGGTTGTCCATAATTGTCCACTCACCTTTCAAATAGTTTAATTACCATTTAAGGCCACCATATTTAAAAACCAAAGCTATTTGACACCTTAAACTAATAGAACATGCATTTTACACTTTACGTGATTTAGTCCTTTTTATCAAATTAAGCATTCAAACAATAAAATTTCTTCATGAAACTTTCACAAATACACTCAATCATTCTGTAAACATTGAAATAATAATAAAATAAATATTTTTACCTCGAGTTTGTGGTCCCATAACCACTGTTATAATTTGACCAAAAATGGGTTGTTACAACTCTCCCCCTTAGGGTTTTTAGTCCCCAAAAATCTTACTAGTAAATAGGTTAGGGTATTGTTTTCTCATAGCTTTCTCGGGCTCCCACGTAGCCTCTTTGACACCATGATGTTGCCACAAAGCTTTCACTAAATCTATGCATTTATTTCTCAGCTCTTTAATATCTCGAGCCAAAATTCTGATTGGTTCTTCGTTGTACGTCATATCAGGTCTAATTTTGATCTCTGACGGAGAAATCACACGTAAGGGAGCCAATCGATATCGATGCAACATCGACACATGAAAAAACATTGTGGATTTTCTCTAACTCAATTGGTAAAGCTAGCCAATATGCCATTGGACCTATTCTTTCGATGATCTCATATGACCCGATGAATCTTGGACTCAATTTGCCTTTATGACCGAAACAAAGTATTTTCTTCCACAGAGATATTTTCAAAAACACTTTGTCACCAATTCAAAATTTAATATTTTTTGTTTCAATTCTGCGTAAGATTTCTAACGATCTGAAGCTGCTTTCAAACAGTCGTGAAATACTTTCACTTTCTCTTCGATTTCTCTAATCAAATCAAACCCGTGATTCTGTTTCTCACTAAGCTCGGTCCAATACAATAGAGTTTGATATTTGTGACCATACAAAGCTTCGTACGGTGCCATCTTTATACTCGATTGAAACCTGTTATTATACGCAAATTCAACCAGCGGCAAATATTTTCCCAATTACCTTTCAAACTCTAAAACACAACATTGAAGCATATCTTCAAGAATCTGAATTACTCTCTCAGACTGACGGTAGGCTTGAGGATGGAAAAGCTGTACTAAAATTCAACTTCGTACCCAGAGCTTCTTACAATTTCTTCCAAAACTGCAATGTAAACCTTGGATCTCTATTCGAAATAATCGAAATTGGAATCCCTTGTAATCTAACGATCTCAGTAATGTACAATTCAAATAATCTATCGAGTGAATAATTAGTACGTACCATGATGAAATATGCTGATTTCGTTAATCGATCAACGACAACCCAAAAAGCATTTTTCTTTTTCAGAGTCAAAGGCAATCCCGATACAAAATTTATTGTAACTCTGTCCTATTTCCACTTTGGTATCATCACAGGCTGAAGTAAACCCGATGGCATTTGATGTTCAGCTTTAACTTGCTGACACACTAAACATCTTGCCACAAATTTAGAAATGTCTCATTTCATACCCGACCACCAATACGGTTGTTTCAAATCATTGTACATTTTAGTACTTCCAGGATGAAAGGATAAACAACCACTATGTACCTTGTGATCGTGTGTCTTTCTAACATCTGGTCAATAAATGGTAGAGGGAAGTGATGTTTTCTTGTAGCATCATTCAATTTCATATAGTCAATGCAAACTCTCCAACCTGTGACTGTTCTTGTAGGAATTAATTCATTCTTTTCGTTGGCTATGACAGTCATGCCTCCTTTCTTTGGAACAACCTGCACAGGGCTTACCCAAGTACTGTCAGACATAGGATAAATAATTCCAGCATCTAGAAGTTTAATTACCTTGGCCTTAACAACTTCCTTCATGTTGGGATTCAACCGTCTTTGAGGTTGCACACATGGTTTATATTCATCCTCCATTAAAATTTTGTGGGTGCAAAACGATGGGCTTATTCCTTTAATGTCAGAAATTTTCCAAGCTATGGCTCTTTTATGTTCCCTTAGTACCTGTAGCAACTCATCTTTCTCTTTGGGTTCCAGTTCTGAAGAGATAATTACTGGTAGCATAGAATTATCCCTGAGGAATGCATATTCTAAGTGTTTTGGCAATTATTTTAAATCTAATTTGGGTAGCTTATTAATAGAGGGTTTTTGTCTTAGTTCATCATTGGTTTCAATGCTCTTTTCTTTTGTTTGTCTAGAGGAAAATGTATTAGAGTTCAACTCATTGGTATCATCATCTACCCCTTCATCTTGGGTAAGATAGAGTTCCATCGTGTCGTTATGTATGATTTTCTGCAAAGAATCTTGAATAAATTTATCCATGTCATCAATAAAATAACAGGAATCATCTTGTTCTCTAGAATATTGCATAGCATCGTAAATTTAAAAATAATTTCTTCGTCGCCTACCCTTAGCGCAAGTTTACCATCACCTACATCAATAATAGCCCTAGCAGTAGCTAAAAAAGGCGTCCCAAAATTAAAGGCACCTCAACGTCCAAATCCATGTCAAGCACAACAAAATCGACAGGAATATAAATTTATGAACTTTTACCAGAATGTCTTCGATAATTCCCTAGGATATTTAACAGATCTATCAGCTAATTGAATACTCATCCTAGTGGGTCTAGGTTCCCCAAGACCAAGTTGCTTAAACATTTTATAAGGCATTAAATTATTACTGGCATCTAGATCAGTTAGTGCTTTCTCTATGTTTAAACTACCGATTAAACAGGGAATAGTGAAACTTCTTGGATCTTTCAATTTGGTTGGTAGCTTGTTTTGTAGGATGGTTGAACATTCTTCATTAAGTTCCACTGTTGATATCTCTTCAAACTTCCTTTTATTTGTTAGAAGTTCTTTTAGAAATTTTGCGTATGTCGGCATATGCAAAATAACTTCAACAAAAGGTAAGTTGATATGTAACTATTTAAAAAGTTCAAGAAATTTACCGTATTGTGCGTGTAAGCGGTCTTTCTTCAACTTTTCGGATATGGGATTGATGGTTTACATTCTTCGTGTACTGGTGTTACATTCTCAACTTCCTCGTTCTTTTCCTTATTAGTTTCGTGTGGTATCTTTTTCTTTGTTTCAAGTAACTCCTTTCCACTCCTTAGTGTAACTGCCTTCACATGCTCTTTTTCCTTAGGTGAACTTTCTGGTCGCCTTTCAAAACTAACTTAGTTAGTTGTCCAATTTGATCCTTAAGCCTTTGAATTAATGTTTGCTGATCATTCAAAATTGTTTTGGTATTTTGGAAACAGTTTCTGATACCCCTATAAATTTTGTCAGCATCTCTTCAAGGTTTGGCTTCTTTTCTTGTGGGTAAAGTTGTTGTTTTTGGTTCCCCTAACCATCCCACGAGAAATTGGGATGATTCCTCCAACTTGGATTGCAAGTACTACTATAAGGGTTATTTTGAGGTAAAAAATTGTTACCCATATAGTGAATTTGTTTGCTTTCAGCGCTTGGGTTGTAAGGCGGAAATTTTGTGCTATTCTCCCAACCTCCATTCGTATTGCATTGCATAATTGAATGTACCTACAAATAGTCACATAAACCATCAATCTTTTTATTAATCATTTCTACCTGATTTGATAGCATGGTGACTGCATCGAGGTTGAAAACTCCAGCTATTTTAGTTGGCCTTGTCCTTGTAACTTGCCACTAATAGTTGTTCAGTGACATCTCCTCTATGAATTCATAAGCCGCTTCAGGAGTTTTGTTATTCAGGGTTCCGCCGGCTGCTGAATCAATTAACTACCGGGTTGAGGGGTTCACACCGTTGTAAAAGTTTGGACCTTCAACCACAAGGGTAAACCATGGTGTGGGCACCTTCTCAACAATCTTTGTATCTCTCCCATGCATCGTATAATTTTTCTAAATCCATCTGCACAAAAGAAGATATATCATTCCTTAATTTGGCCGTTTTGGCCGGGAAAAATATTTTAATAAAAATTTTTCTGTCATTTGATCCCATGTAGTGATTGATCCTCGTGTAAGAGAATGCAACCACTGTTTGGCTTTATTTCTCAATGAAAAGGGAAATAACCTAAGATGAATGGCATCATCAGAAACGCCATTTATTTTGAAGGTATCACAGAATTCTAGAAAATTTGCTAACTGAGTATTTGGGTCTTCGTCCTGCAAACCATCAAATTGAACAAATTGTTGAATCATTTGTATAGTGTTAGGTTTCAATTAAAAATTATTAGTGGCTATAGCAGGCCTAACAATACTTGATTTCACTCCTGTTAAATTAGATTTAGCATAATCATACATAGTTTGAGGAGCATGATGATCGGCCACCTCTTGAGGTAGTGGATTATTCTCAGCCATTCCTTCGATGGTATTAGTTTTGTCCTCTTGCTCTTCTTGTATGTAATTCAAGCCTCTCCTTACTTCTCTACGATTTCTGTGTATGGTTCCTTCAATATCACTATCGTAAAGTATTGGTCTTATCGGGTTCCTTCTAGTCATAAGCTAGAGGTACCTGCTAGGAAAAGAGAAAAAGAAAAAGAAAATTTAGAAAAGTAAAAATAAAGTTTAATTGCAAAAATAAAAAATAAAAAATAAAAATATGGCTAAAGTAATAAAAATTGAGCGTTCTTAATATTTCAGTTCCCCTGCAACGGCGCCAAAAACTTGATTGTGTGTCAGAGTCTTAAAAATTTATAAAAAGAATGATCGAACCTGGAAACTAACTATGACAACGATGGAGGCAAGCGCACCTATCAAATAATAGTATAGTTTAGTGGCAAGACCGGATTGTCGAACCCAAAGGAACCAAAAGTACTAATACTAACTTTCTTTTTTATTATTTAGCCTAAGAATTAAGGGAATTTTTATCTAATCTAACATTAACTAATCTACTAGGCTAAAGATGCTAAGAAAAAGAAGAAATTAAGGAAAGACTTGAGGGAAAACCGATTGATTTAGACAATACCCGAGGAAGAATCCACTTAGACTTCACTTGTTATCAAACTCTGAACCAGACGATCTATTCACTTGACTTGATCCGTAGGATTCCCTAATTTATATTAATAGCTTTTTTGAGGCTACTAACATCTAACCCTAGGTTGATTAATTGAAATTTCTTTCTAATTAAAACCCCTAAGATTGCATTAACTCTATCTATGGACCCCCATATTAGGTTTGACCTTAACCTGACAAATTTACATCATCCTATTTCTAGGGTTGCATTCAACTCCGCTTAACTATGCTAGATCTACTCCTAGGCAGGGACTTTTGCTCCACCACCAAAGCACATCAATACTTGAATCAATATCCTGGAAATACCAAAACAAGAATTAAGAACACATAGTTAAGAACAAATCAAGTATTTATCATATAGCTCAGATAACAATAACAAGATTCATATTAGGTTTCATCCCCCTCAGGTATCTAAGGGTTTAGTTCATAATAGTAAAAGAAAACATCTCAGAAGAAAATATAAAACAAAACATAAAGAAAACCCTAAAACCCCCTGAAGGAATTGAAGGAGAGTTCCTCCGTCTTGAGTATGATCCTGGCTTCTTGAGATGAATCAACTGGCTTTCTTTGAGTGAATCCCACAATTCAGCCCCTCTGGCTTGGCTCCTTGGCATAGCTAAACCGCCCCTAAAGGTTGGCCTCTAGGGTCTTTATATAGGCTTTTAGAATGTCTTTCTTTGCCTCTAAGTACCCTAATTCGAATGAAACTCTTCTTTTCTGCGGTAGGGGCACGCCCGTGGCACACGCCCATGGCACACGCCCATGTGATTTGATTTCAGGCCATAGTCGAACTTGTTGAGAAGGCACGGCCGTGTATTTCAGGGTCCAAGCCATGTTCAGCTCTTCTTAAGAGGCACGATCGTGTGGTCTTAGGTCCAGGTAGTGTGGATTTCGTGTTTTGGCCCATTTTCTCCATTTTTGGCCCATTTTTTGTTCTTTTCATCCTCAGGGAGTATAAAACATGAAAATAAAAGATTAGGAGCACCTATTTCCATAATTAAAGGGAAAAATCATCCAAAAGTATGCTAAATGTGGGATTAAAATATGTTCATATTATGGTTTATCACCTCGTATAAAATTTTTTGAATCAACTTTGGATTTTTCTGTACACAGATTCTATCTCAAAACATCAAACAATTATCAGATTCGATTTGGTACTTAGAGTCACTAGTCGACTCGCATTGCACTCTTTTAGATTTCAATTTAGTATCACATTTCTGAGCTTTGCAAATTTGTTGAAGAAATACTGGTTTGGCTTTTAACTCAGCTAGTATCGAACCATCATCAGATAATGTCAACTGAGTATTCATTGCTCTCAAGGCAAACAATGATTTTCTACTCACAGCATCTGTGACTACATTCACTTTTCCCGGGTGATAATCAATCACTAACTCATAATCTTTTAATAACTCGAGCCATCTCCGCTGTTGCAAATTCAAATATTTTTGAGTCATAATATATTTTAAGCTTTTATGATCGGTAAAGATGTGGCATTTTTCATCGTACAAATGATTATGCCAAATTTTCAATGCAAAAACTATAGCGGCCAATTCTAAATCATGCATCAGATAGTTCTTTTCATGCGGCTTCAACTATCTAGAAGCATAAGCTATCACTTTTCCCTCTTGCATCAACACACAACCCAAACTGTTCAATGATGCGTCATTGTAAATCACAAATTCTTTACCCGACTCATGTTAAACCAACACTGGTGCCTTAGTTCACAATGCTTTTAATATCGAAACTTTGTTGACATTTCTTGGACCATTCAAACTTGACATCTTTCTGTAGCAGTTTGGTCATCAGTGTAGTAATCATCGAGAATCCCTTTACAAAATGTCGATAATAACTAGCCAATCCCAGAAAGCTTCTGACCTCAGATACATTTCTAGGTTTTTTCCAGTCAATAACAGCAGAAATCTTGCTTGGATCAACTCAAATGCCATCCCCTGAAATTATATTTCCCAAAAATCTGACTTTTCAAAGCCAAAACTCACATTTGCTGAATTTAGCATATAGTTGCTTATCTCTCAAGGTCTGTAACAAGATCCTCAAATGCTCGGCATGCTCAGACTCATCTTGAGAATAGATCAAAATGTTGTCAATGAACACAAGAACAAATCTGTCTAAATACGATCTAAATATCTGATTCATCAAATCCATAAAAATGGCAGGAGCATTAGTTAGTCAAAAGGCATAACAAGAAATTCATAATGTCCGTACCTCATTCTGAACATAGTTTTTGGTACATCTGAGTCTTTAACTCTCAACTAATAATAGCCAGATCTCAAGTCAATCTTTGAAAACATGGTTGCGCCCTTCAACTAATCAAATAAATTGTCTATTCTCAGCAACGGATACTTATTCTTTATTATAACCTTGTTGAGCTGACGATAATCAATACAAATTCTCATTGACCCGTCTTTCTTTTTAACAAACAATACTGGCGCACCCCAGGCCGAAAAACTCGGTCGTGCAAAACCTCTATCTATTAATTCTTGCAACTGAGCTTTCAACTCTTTCAACTCCGTCGAGCCATTCTATATGGAGCTATAGATATCGGTGAAGTTCTCGGCATTAGTTCAATTGCAAATTCAACCTCTCTAATCAGTGGCAACCCTGGTAATTCTTCAGAAAACACATCCGGATATTCACAGACAACTGGCACTGATTTAGTCTTTGATTTGGACACTTTTGTATCTAAAACACTTTTGAGCCGACATCGACGAAATCACTATAGGTAGCCCACTTGACTCATCAAAATCAATCCTTGACATTTTAATTCTATGATCTTTCGTCTACAGTTCACAATGGCATCATGTAGAGTCAACCAATCCATACCCAAAATGACATGGAACTCATCAAATGGTAAAAGCATCAAGTTAGCCAAAACAAGAACCCCGGGAAATTAAAGGACAATTCTTGCATATTTTGTCAACTAACATATACTTGCCTAAGGGGTTCGATACTTTAATCACAAACTCAGTAGAATCAACAGGTAAACTCTTATTAGACACAAAATTCATACATATATACAAATAAGTCGATCCAGGATCAATCAATGTAATAACATTAGTGTCATAAACAGAAAATGTACCGATAATGACGATGCTTCTTTGCGAGCGCGAATAGCGTAGGCTCTAGCAGGTGCTCTTGCCTCGGATCTCATAGCTGAGTCCCTAGTCATACCTCTACCACTGGATACATTCCCCATATTTCTTGGTGGTCTCCCTCTCACAGTTGTATTGCTCGATCTTACATTCTGAACTTTTTCTTTCTCGGATAACTGATAAACCGTAAAAGTAACATATTTAATCCCACATTTAGTATGCATTTGGATAAATTTATCCTCGATTTATGTAAAAAGGTGCTCTTAATCCTTTCTTTTCATGTCTTATGCTCAGGAAAGCACCTAAGGATAAAAAGAACGTAAAACGGGCTTAAAACGGACCAAATTGGGCCAACCCAAGAAATTGACACAGCCTGGACTTCAAGCTACACGGCCATGCCTTGCCATTCACTTCACACGGCCATGCCCCAATTGACAGACTCAAACACGGCCGAACCTTGGCGTGCGGCAGTACACATACGTGCCTAAATCAACAGAATAGAGACATGGGCTAGAAGACGACTTACACGGGTGTGCCATGACCTTGCCCCTGCTGTGGGAATGAGCAATTTCACTCAGATTAGGATGCTTGGAGCCCAAGAAATGCAATCCTAAGTCTACTTAAACACCTAAGAACAAATTATGCTTGAATTATGAGTATTTAGGAGCCAAGTAAAGCATCCCATAAGTATATATAAACACCCCAAGGCAGCTATTCTAGGGCGTCAAGTTTTAGCAGAGTTTTCTGCTAGAGCTTTACTCATTGAGGGAATTACTCAAAGATAGCCAGTTGATCCATCTCGAAGAGCCAGAATTCTACTCAAGACGGAGGATCTCTCCTTCAATTCCTTCAGGGGGTTTTAGGGATTTCTAATGTTTTACTTTATCTTTTCTCTTGAGATGTTTTCTTATTTAGTTATGGACTAAACCCTTCAGATACCTGAAGGGGATGAAACCTATGATGGATTTTGTTATTATTTTCTGAATTTATATGATAAATAATTAGTTTGTTCTTAATTATGTTGCTTAATTTAATCTGATATGCTTAGGTGGAGGAGGAATAGACCCCGCCTAAGAGTAGATCTAGTATAATTAGGCAGAGTTGATCGGGCGCCTAGAGATAGGGTTACGAGATTTTACCGGATTAGGGTGAAACCTAATATAGGAATCCATTGATCGATTTACTGCTTCCTTAGGGGGATATTGTAAGAGAACGAGAGTTCCACTAATTAACCTAAGGTTAGACGTTATTCACTTTGAGAGAAGGTTTAATATAGGTTAGGGAGTCTCATGGATCAAGCTAAGTAAAGAAATCATATGGTTTAGGGATAAATAATAAGTGAAGTCATAGGTGGATTCTTCCTGAGGGTATCGTCTTTATCAACTGAGTTTTCCAAAGTCTTTTCCCAATTTATTCATTTATATTTGCATTTTAGTTTAAAGTATTTCATTAGTTTTAGATAAATCAACCAATCACTCCATATTTTAGGCTAAATAATAGAAAGAAAGTGAGTAGTAGTACTTTTAGGTTCCTTGGGTTCGATAAGATATTCTTGCCTTAACTATACTACTGTTAGATAGGTGCACTTTCCTCTATCGTTGTCATAGTTAGTGTACAGGTTCAATCATTCTTTATAAATTTTAAAACTAGACAGTTTTGCAGCGATCAAGTTTTTGGCGCCGTTGCCGGGTAGCTCTAAAATATTAAGAAAGCTCTATTTCTATTACTTTAGCCATTATTTTTATTTTTATTTTATTTTTAGATTAAATTTTTATTTTTACTAATTCTCTTTCTTTCGTTCTTAAACTTGCAAGGTACCTCTAGTTTATGACTAGAAGAAACCCTAGAGGACCATTAGAATACGAAAGTGATATTGAAGCTACCACTCACAAAAATCGCAGAGAAACTAGACGAGCTCTAGACTATCAAAGAGAAGAACAACAAAGATCCAATCCTACTGAAGGGATGACCGAAAATAATCCACCTCATACGCAAGAACAGAATGCTCCGCATACTTTGTATGATTATGCTAAACCTAATTTGACAGGAGTAGAATCTAGCATTGTTAGGCCCGCTATAGCTGCTAATAATTTTGAATTAAAGCCTAACACAATACAAATGATTCAACAATTCGTTCAATTTGATGGTTGGCAGGATGAGAATCCAAACACTCATATATCTAATTTTTTAGAAATCTATGATACCTTCAAAATAAATGGCATTTCTGACGATGCCATACGTCTTCAGTTATTCCCTTTTTCATTAAGGAAAAAAGCAAAGCAGTGGTTGAACTCATTACCACGAGGGTCAATCACCACATGGGATCAAATGACCGAAAAATTTCTTTTAAAATATTTTTCGCCAGCCAAAACGGCTAAATTCAGGAATGACATATCTTCTTTTGTGCAGAATGATGCAGAAACATTATATGATGCATGGGAAAGATACAAAGATCTCCTAAGGAGATGCCCACACCACGGATTACCTTTGTGGCTTCAAGTCCAAACTTTCTACAATGGTGTGAATTCTCCAACTAGGCAAATGATTGATTCATCAGCCGATGGAACTCTGAATAATAAAACTCCTGAAGTGACTTACGATTTTATTAAGGAGATGTCGTTGAACACCAATCAATGGCAAATTACAAGGGCTAAACCGACAAAATCAGCCGGAGTTTTTAACATAGACGCAGTGACAATGTTGTCAACACAAATGGAGTTAATGAATAAAAAGCTTGATAATTTATGTTCTTCACAGGTACATCCTGTAACACCCTAACCCGGTCAACACACCATGACCGAATCTAGTATGTCACAGGGTAAAACATTTCGAAGAAAACAAGTTACTTGGTGTATTATTTTTTTCTTTTTGTGAAAATACTCTGATTGCCTTATGCTTGGAAAATCCGGTGCATGTATAGTTGAAAACGTTTAGTTGCTTTAAAATCCCGAAAGGCTTTTTAAAACTCGTTTGCCATTCATTACTTAAGAAAGACGTTAAAGTCTATTGAAACCCGAGTGAATTTTTACTTAGTTAATTTAAAACCATTTGATTTCGAGCTTGGGAAAACTTGAATTTGTAAATTATTTAAGTTGGCTTGTTAACATATGAATTATACTACCCGATGGTAAAGTTTAGAAAACCCATTGCGTATTATAGTTTAGAAAACATTGTGTTTCATGTTAATAAAACAAGTCAAGTAATTTACTTAGCAATATTTGAAATCAAATCTTAAGCGGACGAAAATAAAACCCAAAATAAAAATACTAATGGCCTTATTACAAACCCAAATAAAACCAAAATTTAAAGTAAAGTACCCAAGTCAAAAGTCCATGTAAAATCGAAAGCAACCATCTCATGGCCACCTCGAGTCCACCCGGCTCCTCATCCGTGATCTATGAACCACCTAAAAGATAAGGGAAAAGGTGAGTCACCAAGACTCAGTGCATAATCCCCCTCCCGATTATAGAAACATGCTTACAGATTCATAACCAAGTAAATACACTATGCACCCAAACCTAGCCACCCATAACTCCTTTTTCTACCCCGGGTGGTACCAAACCACTGGTGACCCAAAGTCACAGATATCAATATAATGTGGTGCCAAACCACTTGTGACCCAAAGTCACGAATAATCCATAGGTGGGGCCAACCCACGTTGTGATACCAAATCACTGGCGACAATCCTGTTTTATCAAATGTGGGGCCAACCCACTGTGGTGCGAAGCCACTAAGACGAGTCGCTATGAGGTGCCAAACCTTTGGTGATCCAAAGTCACGAATATCAACTGTGGTACCAAACCACTGGTGGTGCCAAACCACCGTGACCCAAAGTCACGATATCAATCTTCCCTCCTCTCATGTCACCCACATTAATGCTCATGCACATACAAATCATGCCATCATGCTTAATCGTTAAACATATATCGAACATAACATAGATAATATCATCAGATATCATGTGCCATAATTTCAACCAAAAAGGACTTACCCAAAATCCTTGCTCATACCCATAAAGGTACCATATCAAAATCTACACAGTTTTCGGCTTTTAACATGTTTTGGTTATTAGCAAGTTTACAACGATTATGAAGTGTGTAAGTTACACACCTAGTTACTAACGCGACTACTGAATCCCGAAGATCAAGATCTAACTCACTAGATCCCCCCTTTCCTACATTCGGCCAATGACAACTATTAGCAAAAAGCCATTCGGCTACACTTGTAAATCCCGAAAAGTTAACACATCTAATAACCATCCTTACCTTAACGCTTTTTGATCACCAGTCACAACCCTAGATATACGAGATAGAGCCTTCCCCTACAATCGACCAACACTAAACACTTAATCTTAATAGCCTTCGCCTTTTCAAATAACTAAGAGAAAGATTGAGTAGGCATGAAACCTTACCACTGACTTACTAAGACCGATTGACAGAGAATAGATGACCCTGATCCACCGCTCAAAATCTCGGAGAACCTAAGAGAATCTGATTTCACAGATGAATGAGAACCAAGACAAATGCAGAAATTCGGCTTTTGGTTCTAAGCAAATCGACAGAGAAAAGAAAAAAATAGAAGGGATTCGGCCAAGGGCACTTACCCCCCTCCAAAACCGATTAGAGAAAAAGACCAAAGAGATCTACCCTTAATTGATATTCGACCAAAGTGTTGAAATAAGAAGAGGAGAGTAAAGGGAGATTTCAGCAATGGTGGTGGAACGATCAAAGGAGTTTCGGCTATGGCTTTTGAAAGAAGAGTAAAAGAGATTCGGCTTTGCAAAGAACCAAGAGAAGATTGATGAACTTTTGGTACAAGAGAAGATGAAGAAAAAGAAATGGCACTAAGGAAGTTTAGATGGGCATTTGGCTAGGTGCTTCAAAGAGAATTCGACAGGATAAAAAGGGATTTTAGCTTTTGTTTTAAATGGTGCATTAAAGGAGAAAAATCGACAAGACCAAGGGGGTTTCGGCTTTGGTTCACAACCGAACACACTATGGCCTTGAGTTAGCCAAAATGTCCTCCTAAGTTGTCTATGGAGGGACGGCACACCTAGCAAGCTTCCCAACCGAACACTCCTCCTCCACAATTTAAATTTTGACAAACTCCCAAATCTCTCCTAGCCACTAATTCAAACGAGTTTGAATTATTCAAACTCCTAAATTCTCTCTTCTCCACCCGTTTAAATATGTTGACTTGTTCAACAGTTATCCATCAGAGTTTGAGCTGAGCACAACTCTTCCCCTCTCTTGCGTCAAAAAGAATTAGCAGCAGGGGATTTCTGCAGCTCGAACCTCAGCTTCCTTCCTCTGCTTGTTGCGTCACTGACTAAGGCCCTAAGTGGTGCCTCCTTGCCACTTTACCAAGGCTTTTCTTATGCTAAAGTTTACCACATAATACACTTAACCCCTAGCTCCTTCAACTCCCCTGAACCAATGCTTGAAAATAAATTTTTTTCTTATAGTTCGAGCCTACCCTTGGATCATACCCAGACCCCAAGACACCTTGATTAACAACAAAATCAAGCCATTCACATGAAATTAATGCAAACATAATAGCCCCTAATTAAGGATGTTACAGTTCGACCCCCCTTAAAAATAATTTCGGCCTCGAAATTACCTGGTCAAAAGAGTTGAGGGTATTGCTGCCTCATCACATCCTCTGGTTCCCACGTAGCTTCTTCCATGCCATGGTTCCGCCATAACACCTTGACTAATGGAACTGACTTCCTGCGCAAAACCTTCACATCCCGATCTAGAATCTGTACTGGTTCCTCTTCCATGGTCAAATTTGGGTTCACCTCAATTTCCTCCACCGATACAACATGCGATGGATCTGAATGATAGCGCCTCAGCGTAGAGATGTGGAATACATCATGTATCTGACTTAGTTCTGCTGGCAACTCGAGCTAATAAGCTACGGGTCCCACTCGTCTCAACACCTTATATGGGCCAATAAACCTTGGACTTAGCTTGCCTTTTCTTCCAAATCTCAGTACTTTCTTCCATGGTGAGACTTCAATAAAACCCTGTCACCCACTGCAAATTCTATGTCTCTTCGCTTAAGATTGGCATAGGACTTCTGCCTGTCCGAAGCTTCCTTCAGACTAGCTCGGATCAACTTGACCCTATCTCAGTCTCAACAACCAACTCCGGTCCCAACATCTAATGCTCACACAACTCTGTCCAGCATGTAGGTGTACGACACTTCCTACCATACAACGCCTCATATGGTGCCATCTTAATGCTTGCCTGGTAACTATTGTTCTATGCGAACTCTGCTAATGGTAGAAACTCTTCCCAGCTGCCGCTAAAATCCAAAACACAGCCCCTCAGCATATCTTCCAAGATTTGTATCACCCTTTTCGATCGTCCATCCATGCGTGGATGAAATGCCGTACTAAAATCCAATGGCGTACCCAACGCCTATGCAACGCTTTTCTAGAACCTTGGCGTGAATCTGAGATCCCTATCTAAGATAATCGACACTGGCACACCGTGCAACCTCACTATCTCTGCCACATACAGCTTAGCTAATTTCTGAAGTGAGTAATCAACCCTTATCGGTATGAAATGAGCTAATTTCATTAAACGGTCCACCACCACCCAGACTGAGTCCTTTTTACTAGGCGTAAGGGGTAGCCCACTGACAAAGTCCATAGTGATCCTTTCCCACTTCCACTGAGGAATCTTCACCGGCTAAAGTAAACCCGACGACAATCGATGTTCGCTTTGACTCATCGACACGCCGGACACTTTCCCACAAACTCGGTCACTTCCGCTTGCACTGCCACCAAAATTGCTCTCAAAACCCCTACATCTTACTACCTCTAGGATGCATAGCATATGGGTCGCTAAAGGCCGTCTGAAGTATCCTCCGCCTTAACTCGACATCCTTCTAAGATACAAGCTCTCCTTTGAAAACACAACACTCCATCGCCGGTCAAGTCAGAACCTTCCAAACCACCACTCTACACTTGCAACCTTCGAGCATTCAAACCCGCATCCACTAACTGCTTTCTTTTATCCGCTTCTACCAAGTCGGCTTAACTCGCACTTACGCCAAAAGACTCCCGTCGTCATACAAGCTAAGATGAGCAAACATCGCTCTCAGGTTATACACTACCTTACGGCTTAGTGCGTCTGCCACCACGTCAGCCTTGCCCAGATGATACTCAATTGAACAGTCGTAGTCCTTCAACAGCTCAATCCATCTCCGCTGTCTCAAATTTAAATCCTTCTACGTCAAAAGATATTTCAGACTTTTGTGGTCCGTGTAGACTATCGATTTCTCTTCGTACAAATAGTGTCTCCATATCTTCAAGGCGAAAACCACTGCAGCCAACTCCAAGTCATGTGTCGGGTAGTTACCCTCATGCGGTCTCAATTGTCGAGACGCATATGCCACTACTTTCCCTTCCTGCACCAGCACACATCCCAAGCCAGTATGTGATGCATCACAGTAGATCGTGAATTTCTTTCCTGCCTCAGGTTGAATCAAAACTGGAGCTTCCATCAGAATCTTCCTCAACTTGTCGAGACATTCCTGTTGTTTCTCAGACCACACAAATGGAACTCCTTTCCTCAATAACTTGGTCAATGGCGCTACGATCAGAGAAAATCCTTCCACAAATCTCTGGTAATACCCTGCTAGACCTAGAAAACTCTGAACTTCTGCTACTGACTTAGGCGGTTTCCAGTCCAACACTGCCTCAATCTTGCGAGGGTCTACTCTAATCCCTTCAGCTGACACTACATGACCTAAGAAAGTCACCTCCCTAAGCCAGAACGCGCACTTACTGAACTTGGCAAATAACTGCTTTTCCTTAGAATCTACAAAACTACCCGCAAGTGCGTATCATGATCCTCCTCAGACCTTGAGTACACCAATATGTTGTCTATAAATACCACGACAAACTGGTCCAAGTACTACCGAACACCCGATTCATCAAATCCATGAATGTTTGCCGCGTTAGTCAATCCAAACGGCATTACCAGAAACTCGTAGTGCCCATACCGAGTGCGAAACGCCAACTTGTGGATATCAGCCTCCTTCACCTTAAGCTGATGATACCCTGACCTTAGATCGATCTTCGAGAAAATCGATGCCCTTTAAGCTGATCAAACAAATCGTCTATCCTTGGAAATGGATACTTGTTCTTGATCGTCAGCTTATTCAACTGGCGGTAATCTATACACATCCGTATTGTACCATTCTTCTTCTTAACAAAGAGCACTAGTGCTCCCCAAGGCGAAACACTTGGCCGGATAAAACCCCAGTCCAACAACTCCTGAATTTGAGCCTTCAGCTCCACCAATTCCTTTGGCACCATCCTGTACAGGGCAATAGACACTAGCGCAGTTTCGGGTAAAAATCTATGCCAAATTCAACTTCACAATCCAGAGGCAGACTCGAAAGTTCTTTTAAAAATACATCGACAAATTCCTTCACTGTTCAGATATTCTTTACGGCTGACTCCTTAGCCTCCAAAGCGCACACATGAACCATGAACGCTTCACAGCCCTTCCTGACCATCTTCTCAGCTTTCAAAGCAGACACCACGTTGGATAGATAATCTCTTCTATTACCTATCATCACCACTTCTTCACCCTCAATCGTTTTCAAAACCATACGCTTAGCCACGCAATCTAAACTCGCTTGGTACTTCACCAGCCAGTCCATCCCAAGAATCAGATCGAACTCCCCAAATGACAGTTCCATCAAATCAGTCACAAATACTACCCCTTAGAGTTCTAGGGGTACATCCCTATACAAAGATATTTACTTCTACAAAGATGACCTAGAGGGTAATTCATCATCTCCCTAGAAGTAGTCTCAAAGTCTAGGTTCATGGTTTCTACTATGCTACTAGCAACATACAAATGCGTCGAACCCACATCTATCAAAGCAGTATATGGTAATCCAAAGATTAAGAACGTACCGGTTATGATGTTTGGTGCGTCGCCTTCCTCCCGACGCCTCGCTGCATATACCAATCCAGTCGTCTTGCTTGATGTTGCCTATACCTCTTTCGGTGCTCATGGCCTCGACGAACTATTACCTCCTCTACTGTAACCATGACCCTCTGCGGTTGCGGTCCCTCATTCTGAATCGAGCACGCCCGAACCTCATCTTCAATCTAGCTAGCTTACGTGGACAGTCCCTCACACGATGATCTAACGACCCACACTCAAAGCATCCTTTGCCACCGGTCCAAAATTTTCCCCAATGAGATTTTCCACACCGATTACACTACCGGTCCCGATTAGCGACAGCAGGCCTCCCAGATGATTCTACCACCATGCCTAGCCCTTTTCTGAGAATTTTCGGTGATCCAGATGATCTAAAACCTCTCATTTGTCTATTCCTATCCGAATTTTGTCTCACGATTCCTTGACCCTTTGGTGTCTTAGCCTTCTCTACCAACATGGCAAACTCCGCTCTGCGTGTGGAGCAATCAAGAATCTCACTCATCCCTCACCCATCCTCGAACCTGACACATTGCTCATACTCCGTAGCCACGATACCTTGAGCATATCGGCTCAACCTTAAGAATTTCACCTCGTACTCCGATACGGACTTACTCCCCTGAACCAGCCTTAGAAATTCCTTCCTCTGTGCATCAATATAACTAGACCCAATATACTTTTTTGATAAGCTACCTTGAAATAATCCCAAGTGAGATCATCCGTTGCAGCACTATCCTGAGCCGTGAGCCACCACTGGTATGACTCATCCCGGAGAAGTGACACTACCCCTTTCAGTTTCTCCTCAACAGTCAGATCCAAATCGCCCATGATTCGCTCCATTGCCTCCAACCAATACTCAGTCGTATTGGGTGCCACACCAAAAACACCTCCAAATACCTCAGCTCTATTGGCTCGGAGTCGCTTCGGATATAGATTTTCGAGCTCCCATACCTCCACCTGCTCCAGCCACCCTCTCAAGAACTCGCAGTATCGCCTGCAATACTGCATCATCCCCCGTCTGATCCTGAAACTCAACACCTGCGCTGGTGGTGGTGGTATCTCATTTTTTGACCCCTGACCAGACCCCACTTGTAACACCCCAAACCCGGCCCATTTGCTATGACCGAATTTGAAATGCCATCATGAAAAACGCTTGAAAAGCTTTTGACTTAGAGTTAAAAACATAAAATTTGTTGTCCTTACTAAAACATTGTGTAATTAAAGTTCCAAATAAAATTAAGTTGTTTAAAATAAAACATTTTCAAATATAATCGATAATCCAACTTAAAACATAATAAAAATCCTTAAATACTTAAAGTGGCCCTTATTACAATAATTAACCTTTCATAAATAATATGTGTAAAACAAATAAAATGTCTTCTCGCATGGGCCACCTCATATCCACTCCAACCCTCCAGAGCATCACCGAAAGGTTTGAGAAAATTGGGTGAGTCACATGACTCAATGTGTAATTAATCCACCAATTCCACCCACATGTTAACCCCATATTAACCCATATATCGATATTAATGCAACATTATTCACATAATTTCACTTATTGGGCTTGGCCCATATCCACATCACATAGAGTTCACATATTGGGCTTGGCCCATAACTATAACACATATCGGATAATAAGATAACTTAACCACATGAGTCCACATATTGGGCTTGGCCCATAACTATAACACATATCGATAATAAGATAACTTAACCACATGAGTCCACATATTGGGCTTGGCCCATATCCACATCACATAGAGTTCACATATTGGGCTTGGCCCATTTCCACACATATTCACATACAAAATTATGCAATTATGAAACCCAACCCACCTAGGGTCCATCCTCCACACACCCCGTATCCAAATTTACCACACACGGGGATTATTAAATCACCCTCCTTTTACTCCAATAAGGCAACAATGCCATCCACGTGCAATAAAGCACAAAAATCCACAACGCGACCTCAACAATACCAATCCACGATGTAGCCATAGCTAACACCAAAGCCACGATGGGACACATAGTCACTCATCAACCACGATATGGCACATAGCCGATATCAACCACGATGAGGCACATAGCCACTCATCAAGCCACGTGCTCGAAGTACACCCATACCTTCTTTCATATCATATCCCAATCCATGCACATGCAACAATCCATAATGACATAATATAATGATGCATGAGCATGTTCATTAAGCATATAATCACATATTCATATTAAAGATCACTTTTAATAGATTTGGTACTTACCAATTATCGACATACCCCTCGAGGGTATCCTTATCACTATTTCCATTACACAAGTTAGCACATATTTAACACATATAGATTTAACACAAATACCCGGAAACGGTAGGCTAACTACACACCGCTTATTAGCGAAATCCCAACCACTCAATCTAACACGATCTCAAACGTGGTTCTTCCTTCTCTCTAAATTCGATTTGGTCTCCTACCAAATCCGAATCACACTGAAGTTCCTTTGCAATCGGCCACCCACTAGTACCTATAAATAATTAACCTTCACTTATCAATCATTTAAAAAAATGATAAACTAACATAGATACCCTTACCACTTGACTTACCAACTTCGATTGCTAGAGAGTAAGACTTAGATTGATTTGCTTCCAAAGTCCCAAAGAGCCTAAAAGAAATCGATTCCCATGACAGATTAACAATATTATCAACAATTGTCTGATTAGGCTTTCACCAAATATCGACAGAGAAGAAGAAAAAGTAAGAAGGAGTTTCGCCATGGACACTTACCTTCTTAAAATCGATTGAAGAAACAACCAAAAGGAATCAAGGCCCGATTGAGATTCTACCAAAATATCAAAAAGAAAGAAAGAAGATTCGCTATGGTTGATTAAAACAATAAATAGAATTCACTAGAGTGGAAAAGGAGGAAGAAAAGAAAGTAAAATGAAAGAGAGGAAATTGGCAAAGGAAGATGGAGAGGATTTCACAAGAGTTTGAGAGAAGAAAAGAAAATGAAAGGGTGGAGATGAGTACTTTCGGTTTGAGCAAAAGAAAGAGAGAGAGAGAGAGTTGGGAGAGTAAAGTTTGGTTTCAAGAAGAAAAGAGAGAAAGCAAATGGAATTTGGCTCAAAGATTAAGAGAGTAAATCGACAATTATTACTTTGGTTTGGGTTTGCATCAACCGAAAGCACTAGGGAGAAATCAAGAATGCTAAGGGAGATTTTGACTTGATGCAAAACAAAGAATAACACCTTCAAAGCTAACCAAATGTCACCTAACTACAAAGGAAATTTCAGACTTTTTCCCTTACACCAAAATCAAAATTCTAAGAATCACACCAAAGTTATTCTTGCCATCAATTCAAATAAATTTTGAATTAATCACACTCTAATTTTCTCCTTAATTCTTCCTATTCACATCAAAATTAAGTCAACTCCCCTAGCCCCTTAAACCGTCCAAATACATGGACTTCAATGTCAAACTTTTCCATACAAAAATTTCCATAGCACACACCTTATATCAAGCCTTGTGTTCCTTTCAATTCCTTAATTAAAAGATTTCTTTCCCCATGATCAAGCTTGCCTAATCTATTATTCAACTTGCCATAAAATTTGAAAGTCCAACCTTATCATGAATAAGGTTTGACCGTCCATAAATGCTATGATGCACAAAATATAAAATTCTCAAAATGCCTTCCATGTTACTCGAACCACTAACCTCAAGCACCCTCTCAAGAGCCTTAACCATCTTGCCACTTATTCCTCTTGTGATAGAATTTAATACTTAAATTAACTTAAGTGTCAAGTTCACTTAATCCACTTTACTAACTTCTTCAACTTAAAATTATTCTAACTTTGTAATTAAATCCAAACCTTCACAAAACTATACTAAGCCCAAAATAAAATTATACCCGAGCTAACACAAATAACAAAATGATACTCAAATTTTCCTAAAGCCCAAGGCCCACTCGGTCCAAATCTACTAGGCCCAATTTCAGGATATTACAATTCTACCTTCCTTAAAGAAATTTCGTCCTCGAAATTTCCAACTAACTAACAAATCGTGCAATCCTACTCATCACACTATGCTTATGTCACAAGACTCGATAAAACTATCTTACCTTCTAGGCACGCTCCTAAGTTCATATCCAAAGTTTCAAGCACTTCACTAGCAACACAAGAATGAGCTATCTCTAAAGCAAAACAAAGAACTTACCCGCTATCACATTCTTGGTTGTCCCACATCCGAACCTTTAGCACCTCTAACGGTGTTCCACGACCTCGGCGAACCATTTCCTCCATGGTTTGGACCACGAACCTTCGTTGTCCGAGGACAATTCTTAACCAAATGAGCCTTAGATCCACACCTAAACACTCCTTACTATTACCCCAACACTCTCCTCGTATGAGTTCTCCCACACCGAGCACATAAACGATTAGATTCTCAAAGAATCGACAGTGCAGTGCATTCTCGACCCTCGGTCTTTTCTCGAAAGTCTTCGGCGATTTTCTGGTCGAAAACTCCTCTTGTTCCAATTTCTATCCTTTTCTGGTTCTCCCTTATGCCTTCTTAACTTCTTCAACGATTCGAGCTTTCTCCACTAGAACAAAGAAAGTCCTTTCTCTGGAGCAATCAACATTCGCAACTCATCTCAGAATCCATCTTCGAATCGGACACACCTTTCATAATCGGTGGTCACGATCCCTTTGGCATCGACTTAACCGCACAAATTTCGCTTCGTCAGCTGTTATCGACTTACTTCCTTGCACTAAGTTGAGAAATGCCTTTCTTTGCGAGTCCAAGTAACTAGCTCCAACATATTTTCCTTCAAATTTAACCTTAAAATAATCCCAATCCAATCGATCCGTTTAACACCTTGTCTAACAAAGGAGCCACCATCGATAAGCTTCGTCCGAGTAACTAAATAGCACCTTTCACTTTTTCCTCACTCCAGACAAGTCCAAATCGTCCATTATTCTTTCGATCGCTTCTAACCAATACTCCGCCACATTCAGAGCTACTCAGATATTCCTCTAAAACTTCACCCGTTCGACTCGAGTCGTTCGACATCGACTTTCGAGTTCCTACCACCGCACTAGCTCCCGCCACTCGCCGAGCACTTGCAACATAGCCCGCGATACAAAGATCATCACCTCTTGATTGATTTTGATCCTCCGTGCTTGCCGCCGTCGTCAGACTTTCATTTTCGACCCATGGCGGACCCTACCGGTTCGACATCGCCATTCTACCTCTACTACGTCGCGATGACCACGCCCTCTAGAACTCATGTCTACTTCGTAATTTAATCGATTAAAAAGTTTTATGTATCGAAATTTTGTTTCACTGCTTATCCACGAGCAAATTTTATGAAAGAAGTGTTTAGAGGTAATTCTTTCGATCAATCAAAGTTTCACTCAAGCTTCTATTCTAATTTAGAGAGTTACATTCACAAACATCCATAAGGACACATTCATTGATCCATTGTGACTCACTTCACTTTTATGGGCATTTCGTCCATTTCCCCACCCAAGGTAATTTCGCCATTTGTACTATAAGGGTATTTTGGTAATAATTCGTGGTCAATTCCAAAATTTTAATAAATCAAAGCACTTTGAAATTTTCCAAAACTCGAGGATATTTCAAAATTTTCCCAAATCGTAACCATGATAGAAATTTTAAAAATTAGGGTTATTTTGGTAATTTTGTCAATCGGGGTAATTTCATAAATTTTCCAAATCAAGGCATCTTGATATTTTGCAAAATAAGGTTTTTGGATACTTTTGCAAAGTAAGAAAATTTTATTAAAATCAAGGGTAGTATTGAAACTTTTGGAAACCAAGGCATTTTAGTAATTTTACAAACTGTGGCATTTTCGTAATTTTGTAAATCAAAAATATTTTGAGAAATGTATTCAAAATAGTTTGTATAGATCAAAAGGGTAGTTTAGTGATTTAAAAAAAAAACTAGAGCTTTTATAAAGCTGCATGGCTAGTCCCTTTCGGTTTTAGTGATTGGTTTAGCAGTGAATAAGTCCTCTTGGTAAGGGTGAACCAGTAGCTACGCACTGTAGGATTCGAGTAAAGAGGAGGTGAGTCGCTAGGACTGCTTAAGTACCAAGCTCTTACCGAATCCACTCCTAGACATGCGCACAATGGTTGCCACACCGTAACTCGGTGACTTAGTCACAGGTTTGTTTGATAGTCCTTAAGTCTTATGCACTTGAGTTTAAGTAGACTAGTCCTAGGGTTCCATAGATCCTAGTTCACTAATCTACGAGCCCAAGTATGCCCATATACCAATCATATAATAATTCACTCAACAATTAGAGGTACTTACCTGGTGGACTTCGGGTCGGAGATACAGGTGCCATGCCAGAATAAAACTGAAAAATTTATGAAAGCCCAAATCTTTGAAAAGCCCATCTTAAAAAAAATGTTTTTGGGCCCAAAACCCTCAAAGCCGAAGTTTTGAACACTGCTCGATACTAAATTTGTAACACCCCAAACCCGCCCATTTGCTATGACCGAATTTGAAATGCCATCATGGAAAAACGTTTGAAAAGCTTTTGACTTAGAGTTAAAAACATAAAATTTGTTGTCCTTACTAAAACATTGTGTAATTAAAGTTCCAAATAAAATTAAGTTGTTTAAAAATAAAACATTTTCAAATATAATCGATAATCCAACTTAAAACATAATAAAATCCTTAAATACTTAAAGTGGCCCTTATTACAATAATTAACCTTTCATAAATAATATGTGTAAAACAAATAAAATGTCTTCTCGCATGGGCCACCTCATATCCACTCCAACCCGGTCCGAGCATCACCGAAAGGTTTGAGAAAAATTGGGTGAGTCACACAGACTCAAGTGTGTAATTAATCCACCGAATTCCACCCACATGTTAACCACATATTAACCCATATATCGATATTAATGCAACATTATTCACATAATTTCACTTATTGGGCTTGGCCCATATCCACATCACATAGAGTTCACATATTGGGCTTGGCCCATAACTATAACACATATCGATAATAAGATAACTTAACCACATGAGTCCACATATTGGGCTTGGCCCATAACTATAACACATATCGGATAATAAGATAACTTAACCACATGAGTCCACATATTGGGCTTGGCCCATATCCACATCACATAGAGTTCACATATTGGGCTTGGCCCATTTCCACACATATTCACATACAAAATTATGCAATTATGAAACCCAACCCACCTAGGGTCCATCCTCCACACACCCCGTATCCAAATTACCACACACCGGGGATTATTAAATCACCCTCTCCTTTTACTCCAATAAGGCAACAAATGCCATCCACGTGCAATAAAGCACAAAATCCACAACGCGACCTCGATCGGCGCCAATCCACGATGTAGCCATAGCTAACACCAAAGCCACGATGGGACACATAGTCACTCATCAACCACGATATGGCACATAGCCGATATCAACCACGATGAGGCACATAGCCACTCATCAAACCACGTGCTCAAGTACACCGTGCCTTCTTTCATATCATATCCCAATCCATGCACATGCAACAATCCATAATGACATAATATAATGATGCATGAGCATGTTCATTAAGCATATAATCACATATTCATATTAAAGATCACTTTTTAATAGATTTGGTACTTACTGAATTATCGACATACCCTTGAGGGTATCCTTATCACTATTTCCATTACACAAGTTAGCACATATTTAACACATATAGATTTAACACAAATACCCGAAGCGGTAGGCTAACTACACACCGCCTATTAGCGAAATCCTAACCACTCGAATCTAACACGATCTCGAAACGTGGTTCTTCCTTCTCTCTAAATTCGATTTGGTCTCCTACCAAATCCCGAATCACACTGAGTTCCCTTTGCAATCGGCCACCCACTAGTACCTATAAATAATTAACCTTGACTTATCAATCATTTAAAAAATGATAAACTAACATAGATACCCTTACCACTTGACTTACCAACTTCGATTGCTAGAGAGTAAGACTTAGATTGATCTGCTTCCAAAGTCCCAAAGAGCCTAAAAGAAATCGATTCCCATGACAGATTAACAATATTATCAACAATTGTCGGATTAGGCTTTCACCAAATATCGACAGAGAAGAAGAAAAAGTAAGAAGGAGTTTCGCCATGGACACTTACCTTCTTAAAATCGATTGAAGAAACAACCAAAAGGAATCAAGGCCCGATTGAGATTCTACCAAAATATCAAAAAGAAAGAAAGAAGATTCGGCTATGGTTGATTAAAAACAATAAATAGAATTCTGCCAGAGTGGAAAAGGAGGAAGAAAAGAAAGTAAAATGAAAGAGAGGAAATTCGCAAAGGAAGATGGAGAGGATTTGGACAAGAGTTTGAGAGAAGAAAAGAAAATGAAAGGGTGGAGATGAGTACTTTCGGTTTGAGCAAAAAGAAAGAGAGAAAGAGAGAGTTGGGAGAGTAAAGTTTGGTTTCAAGAAGAAAAGAGAAAGCAAATGGAATTTGGCTCAAAGATTAAGAGAGTAAATCGACAATTATTACTTTGGTTTCGGGTTTGCATCAACCGAAAGCACTAGGGAGAAATCAGCAATGCTAAGGGAGATTTTGACTTGATGCAAAACAAAGAATAACACCTTCAAAGCTAACCGAAATGTCACCTAACTACAAAGGAAATTTCAGCACTTTTTCCCCTTACACCAAAATCAAAATTCGGCAATCACACCAAAGTTATTCTTGCCATCAATTCAAATAAATTTTGAATTAATCACACTCCTAATTTTCTCCTTAATTCTTCCTATTCACATCAAAATTAAGTCAACTCCCCCCTAGCCCCTTAAACCGTCCAAATACATGGACTTCAATGTCAAACTTTTCCATACAAAAATTTCCATAGCACACACCTTATATCAAGCCTTGTGTTCCCTTTCAATTCCTTAATTAAAAAGATTTCTTTCCCCATGATCAAGCTTGCCTAATCTATTATTCAACTTGCCATAAAATTTGAAAGTCCAACCTTATCATGAATAAGGTTTGACCGTCCATAAATGCTATGATGCACAAAAATATAAAATTCTCAAAATGCCTTCCATGTTACTCGAACCACTAACCTCAAGCACCCTCTCAAGAGCCTTAACCATCTTGCCACTTATTCCTCTTGTGATAGAATTTAATACTTAAATTAACTTAAGTGTCAAGTTCACTTAATCCACTTTACTAACTTCTTCAACTTAAAAATTATTCTAACTTTGTAATTAAATCCAAACCTTCACAAAACTATACTAAGCCCAAAATAAAAATTATACCCGAGCTAACACAAATAACAAAATGATACTCAAATTTTCCTAAAGCCCAAGGCCCACTCGGTCCAAATCTACTAGGCCCAATTTCAGGATATTACACCACTGGTTCAGACACAGTCATCCTACCCCGACCGCGTCCACGTGTATTACGACCTCGACCTCGAGTGCTCATGTCTAATATCTCGACTTATCTAATTTATAAAGTTTTATGCGTCAGTTTTTATTCCACTATTAATAAGGCACAGTCTTATGAATAGTTCTTTAAAGAGTTTTGTTTTCCGCGAGTTCATAGAATCCTATAGGTTTTCGTCTCTAGGGTAGTCCACTAATACTATTCATATAATATCATATATCATCACAATCATAAGCAATGGTTAGGGGTACTTACCTGGGCAGATTGGTGCCGGAGACTCGGTGCCATGCTGTTCAAACCATGTATTTTTTTCATCAATACTTTTTTTTTAAAACCACACTTTAAAACATTTTGGGCTCGGGCAACTTAGCTCTGATACCAAAATTGTAACACCCCAACCTGGTCAACACACCACGACTGAATCTGGTATGTCACAGGGTAAAACGTTTCGAAGAAAACAAGTTACCTGGTGTATTATTTTTTTTTTCTTCTTTGTGAAAATACTCTGATTGCCTTGTGTTTGGAAAATCCGGTGCATGTATAGTTGAAACCGTTTAGTTCTTTTGAAATCCCGAAAGGCTTTTTAAAACTCGTTTGCCATTCATTACTTAAGAAAAACGTTAAAGTCTATTGAAACTCGAGTGAATTTTTACTTAGTTAATTTAAAACCGTTTGATTTCGAGCTTGGGAAAAACTTGGATTTGTAAATCATTTAAGTTGGCTTGTTAACATATGAATTATACTACTCGATGGTAAAGTTTAGAAAACCCATTGCGTATTATAGTTTAGAAAACATTGTGTTTCAGATTAATAAAACAAGTCAAGTAATTTACTTAGCAATATTTGAAATCAAATCTTAAGCGGACGAAAATAAAACCCAAAATAAAAATACTAATGGCCTTATTACAAACCCAAATAAAACCAAAATTTAAAGTAAAGTACCCAAGTCAAAAGTCTATGTAAAATCGAAAGCAACCATCGCATGGCCACCTCGAGTCCACCCGGCTCCTCATCCGCGATCTATGAACCACCGGAAAAGATAAGGAAAAGGTGAGCACCAAGACTCAGTGCATAATCCCCTCCCGATTATAGCAACATGCTTACACAGATTCATAACCAAGTAAATACACCATGCACCCAAACCTAGCCACCCATAACTCCTTTTTCTACCCGTGTGGTACCAAACCACGGTGGTGCCAAACCACCGGTGACCCAAAGTCACGATATCAATATAATGTGATGCCAAACCATTGGTGACCCAAAGTCACGAATAATCCATAGGTGGGGCCAACCCACATTGTGATACCAAATCACCGGGCGATAATCCCGTTTTATCAAATGTGGGGCTAACCCAATTGTGGTGCGGCCACCGACGAGTCGCTATGAGGTGCCAAACCTCTGGTGACCCAAAGTCACGAATATCAACTGTGGTACCAAACCACTGGTGGTGCCAAACCACTGGTGACCCAAAGTCATAGATATCGATCTTCCCCCTCCTCTCATGTCACCCACATTAATGCTCATGCACATACAAATCATGCCATCATGCTTAATCGTTAAACATATATCGAACATAACATAGATAATATCATCAGAAATCATATGCCATAATCTCAACCAAAACGGACTTACCCGAAATCCTTGCTCATACCCATAAAGGTACCATATCAAAATCTACATAGTTTTTGGCTTTTAACATGTTTAGGTTATTAGCAAGTTTACAACGATTATGAAGTGTGTAAGTTACACACCTGGTTACTAACGCGACTACTGAATCCCGAAGATCAAGATCTAATGCACTAGATCCCCCCTTTCCTACATTCGGCCAATGACAACTATTAGCAAAAAGCCATTCGGCTACACTTGTAAATCCCGAAAAGTTAACACATCTAATAACCATCCTTACCTTAACATTTTTTGATCACCAGTCACAACCCGATATATACGAGATAGAGCCTTCCCCTACAATCGACCAACACTAAACACTTAATCTTAATAGCCTTCGGCTTTTCAAATAACTAAGAGAAAGATTGAGTCGGTATGAAACCTTACCACTGACTTATAGAGGCTGATTGACAGAGAATAGATGATCCCAATCCACCGCTTCAAAATCCCGAAGAACCTAAGAGAATCCAATTTCATAGATGAATGAGAACCAAGACAAATACCAAAATTTGGCTTTTGGTTCTAAGCAAATTGACAGAGAAAAGAAGAAAATAGAAGGGATTTTGCCAAGGACACTTACCCCCTCTAAAACCGATTAGAGAAGAAGACCAAAGAGATCTACCCTTAATTGATATTCGGCCAAAGTGTTGAAATAAGAAGGGGAGAGTAAAGGGAGATTTCGGCAATGGTGGTGGAACAATCAAAGGAGTTTCGGCTATGGCTTTTGAAAAAAGAGCAAAAGAGATTCGGCTTTGCAAAGAACCAAGAGAAGATTGTTGAACTTTCGACACAAGAGAAGATGAAGAAAAAGAAATGGCACTAAGGAAGTTTAGATGGGCATTTGGCTAGGTGCTTCAAAGAGAATTCGACAGGATAAAAAGGGATTTCGGCTTTTGTTTTAAATGGTGCATTAAGGGAGAAAAATCGACAAGACCAAGGGGGTTTCGGCTTTGGCTCACAACCAAATGCACTATGGCCTTGAGTTAGCCGAAAATGTCCTCCTAAGTTGTCTATGGAGGGAGGGCACACCTAGCAAGCTTCCCAACCGAACACTCCTCCTCCACAATTCAAATTTCTGCAAACTCCCAAATCTCTCCTGGCCATTAATTCAAACGAGTTTGAATTATTCAAACTCCTAAATTCTCTTTTCTTCACCCATTTAAATCTGTTGTCTTGTTCCACAGTTATCCATCACAGTTTGAGCTGAGCACAACTCTTCCCCCCTCTTGCGTCAAAAAGAATTAGCAGTAGGGGATTTCTACAGCTCGAACCTCAGCTTCCTTCCTCTGCTTGTGGCGTTACTGACTAAGGCCCTAAGTGGCACCTCCTTGCCACTTTACAAAGGCTTTTGTTGTGCTAAAGTTTACCACATAATACACTTAACCCCTAGCTCCTTTAGCTCCCCTGAACCAATGCTTGAAAATAAAATTTTTTCCTATAGTTCGGGCCTACCCTTGGCTCATACCCAGACCCCAAGACACCTTGATTAACAACAAAATCAAGCCATTCACATGAAATTAATGCAAACATAATAGCCCCTAATTAAGGATGTTACACATCCAGCCATGCAATGTGAAACAAGTGGGAATGTGGCGAATTCTGAGTACCCACCTTACCAACTAGAAGCAGAAAACGAGCAGACAAACTATATAAGTAACAATTTCAGATCTAATAATAATCCTTACAGTAACACTTACAATCAAGGTTGGAGAAACCATGTTTTCCCACACGAAATAGTCAAGGTAAGCAATCCAATGTTTAACAATTTCAAGGTAAACACTTCTCGACCTAAACTTTGTCACGAAAATAAAACTGTCAGTAAGAGGGAAAATATTCAAACCTTTAAGCCTCCCTAAATTTTCAAAGCCTAAGACAGTCTAGCTTAAGACTATAAACAAGTGCTTCTCGGGAGGCAACCCGAGCGCTAACACTTTTTATTTCTTAAAATTATTTTTCTTTTCTTTTCTTTTCTCTCTTCTCTCTCCACAATTAAAGCAAAGATACAGGTTTCCAAGCCACACGGCCTTACACACGGCCGTGCCCATGGCCGTGTGGACCACCAGAACTACCACACTGACAGAGCAGAGCCGTGCAAGTCAGTCCAACCACCCCCCAACGTCACGGATCCAACCACCCACAGCACGAGCACCGACAAAAATAGCATGGTCGTGCCTCACAGTCGTGCTAAGATACTGACTTATTTAGTACGGGCAGACCACGCCCGTGCATTCCAACCGTGCTCCTATACTGGCTTTTTAGGAACGGACGTGTAAACAAACAAAACGGGCATGGAAGGACAACACACCCCACAACACGGCCATGCGATACGGCCGTGTGAATCGACACACCCTCGATACACGGGCATGGGAACGTGCTAAATTTGAAATCTTATTTAAATCCTCACAGCCCGTCCTCTTTGTCCCATCTTCTTTCTTATTCCTTCTTTCTCTTTTCTTTCAAACTTTTCTTCCTATTCATTGAAAAGATCCAAGACACTTGAGCAATACAAAGATCATGCCGAAGAAACGTAAGCATTATCTCCTCAGAGGAAACCTCAACATGTGTTCATGCTGGCAGCTTCACTTAATTGACACGCCAAGGGTCTCGAAAACCTTTTCAGTTCTATTTTTCTTTTCTCGTCTCTTTTATTTTCCTTATCTATACTTCTTTTCTGCTTAATTTAATTTATTTCATATATTTTCTTGGTTTTAGGTTCTAAAAGCTGCTAGGGAATCACACACCACAGCGTTCGAGGTCGCACCCGATTCGCAAACTATCCAACAATAAGGACTCCTTAGTCCATTAGTCTTTTCTTTCAATTTCAGTTTTCTTCTTAGTCTCCTTCTTTTTATTTCCTTAATCTTTAAATTTATTGTTAGTATATTATTATTTCCTTAGATCTCTTGGTTATATCTTCACAGGCTACCCAATTTCTTCATCTAGCAAATTGCTTCTCGGTAGCCACTCCACCAGGCCCATAGAAAACACCATCACCGCCACCAAAGATGTCAGGGATCATCTAAATTTCAAGGAATATTACTTTCCCCACTTCTCTTTTTGATTTGGCACATAAATTTCATTATCTATCTTTGTACATTGAGGGCAATGTACATCTTAAGTGTGGGGGTAATAGTGCCTAACTTTTTGCATAATTCTCAAACCCCTGAAATTAGTCTTGATCTTAAGTATTTTTCTCATATTATTAATTAGGATGAAATTTCTAATGATTTATGATTTTTATTGATATGTTTTAGAGTAAGTCATAGTTAATTGTGCATTGATGATTAAATTTGAAGAATATTAGAGAATCGAGCATGATAAGTCTACTTTCTAAAAATAAAAAAATTGATGGGTCGTTGAACTGAATTTGAGTATCACTTTGAAGTTCAAAATTTATAAGGATTGATGTCAAAACACCCATAATTTTTGTGAGATTTTGAGCCTTGTAGAGCATATATATATATTCTTTTTCGTGCTCACTTTATTGATTATGAGTGTGTCAACTTTGAACTGTTATTCTAAAACTTACCTCGTTTATACATGTTGAGACCACATTAATGATTTGATATACGATAAAGGCACCTAGGTTTTAACCCGATTCACTCCGCTAAAAAGCCTACCCATACAAATTAACTAGTGAACCCCATTGAATCCTAACAACCTTTTTATTGACTCACCCACTAATATTAACCCAAAATCCCTTTGTATTTGTTATCAATATTCCTTTGACTACCCTCTATCGAGAATTGATTTGATCAATTGCCGAATTAGGTTATTTCAATTATCAAAGTTCCTTCTATTATGTTTGTTTTAGTTTGTTCTTAAAAAAAATCCAAGTTTATTCAATATTAGTAGTATACAAAAGAGCTTAGAGAATTTAAACTCCAATTGTTGAAAAATCTCGTATTAAAGTATTATCAAAATACTCCTTATTATAGAGTAATTATCAATAGTGATATTATTAGTTTTCATTCGAAGTCAATATTCATATTTAGTTCAGTGTTTCTAGTTCGATAATTTGTTAAGTCAGTCTCGATTCTAACATTCTAATTCAGCCTTTATCCACACCTTTTAACCCAAGCCCCGTTTCAACCCTGATTAAAGACCTTTTGATTTGTGTATCATCTCATATACAGTCGTGGAGATTTGATTTTCAGGCAAGCCTATGGGATTAACCTTTCAGGTTCGATTTAGAGTGCTTATTCTTGAACCTTAAACACCTTTGAGTGATTTGTGTGAATCTTTAGTGAGGATGTCAGT
Source organism: Gossypium rotundifolium (assembly GCA_025506655.1). Lineage (NCBI taxonomy): Eukaryota > Viridiplantae > Streptophyta > Magnoliopsida > Malvales > Malvaceae > Gossypium > Gossypium rotundifolium. The sequence continues at coordinate 123,649,828 of CP106729.1, forward strand.
CCTTGTCGATTTTGAATTAAAGGTAATTACTTAGATAAGGGGAGACACCTATGTTTTTGTACTACAAAGGTATGACTTATCGTAATTGAATCTTTAGGACTCTTTGAGTTGAATTATCCATGTATAAATTATCTATGAATTATGATGAGACATTGTTAATAGGAATTATGAATTGTGGGAAGTTCGTTTTAATTATAAGTTGAGAATTTTGCTTGAGGACAAGCAAAAGCTTAAGTGTGGGGGTATTTGATAAATCGTAAAAGTAACATATTTTAATCCCATATTTAGTATGCGTTTGGATGAATTTATCCTCGATTTATGTAAAAAGGTGCTCTTAATCCTTTCTTTTCATGTCTTATGCTCACGAAAGCACCTAAGGATAAAAAGAACGTAAAACGGGCTTAAATGGACCAAATTGGGCCAACCCAAGAAATCGACATGGCCTGGACTTCAAGCTACACGGCCGTGCCTTGCCATTCACTTCACACGGCCATGCCCCAATTGACAAACTCGAAGCACGACTTAAACCTTGATGTGCACGGCCGTGCCATAGCCATGCCTAAATCAACAGAATAGAGACACAGGCTAGAAGACGACTTACACAGGTGTGCCATGACTATGCCCCTGCCGCAAGAAAGAGCAATTTCACTTGGATTAGGATGCTTGGAGCCCAAGAAATGCAATCCTAAATCTACTTAAACACCTAGTAATGAATTATGCTTGAATTATGAGTATTAGGAGCCAAGTAAAGCATCCCAAAAGTATATATAAACACCCCAAGGCAGCTATTCTTGGGCATCAAGTTTTAGTAGAGTTTTCTGCTAGAGCTTTACTCATTGAGGGAATTACTCGAAGATAGCCAGTTGATCCATCTCGAAGAGCCGGGATTCTACTCAAGACGGAGGATCTCTCCTTCAACTCCTTCAGGGGGTTTCAGGGATTTCTAATGTTTTGTTTTATCTTTTCTCTTGAGATGTTTTCTTATTTAGTTATGAACTAAACCCTTCAGATACCTGAAGAGGATGGAACCTATGATGGATTTTGTTATTATTTTCTGAATTTATAAGATAAATACTTAGTTTGTTGTTAATTATGTTGCTTAATTTAATCTGATGTGCTTAGGTGGAGGAGGAATAGACCCTGCTAAGAGTAGATCTAGCATAATTAAGTGGAGTTGATCAGCTGCCTAGAGATAGTGTTACGAGATTTTGTCGGATTAGGGTGAAACCTAATATGGGAATCCATTGATCGATTTACTGCTTCCTTAGGGGGTTATTATAAGAGAACGAGAGTTCCACTAATTAACCTAAGGTTAGACATTATTCGCTTCGAGAGAAGGTTTAATATAGGTTAGGGAGTCTCACGGATCAAGCTAAGTAAAGAAATCATATGGTTTATGGATAAATAATAAGTGAAGTTATAGGTGGGTTCTTCCTGAGGGTATCGTCTTTATCAACTGAGTTTTCCAAAGTCTTTTCCCAATTTATTCATTTATCTTTGCATTTTAGTTTAAAGTATTTCATTAGTTTTAGATAAATCAACCAATCACTCCATATTTTAGGCTAAATAATAGAAAGAAAGTGAGTAGTAGTACTTTCGTTTCCTTAGGTTCGATAAGATATTCTTGCCTTAACTATACTACTGTTCGATAGGTGCACTTGCCTCTATCGTTGTCATAGTTAGTCTATAGGTTCGATCATTCTTTATAAATTTTAAAACTAGACTGTTTTGCATGTGATCAATAACTCTGGGCAATCTCAAATAAAGTGATCTGACGAGCCACATTTGATGCAAGCTTTACTATTCTTATCTAGCAGTCTCCAAAATGTCGTCTCCCACACTGTTGGCACTCGGGTTTGTTATTTCTCACGTTGCCAACACTCGAGACAGAAGTAGCTTGAGCCTTAGAATTCACATGTTGATTTCCACGATCTCTGTTCTGAGATCCCACTGATGCATTTGATCGACTATACGAATCTCAAGATTTCTTTGATGAAGAATGATAAGGTTTATTCATCGGTCTTTTTATCAAATCTCTAGCTTATGAATCAGCCTTCTTCTTTTCTCGACTAAAGTCTTTGGCTTTGTAAGGCCGATCAACTAACACGATGAATTCTTTTAAAACTAATATCCCGACCAGAAGTTTAATATCCTCGTTCAACCCATCAACAAACCACTTGCACATAATCTCTTCAGTAGAAACATACTCCCGAGCATACTTGCTCAACCGTACAAATTCTCTTTCATATTCGGTTACAGTCATGCGGCCTTGTTTTAGTTCTAGAAACTCTTTATGCTTTTGATCCAGAAACCGTTGGCTGATATATTTCTTTTGGAACTCAATCTGAAAGAACTCCCAGGTAACTCTCTCTCTCTCGGCACCACTGATCCCAACGTATTCAACCATTGATGGGCTCGAAACTAACTATTATTTCGACAAAGGCAAGCGCACCTATCGAACAGTAGTATAGTTATGGTGAGTCCGAAATATTGTATCCTCAAGGACTAAAATTACTAGTAATAACTATCTTTTTATTATCTAGCCTAATAATTAAGGGGATTTATTTTTAATCTAAAATTAACTAACTAATTTAACTAACTAAATGACTATGAACATGATAGAGAGAGAATTGGGAAAATGCTTTTGGACAACTTATATGAGATAAGCAATACCTAAGGAAGAATCCACCTAGACTTCATTTATTACTTTTGATTCATATAATTTGTTCACTTGACTTAATCCGTAGAAATCCTTGATTTATGTTAATATCTCTTTCAAGACTAAAAACAACTAACTCTAGGTTGATTAATTGAAATCTCTTTCTAATTAAAACCCCTATTTTCGCATTAACTCGATCTATGGATTTCCTTATTAGATTTGACTCTAATCCGGTAGATTTTCGTCGCCCTATTTCTAGGGTTGCAATCAACTCCGCTTAATTGTGTTGATCTTCTCTTAAACAGGGACTTTTGCTCCATTGAATAAGCACATTCGACTTGAATCAATAACCTGAATTATCAAAACAAGAATAAAAACTCACAATTAAGAATAAGAACAAGTATTTATCTTATAAAAAATAATAATAAGATTTGTCTTAGGTTTCACCCCCTCAGGTATTTGAGAGGTTTAGTTCATACTAATAGAAGGAAACATCATAAAATATGGAAAACCACAAAACATAATGAAAACCCAAAAACTTCTAAAGAACTTGATGGGAGATCTTCAGTCTTGATGGAGATCCTTCTCCTAAGCTATTCCCAACGGCTGTCTTCGAGTATTTTTCGCCTCCTATTTAGCGTCTATTCAATGTCTCCTTTTGGGTTACCCCCTAGGGTGTTTATATGGGCTTTGGGACACCTCTCTTGGCATACAAGTACCCTATTCCGAATAGAATTCATCCTATTTTCGGCATGGACACGCCCGTGTGACACGCCCATGGTGGACTCCTTCGACTGTGGTCGATTCTGCTCACCACACACAGCCGTGTGATCTGCCTATGGTCGATAGTTCAGGTCGTGTGATTTCTGATGTATGCTGATTTTGTTCCTTTTTCGCTCATTTTTCGTTCTTTTCAACTTCTTAAGCTCTTCTAAGTATAAAACATGAAATTAAGGGATTAGGAGCATCAAATTCATCAAGTCTAATGAAAATTCATCAAAAATAAGCCAAGCATGGGTTTAAATTTGTGTAAATTATGGTTTATCAACCACTGATATGCACTGTCCCTCAAAAGTGATATGTCACATTTTAAACATTCATTCGATGTACAAGAAATGTCATCAAACACTCTAATTGCATTTTAAAGCCAAAACTCGGCTCTCTCAGGGTCATCATCAACATTAGCTCTAAATTTTTCAGCCCCGTGTTTACGGATCTTATCAACTGGAGGCTTATTTAATCTTAAAAGCTCAACTCCTTGAGGAGCTCCAGGGTATAGGTTGGGGATTAGGAGGGGTGGAGGTTGTTGAGTAGCCGGATTCATTCGAATATATTGAGTGAACCACTCGTTCATCATCTAGAAGAAGGCTTCTTTAGCCTCTCCTCCCTGGCTACCCATTATGGGTCTAGAATCAAACAGTGCTACCCCTTGAGCAGAAGCAGGCGTATTACTCTCAATCTAATCAACTATAGCTCGATTGGGATCCATTACTATACGAAAACACAACTTAAAATGTTAGGAGTCATTACACTATCACAATTTATATATGGCATGTATAGCTAGACTCTCACATACGCTACGTTAGTCCTAGAATCGACTAAACCATAACTCTAATACCAATAAATGTAACACCCCTCACCCGTATTCAACGCCATAATAGGTTACAAAGCATTACTGAACTTACAACATAGTTAAACATACTTTTCTCATACATTTAATCAATACAAGCAATCATCATTCAATCTCAATCAATATGTCCCTATTATAAGCCTATGAGGCCCTAAACATGCTTTAGGAGTGGTTCGAGACTAAATTGATAACTTGAGAAACTTTCACAAGCTCTGAAAATTTTTTTCAAAATAGGGGACACACGTCCATGTGGCCAAGTCATGTGTCTCACAGGATCACCAGACATGCCCGTGTCATAGGCCATGTGGACATTCAAAATGGGAGCACATGGTTGTGTCCCAGCCCGTGTCCTACCCCGTGTCTAAACAAGTGAGCTTACTGACTTGGGTCACACGGCCAACAACACGCCCATGTGTCTAGCCCGTATGCCCTTCAAAGTGGCCACACACTCTCGTGTGTGAGGCCGTGTGCTAGGCCATGCCAAACCTATAAAGTATACTGACTTATGCAACACGGCCAAGTCACATGCCTGTGTGCTAGGCAGTATGCAAATTAGGAGGTATACTGACTATGCCACACGGTGATCACACGTCCGTGTGTGAGACTGTGTACAGCATACTGATTTCATTTCAATTTTAACACCAGGAGACACACGGTCGTGTAACATGACCGTGTGTCACAAACAGCTGAGACACATGCTTGTGTCTTTACCCATGTGGAAAAATAGGCTATTTACCAAGCCAATTTTCCACCCACAATTATGCTCACCTAAACAACCAAAATGGCACCAATCCATAGTATAAATAAACATCCAATTTAGCCACAATTAAGGCTAATACATACCATTTTCAATACTACCAACCAATATGCTTATACCTCAAATTTTACTCAACCAAAACATACCAAAATACATATACCAATCAACTAGTTAAACCTTTATTTAACATACATCATTTTCACCAATTTAAAAGCACCAATTCAAAAGCATGATACCAATTCCACAAACCTTATAATATAGGTCATTTATAACAGCCCGATTTAGGGGCTAGACGAACAGTGATCTCAGGATCACTAATCCGAGATTAAAGAAATTTATTTTCATGATATTTTGTAAATTATATTATGATTGTGTATGTACATAAGAATTTTGGTACTTTAATTTTAACGATTTCATGTTTAATCGCGAAAAAGGACTAAATCACATAAAGTGAAAAAGTTCCATTATATAGGCTAAAGGTACCAAATAGCCATGAATTGTTAATTTGAGGTCTTTAAAATGCAATTAGACCCTCAAAATTAGCATGGCCGGCCATAGGAGACAAAGATGGACAATGTTGGTCAAAGTTGGTGATAGTTGGTGACTTATTTGACTTGTATTAATAAAATACGGAGAGAAAAGATATCATCTTTTCTCCTTTTCTCTTCCAATGGAAATTAGCAGCAAATAGGGGGTAGAAAGCTTGAAAATTTTAGCACACTCATCTCTTCACAAGTAAGTGTTCTAGTGAACTTTTCTTGAAGATAATTGTACTTTTGAGGCCCCTAAAGCTTAAGCTTTCATATGAGGGGACTAGTGAAGAGTTTAGAGTTTTTCCATGAGAGCCTTCATTGTTATTTGCTGCATTTTTATGGAAGAAATTGAGTCTTAGTTGTTAGATGAACAACTTTTGTGAAAGGTGTTAGCATGAAAACACCAAATCGGACCTTGATGAAACAAAATTTGTAGTAAGTATGTGAAATGTTGAGTTTTGATGATAGCTATAAGAGTATTAAATGTTCACCTAGGCTTGTTGAAGGTAGAAATATGATTAGAATTTATTTTCGAGTTTAGGGGCAAAATGGTCATTTTGCCAAAGTCTAAGGGCAAAATAGTAATTTTGTCAAAGTATGACTATTAAAATGCTTTATTAATGTGAGTATTAAAATGAGCTAATTTGCTATTATAGAGCAAAAAGAACAGAGAATCCGCCTCGATTGGGGAAAGAACAAAGTCTCGGACTAGACCGTCGAGTTAGCTCATTTTGAAATCGAGGTAAGTTTGTATTTGATAGATTCAACATTTATGTTAGCATGTTGAGAATGCTTGGCATTATATTAATGCATGATGCTCTATTAAATTGAGTAGTTAATGTTGAATGAGATGTTGAAGTCCTAGTGGACCATATTGATTATGAAAAGGCTATCATCGAGAAGTGAAATAGATAAGGCCCCGTATAAGACCACGTCCGGGACATGGCCTCGACATCGAGTTGAGATCCCGTATAAGAACATATCCAAGATATGGCTTCGATAATGAATATGAGAATCGTATAAGACCATATCTAGGATATGGCATCGATACTTGATGTGAAAGTCCATACAAGACCATATCCGGGATATGGCATTGGCATTTAGAAGTGATTCCATGTAAGACCACCTCGAGAATGTGGCATTAGCTTCGTATCTATATTAATGACGATGTATATGCGTATTTGACTATCCCTAGTGATTAATGTGATAAATAGATGAGTTTAGAAGTAGAAATGAGAATTGTACTAAATTCAAGTGAATGGGTGAATACAGGTACTCGTGAATGAGTCACGAAGAAACGATTATGATGTTTGACACTGTATGTGCTAAATAAGGGCAACTGTAAGTAAGTATGGCAAGAAGCCTATGAATTGTGTATGGTTATTTAATGCCATGGATGGATTAATTATGAGCTTATTGTTGTTATTTATTTCCATGCAAACTTACTAAGCTTTATGCTTAGCCCTTTCATTGCCCTTTTTCCTCGTAGTGTTGCCAAGAAAGCTTGAGAAGTTGCAGAAGTTGTAGTTCAAAAATCACACTATAGTCATTACTTTGGTATAACAATTTAGACTTGTTTTGAGTAAGGCATGTATAGGACTCGAGTATTTTGTTAAGTTGTAATTGTTAGTCAAAGTGTTGGCAATGTAATTTACTAGTTACTAAAGTCATTTTGTAAATGGTCTTAAGTTAGGCCAATACTTGGGAAATTCTTTTGCTCAATGAAGATGATTTTCATGAAGTATATGCCCTTGTGTATATCTCAATTCTTTAAATTCCTAGAGATACCAATTAGTCATATTTTAGATTAGAATGCTTTGAATTGATTTCTTAGATGTGCCTTTGGATTATGAGTTGTGTTGTTTTGAATTGGAGTATGTATGTGCGCAATGTAGGGTGGCAAAGGGCTTGGTAGATAGCCATCTAATTGTCCACACTGGTAGTCACATAGGCATGTGTCACACACGGCCAACCCTATGGGCGTGCAAGTCAGTATGCTCCATGGGCAGAGACACGGCCTAGGACATGGGCGTGTGCTCAGGACGTGTGAAGTCTGCACGTTAATTGTAGAATTTAATTTGACACATGGGCTAAGGACATGGGCGTGTGCCTTGGCCGTGTGACCATAGTGAGTTGATGATGTCATAGTCAGAATGCCAAGGTTTTGGCACACGGGTGTGTCAAGGCTGTGTGAGGGACACAGGCATGTGTTCGGCCGTGTGAAATTGGTCAAGATCGACCACGGGTGGAAGATACGGGCATGTCTTAGGGGCACACGGGCAATGGGCATGTGGCCCCTATTTTGAGGAAAAGTTTTCCAAGCTCGTAAAAGTTTCCAGATAGATTTCGAAACCTCTTGAAGGTAGGAGTAGGGCCTCGTGGGCCGAGAATGAGTAAGTGATGGGTTTAAATGAAATTTTATAGCCCTATTTGTGACATTTAAGCGAGATAAGTTAGGTAATGCCTTAAACCCAGTTCTAGATTTGGACACGGGTAAGGGGTGTTACATCATTCACGTATCCATCCATGAACTCAAATATCAATTATACATGCACATATAAGCACATAACCAAATTCACCAAATTAAGCCAATCTCGTGGCTATATTTATAAACCAAAACATATACATTTACAAGTCATTACAAATGACCAAAATCATTATCAATCCATAATCATAATAACTCAAAATGCCTATACATGCCATATACTTAAAATACCAAAGTTCAAAGGTACCAAGTGATAGGTGGTAGTGTGAAATGATCTCCGGTGATCCCCGAATCCGAGCTAGCTTCGATATCACTATAAAACACAGGAAAATACACAAAGTAAGCTATAAAGCTTAGTAAGCTCATGTGAAATAAACTTAAAACAATCACATAAATATAATTCAATAATTTGAATACAACAACATGAAGCTTATATTAGCTAACAAACCTTTCAAATACTCATTCAAAAAACTGTATACTTTCTTCATCATTTTCTCAATTCAATACTAAAATATTTTATACACATACCTGTACCATCTCATACAATTCTCATACACATTCTCATCTTTAATTTAGCCATTGAACCATTTAGAAAATAAGTCGGATACTCAAGGGTCTCACACGATAAGTACCTATACCATGGCTCGAAGCCAAATCAAGGTAACTTATTCGAAATATTGATATCATGGCCCGAAGCCAAATTACCCGATATGGATGACCCAAATCCAAATTGGTTTATCTCGCACCCGAAGTGCTATATCATGGCTCGAAGCCAACTCACTGTATCATCTAATGACATGTCACTAGCACCCTAAACTATTCCTAAGTTCAACCGAGATTTTGAATGTCGAATCGTCATCGAATCACTATCGTTCTTATCCATAGTCTTGTATTCACAATTAATGCAATGGCAAAGCATATGAAATACATTTGTATTGAAATTTATCACATACGAACTTACCTCGAATGTGGAAATGACGAAATAAGTCGATTAGTCGATAACTTTCATTTTTCCTCTATCTAGATTTGAATTCCACTTTTCTTGATCTAAATATATTCAAAATTAACTTATTTAATCATCTATTTATTCAATTTAATCCAAAATATACTTTAGGGCATATTTACGCTTTTACCTTAAACTTTTACATTTTTACAATTTAGTCCTTATTTCATAAAATCACAAATTAATAAAATTCCAAATATACCCATGCTAATCGAATTACCATAATGCCCTAGAATCCCATATTTTACATTTATTTAAAATTTATACACAAAGTTTCAACATTTCTCAATTTAATCCCTATTTTGCATTTTCACTAAAAATCACATTATAAAACTTGTATAATACACAACAATCATTCATAATCTATCAAGAAACTTCAAAATACATGCTTACTCATCAATGGAACATTTAAAATCTTTAACAATTTTGCAAAAGAGTCCCTGGGCTAGCTAATATTAGTTGCAACGATCACAACAACATAGAAATCATTAAAAATCGAGTCAAAATCACTTCCAATTGAGCTACCAAGTGACCGAACCTAAAACAACTTCTATGGATTCTCATTCTCTATATTTTTGGTGGAAATGAAGAATATGAAAGCATTTTCTTTTGTTTTACTAATTTTATCATAATTAATAACTAATTTACTATATTAACCTTAATATATAAACATATATCACTTAATGGTTGTCCATAATTTTCCACTCACATTTCAAATGGTTTAATTACCATTTAAGGCCACCATATTGAAAAACTAAAGCTATTTGACACCTTAAACTAATAGAACATGCATTTTACACTTTACGCGATTTAGTCCTTTTTATCAGATTAAGCATTCAAACGATAAAATTTCTTCACGAAACTTTCACACATACACTCAATTAGGCTATAAACATTAAAATAATAATAAAATAAATATTTTGACCTTGGATTTGTGGTCCCAAAACCACTATTCTGATTTGACCAAAAATGGGCTGTTACATTTCTATAGTCAATGCACTGTAACAACCCGTTTTAGGGAAAATCGGAAAAGTGGTTTTGGAACCACAAATATGAAGTAGAAATATTTCTTGTGATAATATTTTAAGGTCTGCAGTATGATTTAATGATTGTGTGAAAGTTTCCTTAAGAAATTTTATCGATAGAATGCCCAATTTGACTAGTAGGACTAAATTATAATAGGTGTAAAATGTGTGTTCTAGAAGCTAGAGGCGTTTAATTGCTATGAAATTTTAAATTGGAGGTCCTTAAATGGTAATTAGACCATTATACCTTAAGATGTAAAAAAAATGGACATGGCTAGGTAAAAATTTCAAAGTTTAAGTGAAGGGCATTTTGGTAATCTAGTAAATAAAGACAAAATAACTAAAATAAAAGATGTCATCTTCTTCAATTTCATCCCCATAGCCAAAAATTAGAAGATGAGACTTAGCTAGGGTTTGGCCAAGCTTTCAAGCTCGATTGTAAGTTCATTCTTGTCCTGTTTTTAATGATTTTTATATTTTTGAGATCGTTGTAACTTGATTTTGCTATTTTAAAGACTAATTTGAAAGAAAGATAACGTCTAAAATTTTCCCATGTTGAATATTTGTGTATTTTGATGTTTAATGGTAGAAAATGTATGTTTGATGTTAGATAAACAACATTTACAAGGTGATTTTTGATGAAAATGTCAAATAGGGACCTATTTGTAAAAAAGTTATAAAATGTATGGAAAAATGTGAATAAAAGAAAAATGTGGGTTGCTATGAGTACTAGTAATATTCGACTAGCCTTGACTAATGAAGAAATTGAATGAAAATCATTTTACGAGCCTAGGGACTAAAATGTAAAATGTCAAAAGTTTAGGGAAAAAATGTAATTTTTCCATAAGGTGTTTTTGGGCTAAATTGAATAATGTAATGATTAAATGAGATGAATTTGATATTATAGATCAAGAAAGAAGAGGTTCTGACCTAGATCGGGGGAAAAATAAAGTATTTGACGATTAGGTCCATTTAAATGCTTTAAAATAAACTTTAATATGTTAGAAATAAACTTTAAAATAATTGCATTTAAATGCTTTAATATTGTATAAATTGTATGTTCAATTATGTAGATGAGTATAACTCCATAGACGAGTCCGACGACGATTCAACAAGCAAGAAATCCCGTTTGAACCTTAGAAATATGTTAGGATACAAGTGACATGTCACTAGGGTTACTATGTGTTATGTGATTATGTGATCTGGGTGCTGGTCCTGTACGTCCTATTGGTGGTTGGGTATACCGGCATATGTTGCGATTTCTTGACAGCTTGTGTGAGCAGTTCTATATAGCTACGTCTAGATTGACAGCTTGTGTGAATAGGCCCATCGATAGCTCGAGAGCGAGTGATTATGTGATATGAGACTTAGGTAGCTTGGGCTACATATGTGGCACTTAGTGTGCAAAATTCCCGTCTAACATTATTATTTCGAGTGGTTCACGGGTACGTCAAAGACGCAATTATGTGTAAGTCCATTTTGAGATGGTACAGGTATGTATGTAAAGCTTATGTTTATTGAATCTTGTGAAATGACAAATCTGAGGTAAGATTGTGGTGAAATGAATTATGAATATTATATGGTGGTAAATTACATTGTGTTATATTAAATTATTTGAATGATTAAATACATGGTAGGGTTTGCTTATTTCTTACATGTGAGCTTACTAAGCTATATAGCTTACTCCTTTTATTTTCCATGTTTTTAATGTCTCCAAGCTAGCTCGGATTGGGGATAGTCGGAGATTCACCTCACACTATCAAAATTATCATTTTGGGTATTGATGAAGTTTAGCATTTTGAGTATATGGAATGTATAGGGACTTGGTCATTTTGGGTATATGTGTCATTATGATTTGGCCAAAAGTATTGGCTTGTAATTGGCAAGTGTTTTATTTTGTATAAGGCCTTGAAAGATGGCCTGTCTTGGTTTGATTGGATGTGAGTTATGCATGGACTAATGTTATTTGTGATATGCCTTTTATTTTCTTGGTGGATGAATGATTGTGGCTTAATAATCTAGGTGTTAAATAGGGAGAATTGGCTTGATGGTAAGTTAGTGAAATTGGGCTAGACTATACATATTGAAAGTAATCATATTGAATGCTTGTGGATGAGCTTGTGGTATGTTTGAGTTTGAAAAAATATGATGTTTTAAGCATGATAGATGTTGTCTTTTAAATGACATGTTTAGGCTTTAGTTAGGATGGTATTGGTTGCTTATTTGTAAAATGAATTATGCCATTAAAGTTGTGTACAAGTGTGTGCAAATGAAAGTGGAAAATGGCTTGGTAAATAGCCTTATTTTGTCCACACGGTAGACACATGGGCATGTGTCTAGGTCGTGTGTGACACACGACCTGTCCCACGGGCATGTGTTTTGGGAGTGTATCCCCTGCACCTTAATTTTGAAAAATAGAATGCTCAAATTTGAGCACACAGGCGTGTGTCTCAGCCATGTGGATGACACAATCTCAAACATGGGCGTGTGCCCTGGCTGTGTAAAGTCTGAACATATTTTTGTAAAAATTAATTTTCCACACAGCCTAGCACACGGGTGCGTGACTTGGCCATGAGAATCCAATTTGTTCATGAGTTACAAGTTAGAAATTTACACGGGTTAGGGACACGGGTGTGTGAGACCATACGGCCTGTCCATATGGGTGTGTCCCAAACCACACGGTGTGTGACCCCTGTTTAGGGCAAAAATTTTCTAAGTTATGTTAAAAATTCTTGAGTTATCTATAATATCCGAGATTTAGGGGTTATGCATTTTTATTCAAATGTATGTGGTAGCATGCCTGAGTATGTTTTGAATGTGTTCTAGGGGCTTCATGAACCTTGGGATATAGGTAGAAGCCTTAGAAAAATATTTTATTTTAAGCCTAAAAAGGGGAACTAAGGGAGCTAGGCCTTAAGGAGTTTATTGTGTGGCTTAGGACACAAGAACTAAGTTGGTAAGGTGGCAAAGAGGCGCCACTTAGGGCCTTGTGAGGTGACGCCACAGGGAGTGTAAAGGGGCCTAGGTTTGAGCAGCAAGGGAAGCATTTTGGAGCTTTTATTTTTCGGCAAGGAGGTGCAGTGGTGGACAACACAAGGACTCTGAAAGGATGAAGTGTAGATTGGGTCTGACAGCTTAAAAATTCAGCTAAGTAGGAGTGAAAAGGGGGATTGGGATGAGAGAGGGAGAGTTGGCTGGCCAAGGGACTTCTAGGATGACAATTTCGGTCTTGAAGGGGAGTTAGTGCCGAAATTCTTTTGGCATCCTCAAGTTTTTATTTTCTTTTCTTCCTCTTTCTCACCTCAGTCGAACCATAACTTGAGCCTCACCAACATTCTTTTTCTTCTTCTCACAACCTCTTCATCATCAAAAGCCAAAACTTTCTTAATCTCTTTTCTAAAACCAAAGTGAATACCATTCATCTTTCTCCCATTCCTCTTTGGCGAATCTCAAGTGCCTTTTCTTAAGCCATTGCGAAATCTCTTAATCTCTTTTCTTCTCAGTTTTTGGCCGAATATCAACCAAGCAGAGATCTCCTTTGCTTTCTTCTCTAATTGGTTTGGAATAGGTAAGTCTGTCATGACCGAATCTCCATTATTCTCCCTTATTTCTTCTCTGTTGACATGTGTAGGACAAAAGCCAAATTTTGGCATTTGTCTTGACTTTTAATCAACCATGCAATTGGTTTCTTTTAGGATCTCCGGGATTTTGAAGTAGATCGAAATCATCTTTTCCCTAATCAATAGTTTTCGGTAAGTCAGTGGTAAGGTTTCGTACTGATTCAATTCATCTCTTAGTTATCTGAAAAGTCGAAAGCTAACCGTTTGAGTATATTAGTGTTTGGCCGATTTCAAGGAAGGCTTATCACATAGTTTTGAGATTCAGATTGGTAACCAAATCGGCATCAAGGTAAGGATTATGGTTGCGTTAACCCTTGAGATTCTTGTATAGCCGAATGGCCTCTTTGCTAATGTTCTTGGTGTTGGTAGAATATAGGAAAGGGGATCTAGTCGTGAGATTGAGATTTTGGGATTCGATGTCGTGTTAGTAACCGGTGTGTAACCCACACTAAATTCCCGTTTAATAATAATAATGATTATGTATATGTTAATAAGGCAATGAATGAATACATTAAGAGTACCATTTAATGGTGCGGTGTAATCAGTATGTACCCATATTACTCGTTAATAATGTTTATGAACATTGCTATGAAAATATGAGAAAGTTTGTTATGGCCATGGGGTAAGGAAGATTGCATGATAATTGTATGTTTTGTATGTTGCATGGGCATATGGGTGATTATGATAAATGGGAAGTGTTCTGGTGGTTATTTGGTGACCTATGTCACATAATATGAATCCGTGACTCATCACGTTATCGAGTGGCTATGCCACAATTATAAGGCGATGAAGCGATTAAGCAGAGCGATGCCTTCGATGGTGTGTAGCGGATGGAGGGTCGATTTAGTAATCCCCACGGTGTGATTGGTAGGTACGGGTGATGTGTAGAGGATGGATATCTAGGTGGGTTTGGGTTGCATCATTGCTTATGATTAATATATGTGATATAATATGTTTTATCGATTGGGAATCTATGATGGCTGTTACACACTGAGTCTGTTGACTCACCCTTCGTGGGCTAACATTTTGCGGTGATACCCAGTAAATGGACCGGGTCGGCAGGGACTTAGGGGTGGGCATGCTCAGCTCAGCATTTTCAGATTTTTCTTATTAAGTTTTATTTGATTTATTTTGGGTTATATTTTGATGTAATAAGGCCATTACCATTTAACTGTTTTAAGTTTACGATTTAATTTTTATTATGTTACGAACACACAAACAAACGATTAAACATTTTTCGTAAAACAACTTCAATTATTTTGACACCCAAACACCTACGGTTTTCAAGTTAATAATAAAAAGCTCTACAATTCGGCAATTCTATTAACTTGTAACTTTTGAAACATGATAATATCATTTCAATACAAACTTCAAAAACAACACGATTTTCAAATTGATCATAACTCAAACCGATTTTCTTCAAAACCACCGGTTTTCAACATGACAAAACGAGGATTTGCTACGTTTTACTCAAGGAGCATGCCGATCCGATCGGGGCTTGTGGTCGGGTTTGGGGTGTTTCGATTTGGTATCGAGCCGGTTTCAAAACTCGACCTTGAGGGCTTTTGGGCCCAAAACATTTTCTTATTTTGAACTTGAGTTTACTAAAGGTTGAGCGGGGTTTTACGGCATAGCACCGAGTCTCGGCCGAAGTCCACCGTAAGTACCCTAACTCTTGTGTGATTTGTATGTGGGTATTACGGGGCGTAGATTAGTGGATTAGGAGCTATTGAACCCTAGGATTAGCTTACTCCAACACAAAATTTCATAAAATTTAAAGTCTAATCAAACAAACACATGAGTGAGTCATTGAGTTAAGGGTGTGGCAACCGTTGTGCATGTCTAGGATTGGATTAGGGGAGCTTGGTATTTAAGCGATCCTAGTGACTCACCTCCTCTCCTCGAATCCTACAGTGCGTGGTGACAGTTCACCCTAACTAAGAGGACTTACCCACAGGCTAAATTCAGTAATTAAAACTCGAAAGGGACTAGCTACACAGTTTTACAAAAACCTTAGTTTTAAAATCACCGAATTACCCCTTTGATTCGTAAAAACTATTTTAGATTTTAAAAAAAAAAATTTCCGAAATACCCCTGGTTTGCAAAAAATTACTAAAATACCATCAGTTTATAAAATTGCCATACTACCCTCAAATTTTATCAAAATATTCCTATTTTTGTAAAAATACCAAAAACCCCTATTTTGTAAAATTTCAAGATACCCTGATTTGGAAAATTATCGAAATACCCCAAATTTCCAAAATTACCGAAATACCCCTGGATTCTAAAATTACCAAAGTACCCCCGGGATTACAAAATTACCAGAACACCCCTATTTCACAAAATCACCAAGGACCCTATTTTGAAAAATTACAAAAATACCCTTGTAGGATAAAATTATGAAAATACCCTTGGGTAGTGGAAAACGACAACAAAGACAACCACAACACTTTTCTGTAATGAACGCGAGTTCATGAATGTTGATGATTGAATGAATGAACTTGAGACTGTAGTGTGTGTATGAACTCGAAAGAACTACTTTTAGAACTATTAATCATAAGGCATTAGCGATAAATTAGTGGAAAGAAATAATGATTCATAAAATTTTAAATCATTAAATGCAACTTGGAAGAATGAGTTCTAGGGGCGTGGTCGTAATGTGCGAGGGCGTGGTAGAGGCAGAATGACCGTATCGAAACCCGTTAGGTGCAGTCAAGGGTTCGAGAATGAGATGCCACCACCACCGTCTTTGGTATGAAATATCGAGGATCGACGGGGATGATCACGATGTCATGACGATCTTGCGAGTTCTTGAGAGGGTGGCTGGAGCGGTGGAGGTATGGGAGCTCAAAATCATGCGAGCGACTCGAGCCAATGGAAGCGGAGGTATTCCGTGGTGTATCTAGTGTGGCCCCAGATCTGGTGAGTATTGGTTGGAGGCGATAGAGCGAATTATGGACGATTTAGACCTGACTGCTGAGGAGAAACTGAAAGGGGTGGTGTCGCTTCTCCACGATGAGTCATACCAGTGGTGGCTCACGGTTCGGGATGGTGTTGTAGCTGATGATCTCACTTGGGAGTATTTTAAGGCGGCGTGTCGGAAGAAGTATATTGGGACTAGCTATATTGATGCACGAGGAAGGCGTTTACGAGGTGGTTCGGGAATAAGATCGTGGCAGTCGAGGTAAAATTCTTAAGGTTGAGTAGATATGCTCGAGGTATCGTGGCTACAGAGCATGAACGATGTGTCTGGTTTGAGGACGGACTGAGGGATGACCTAAGACTGCTGATAGCTCCACAGCAGGAGTGGGAGTTTGCCGTGTTGGTGGAGAAGGCTAAGGTAGCCGAAGGGGTTAAGGAATCTGTGAGACAAAATTCCGATAGGAATAGACAGAAGAGAGGTTTTGGATCATCAAGGTCATCCGGGAATGTTCAAAAGAGACCTAGAACTGATGGGTCGCGAGGTTGTAGGTTGTTATGAGAGGACAGTATCGTACTTGTGCTCAGTGTGGAAAGATGGACCTAGGAGAGTGTTGGAAGAAGACAGGAGGATGTTTTAAGTGTGGATCCAAGGATCACATGATTAGGGACTGTCCTATGAAAATAGACGGGAGCCGACCAATAAGTCAGGGTCTTAATTAGGCTAGAAGAGGTGGACAGCAGCCACCGCAGGGTCGTGGTCCGGTTGGCAGGGGTAATGGCTCTGGAAGAGGTCGGGGAACACCGGGTAGAGGTGTTGGTAACACAGAGGTGAGACAGTCGAGTCTGGTGTATGCGGTTCATCGGAGGGAGGATGGTGACGCACCGGACGTCATAACCGATACGTTCCTTATAGCTGACAAGCCTTACTTTGCTTTAATTGATGTTGGCTCGACCCACTCATATGTTGCATGTAGAGTAGCTAAAACACTAGGTGTAGCATCTAAACTGTCTGTTAGGGAGATGACTGTAGTAAGCCCGTTAGGTCAAACAGTAGTGGTGAATAGGGTATTTTGGAGTGTACCTCTAGAGATTCAAGGAGTGGTATTTCCTGCCAACTTGATGGAACTACCCTTCAGAGAATTTGATCTTATTCTAGGCATGGATTGACTAGTGGAACATCGTGCTAAATTGGATTCTGACTAAGCGAATGGAGTTGAGGACTCAGGAGAATGAGGAGATAGTTATGATAGGAGAAAGAAGAAATTATTTGGCTAACGTAGTCTCGCATTAAAGGCGATAAGATGGTGCAAAAGGGTGCAAGGCATTTCTGGCCTTCGTTAGTGTTTTGGATGCCAAAGAAGAGGGAGTTAGTGGAGTTAGAACAGTAAGGGAATTTGCGGATGTCTTTCCGGAGGAGCTGCCTGGGTTACCCCCAAACAGGGAGGTGGAGTTCGGAATTGATTTACTGTCGGGTATAGCTCCTGTGTCAATTGCTCCATACCGAATGGCACCAAAAGAGTTAGTAGAGCTTAAAGCCTAGATCCAAGAGTTACTCGATCGTGGGTTTATCTGACCTAGTGTGTCTCCATGGGGAGCACCGATCCTATTTGTGAAGAAGAAGGACGAGACTATGCGCATGTGCATAGATTATCGGCGATTGAATAAGTGACCATCAAGAATAAGTACCCATTCCGAGGATAGATGACTTGTTTGATCGACATAAGGGGCATGGTATTTTCAAGATAGATCTACGATGCGGATATCATCGACTTAAGGTGAAGGAAGCAAATATCCATAAGACAGCTTTTCGGACAAGGTACGGGCATTATGAATTCTTAGTAATGCTGTTTGGATTGACGAACGCCCCAGTCGCGTTCATGGATATGATGAACCAGATTTTCCAACCCTACTTGGATCGGTTCATCATTGTGTTTATAGACGACATCCTAGTGTATTCCAAGTCTGAGGAAGAACATGATGAGCATCTCCGGGTGGTGTTGCAAGTGTTAAGGGAAAAGAAGCTATATGCCAAGTTCAGCAAGTGTGAATTTTGGCTGAAGGAAGTTACGTTCTTAGGGCATGTGGTGTCTGTGGAAGGAATAAGGGTGGATCCTCGGAAGATTGAGGTAGTAGTAGATTGGAAACCACCTAAGTCTGTGGCTGAGGTTCATAGTTTCTTGGGGTTAGCAGGCTACTACAGGAGATTTGTCGAAGGGTTCTCGACTATAGCAGCACCTCTGACGAAGTTGTTAAGAAAGGAGGTATCTTTCGTATGGGCGGATAAGCAGCAGGAGAGTTTTGAGAAGCTTAAGAGAGTATTGACTGAGGCTCCGATTTTGATTCAGCCGGAAGCGGGGAAAGACTTTATGGTGTATTGTGATGCTTCCCATACAAGATTGGGATGTGTCCTTATGCAAGATGGGAAAGTGGTCGCTTATGCGTCTCGGCAGTTGAGGTCACATGAGGTTAACTATCCGACGCATGATCTGGAGTTGGTGGCGGTTGTATTCACTCTAAAAGTGTGGAGGTACTATTTGTATGGAGAAAGGTTGGTGATCTACACGAACCATAAGAGTTTGAAGTATCTGCTGACTCAAAAGGAGCTAAATTTGAGACAGCGAAGGTGGGTGGAGTTGTTGAAAGACTATGATTGCTCAATAGAGAATCACCCGGGCAAGGCGAATGTGGTGGCCGATGCCCTAAGTCGAAAAGTGGTGTCAGATCTAAAGGCGATGTTTGCACATCTTAGCCTTTATGATGATGGAAGTTTGTTAGCAGAGTTGCAAGTGAAGCCGACGTGGCTAAGTCAGGTGAAGGAGAAACAATTGGTAGATGGTGAACTCAGTGCTAAGCTGCTACAAGTACGAAACGGGGAGTTGGAGGACTATGGTGTAAACAGTGATGGAGTGCTGTGTTTTTGGGGCAAGGTTTGTATGCCAAAGGATGAGGAATTAAGGCAAAAATTCTTTAGGAATCGCATAGTAGCCCTTATGCTATGCATCCTGGAGGAAGTAAGTTATACAGGGATCTATGGGATCAGTTTTGGTGGCCTGGTCTTAAGTGGGAAGTTACCGAATTTGTAGGAAAGTGCTTAACATGTCAGCAAGTCAAGGCTGAACACCAAGTACCGTCAGGATTGCTTCAACCGATAAAGATTTCACAATGGAAGTGGGAGAGAATTACCATGGACTTCGTTAGTGGGCTTCCTCTTACGCCTACTAAGAAGGACTCGGTATGGGTGATAGTAGATCGATTGATGAAGTTGGCACATTTCATACCGGTCTTGGGTTGACTATTCCCTGTGGGGATTGGCAAAGTTGTATGTAGCGAAATCGTGAGGTCGCACAGAGTGCCGATGTCGATTATCTCGGATAGGGATCAAGGTTTACGTCTCGATTTTAGAAAGCATTACATCAAGCATTGGGCACCGGTTGGACTTGATCGGCATTTCATCCATGATGGGACGGCCAATCTGAGCGGGTAATTCAAGTGCTAGAGGATATGTTGAGAGGTTGCGTGATAGACTTCAGAGGAAGTTGGGAGGAGTTCTTGCCTTTAGCGGAATTTGCGTACAATAATAGCTATCAAGCAAGTATTCGGATGGCACCGTATGAAGCGCTGTATGGAAGGAGGTGTCGCACTCCTACGTGTTGGACAGAATTGGGGGAACGTCAAGTTTTAGGCCCAGAGATTGTGGCAGAATCGGAAGAAAAGGTTAAGGTAATTCGGGCATAGTTGAAGGAGGCATCTGACAGGAAAAAGTCATATGCAGATCTTAAGCGGAAGAAGATAGAGTTTGCTGTGGGGGATCAGGTGTTTCTTAAAGTTTCACCGTGGAAGAAGGTGATGAGATTTGGCCGCAAGGGAAAGTTAAGTCCTAGGTTTATAGGACCTTATCGGGTTTTGAAGCGGGTTGGACCAGTGGCGTACCAGTTGGAGTTGCCTTTGGAATTGAAGCAGATACACAATGTGTTTCACGTTTTGATGCTACGTCGTTACCGATCGGATCCATCTCATGTAATACCGGTTGAGGAGGTGGAGTTGAGATCAGATCTGTCTTATGAAGAAGAGCCGATTCAAATTCTAGAACGGGATGTGAAGGTGCTACGGAAGAAATCAGTTCCTCTAGTCAAAGTGTTATGGCGTAACCATGGATCGGAAGAAGCTTCATGGGAGTCGGAGGAAGCAATACGATAGCAATACCCTCACTTATTTTAGCCAGGTAATTTCGAGGTCAAAATTATTTTAAGGGGGTAGAACTATAATATTCGAGATTTAGGGCTTATGCATTTTTATTCAAATGTATGTGGTAGCATGCCTGAGTATGTTTTGAATGTGTTCTGGGGGGCTTCATGAACCTTGGGATGTAGGTAGAAGCCTTAGAAAAATATTTTATTTTAAGCCTAAAAAGGGGAACTAAGGGAGCTAGGCCTTAAGGAGTTTATTGTGATGCTTAGGACATAAGAACTAAGTTGGAAAGGTGGCAAAGAGGCACCACTTAGGGCCTTGTGAGGTGATGCCACAGGAGTGTAAAGGGGCCTAGGTTGAGCAACAAGGGAAGCGTTTTGGAGCTTTTATTTTTCGACAAGGAGGTGCGATGGTGGGCAGCACAGGGGACTCGAAAGGATGAAGTGTAGATTGGGTCTGACAGCTTAAAAATTCAGCTAAGTAGGAGTGAAAAGGGGGATTGGGATGAGAGAGGAGAGTTGGTAGGCCAAGGGACTTCTAGGATGACAATTTCGGTCTTGAAGGGAGTTAGTGCAAAATTCTTTTAGCATCCTCAAGTTTTATTTTCTTTTCTTCCTCTTTCTCACCTCGGTAGAACCATAACTTGAGCCTCACCAACATTCTTTTCTTCTTCTCACAACCTCTTCTATCATCAAAAGTGAAACTTTCTTAATCTCTTTTCTAAAAACCAAAGCCGAATACCATTCATCTTTCTCCCATTCCTCTTTGGTCAATCTCAAGTGCCTTTTTCTTAAGCCATTGCCGAAATCTCTTAATCTCTTTTCTTCTCGGTTTTGGTGAATATCAACCAGCGAGAGATCTCCTTTGCTTTCTTCTCTAATTGGTTTGGAATAGGTAAGTCTGTCATGACCGAATCTCCATTATTCTCCCTTATTTCTTCTCTGTCGAAATGTGTAGGACAAAAGCCAAATTTTGACATTTGTCTTGACTTTTAATCAACCATGCAATTGGTTTCTTTTAGGATCTCTGGGATTTTGAAGCAGTAGATCGAAATCATCTTTTCCCTAATCAATAGTTTTTGGTAAGTCAGTGGTAAGGTTTCGTACTGATTCAATTCGTCTCTTAGTTATCTAAAAAGCCAAAAGCTAACCGTTTGAGTATATTAGTGTTTGGCTGATTTCAAGGAAGGCTTATCACATAGTTTCAGGATTCGGATTGGTAACCAAATCGGCATCAAGGTAAGGATTATGGTTGCGTTAACCCTTCGGGATTTGCTGTATAGCCGAATGGCCTCTTTGCTAATGTTCTTAGTGTTGGCCGAATATAGGAAAGGGGATCTAGTGCGTGAGATCGAGATTTTCGGGATTCGGTAATCGTGTTAGTAACCAGGTGTGTAACCCTACACTAAATTCCCGTTTAATAATAATAATGATTATGTATATGTTAATAAGGCAATGAATGAATACGACTAAGAGTACCATTTAATGGTGCAGTGTAATCAGGTATGTACCCCATATTACTCGTTAATAATGTTTATGAACATTACTATGAAAATATGAGAAAGTTTGTTATGGCCATGGGGTAAGGTAGATTGCATGATAATTGTATGTTTTGTATGTTGCATGGGCATATGGGTGATTATGTTAAAGGGGAAGTGTTCTGGTGGTTTTTACCACATTATTTGGTGACCTATGTCACATAAAATGAATCCGGTGACTTTGTCACATTATCTGGTGGCTATGCCACAATTATAAGGCGATGAGCGGTTATTGCAGCTGACGCCTTCGATGGTGTGTAGCGGATGGAGGGTCGATTTAGTAATCCCACGGTGTGATTGGTAGAGTGCGGGTGATGTGTAGAGGATGGATATCTAGGTGGGTTTGGGTTGCATCATTGCCTATTATTAATATACGTGATATAATATGTTTTATCGATTGGGAATCTATGATGGCTGTTACACACTGAGTTTGTTGACTCACCCTTCGTGGGCTAACATTTTGCAGGTGATACCTAGTAAATGGACCGGGTCGGCAGGGACTTAGGGGTGGCCATGCTCAGCTCAGCATTTTCGGATTTTTCTTATTAAGTTTTATTTGATTTATTTTGGGTTATATTTTGATGTAATAAGGCCATTACCATTTAACTGTTTTAAGTTTATGATTTAATTTTTATTATGATACGAACACACAAACAAATGATTAAACATTTTTCGTAAAACAACTTCAATTGTTTTGACACCCAAACACCTACGGTTTTCAAGTTAATAATAAAAAGCTCTACAATTCGGCAATTCTATTAACTTGTAACTTTTGAAACATGATGATATCGTTTCAATACAAACTTCAAAAACAACACGGTTTTCAAATTGATCATAACTCAAACCAATTTTTCTTCAAAACCACCAATTTTTCAACATGACAAAACGAGGATTTGCTACGTTTTACTCAAGGAGCATGCCAGATCCGGTTAGGGCTTGTGGGCTAGGTTTGGGGTGTTTCATTATCGTTTTAGTACCAAACCACTACTAAATCATGTATTGGGCCTCGTAGGCTCGTATTACGGACTTTATGATTGAATTTGAATGGTTTTAATTTGGATGCAAATTACTAACTCGATTTGTATGTTTACTTGCGATGTAAGTATGGTAATGGCTCATACCTATTCTGACATTGAACACAGGTAAGGGGTGTTACATTTAGTGGTATCATAGCATGGTTTAGTTGATTCTCAGACTAACCTAGCATGTGTAAGAGTCTTGCTATACATGCCATATATAAATTGTGATAGTGTGACGACTCCTGACAATTTAAATCGTGTTTTTATATAGTAAATGGATCCCGTGAGAAGTAGCTGATGATGTTGAAAGTAATGCATCGGCTCCCGCCTAAGGGACCGTGCCATCTAAAAGTAGACCAGTGAGGATTAGTCAGGGAGGAGAGGCTAGGGAAGCCTTCTTCTAAAGGATGAATGAGTGGTTTGCTGTAACAGCTCGATTTTAGCTAAATTAAAACTATGGTTTCAGAATCACAAATCTGAGGTTGGAAAATTATTTTAATATTATTTTTAGTGTTTACCATGTGATTATTTATGTGTGAAAGTTTCATGATGTAATTCTATCGATTGGATGTCTAATTGATAAAAGGACAAAATTAAGTAAAATGCAAAAGTTACATTCTGCTTGTTAAATGTGTCTAATTGCTATGGTTTATTAAATCAAAGGTCCTTATGATGATATTAGACCATTTGAATGATGGATGGACAAATATGTACATAGTTGAGTGGATTATAAATGTTATTCATTAAGGTTATAATTGTAATTTAGAAATTAAGTTTAATTAAATAAAATAAAAAGCCATTTCATGCTATCATCTTCTCCAAAGCTGAATGTAAGAAAGGGAATAGGGTTTTGAAAGCTTTGAATGGTTTAGCCATTGATGTTCAAGCATGTAAGTTTGTTTTAGCTCAATTTTTGTTGATTTTTAATTTTTGAGATCGTTTTTTCGTATTCTAGCTAGTTCATGCCTTAACTTTTGAATTTGTTCATGATTTTGTGAAGTTCCATTGATGAATGCTTGAGCTTTTGAATATTTTATGATGAAAAATGGATATTTGTTGATAGTTACACAAGTTTTGTAAAGTGATTTTTGACAAAAATGTCAAATAGGGATTTATTTGTGAAAATGTGAAAATGTGTGGCTAAATGTGTGAATAAATGATAAATATGGGTTGATATGTGCACTAGGAAAATTCAGCTAGCTTGGGAAGGTATTAAATTGCATGAATTTTGTGTATTTGTGAAATAGAGACTAAATTGAGTGTGGAATTTTAGGGGCTAATGTGTAAAAAAAGGCCCAAATATGTGTTTGTGGACTGAATTGAGTGATTTGATGAATAAATGATTTAATTTTGAATGTATATAGATCAAGAATAAAAGAAATCAAATTTAGATTTGGGAAAATCAAAAGTTATCGAATAGTCAATCCAGTCTGTTTATCCCTAATACGAGGTAAGCTCATATGCAAATAAATGTTTAATTGTCATTGAATTGTTATGAATGTTGAATGATCAAATACGAGCAAGAATCGACAGGGTTATAATATCTAAAAGTCTCGTACGAACCTTAGGAATAATATAGGATACGAATGTCATGACATTAGGATTACAAGATGTGATTACGTGTAAGACCATGTCTAGGACATTGGCATCGTTATTTGATTTTGTGTAAGACCCTGTCTGGGACAGTGGCATCGATATGTGATAACATGTAAGACCATATCCAAGATATGGCATTGTATGAGTTATATGTGATTTCTGAGTATCCTTATGATTTTGATTGGTTTAACATGCAAATTCAAGTCGAGAAAGAATGTGTGAATGAGTTAAGTGACTCATGTACGTACGAGATTCATACGAGTATTGAAAAGAGAAGTATTTGATGAATTCACCTATGATTTTGAATATGTGTTCAATGGGAAAGGTTTGTGAGCTTTTATATGCTTATTCATGATTTGCCTATTAATGAAAATGATATTGGTTCATGTAGTAATTTTATTTGTAGGTGGCTTACTAAGCTTTTAAAGCTTACTTTCTAAGCTTTTAAAGCTTACTTTGTGTGTTCTTTCCCTATTTTATAGATAATCGAAGCTAGCTCAGACTTGGTGATCATTAGAAACATCGTCACACTATTGATCAACTTGTTAGTACTTTTGATTGTATGTATATATGGTATATGGCATGTATAGGCTAGTTTTAAGTTGATATGTTTTGAGTTGTGATTTTAGCCATGAGAGTTGGTTTGTAAATGATGTACATGTTGGTGTGTATTTGGCCATCTAAGTTGGCTTAATTTATGAATTTAGTAAGTGATATGTGATGAATATATGGCCTTGTGTTTTGGCATGTTTGGTATGATTATTGTGATGGCTATGTGGTTAATTATTTTGATTATTTACCAATGATATATCATGGTTGATTTGGTATGATATAGGGATGATGCATTGGTATATTTTGTGGCATGAATTAGTTGATAAAATGATGAGAAAAATGCATAGGGAAGATAGGTGAAATGGTTGGTAATGATATATTGTTTTAGTATGTTTATGGTTATGATTTGAGTAGTGAAATGGTTGAAGATGAAATGGCATGATTTGTATATGAATTGGCATGTTTGGTTGCTTATAAATGTGTTAAAATATTATTATTTTGGTTATTTAGGAGAGCATTAGAGAGGGTGGCAAATTGGCCTTACGAATGGCCTATTTTTGTCCACAACGGTAGAGACACGGGAGTGTGTCTCAGTCGTGTGTGACACACGATCATGTTACAAGACCGTGTGTCCCCTAGTGTTGAGATTGAATTGAAGTCAGTATGCTCCACACGGTCTCACACACGGTGTGTGACCGGCCTTATGGCAAAAGTTAGTATACCCCCCTAAATGGCACACGGCCTAGCACTCGGGAGTGTGACTTGGCCGTGTTGTATAAGTCAATATACCCTACAAGATTGGTACGGTCTAACACACTACCTAGCACACAGGCGTGTGTGGCCATTTTGAAGGGTACACGAGAGTGTGTGGCCATTTCAAAGGGCACACGGGCACACACGGGCTAGACACACGGGCGTGTGGTCAGCCGTGTACTCAAGTCAGTATGTATGCCTTACTTTCACACAGTCTAGGACACAAACATGTCTGGAGCCGTGTGAGGCACACTGCCTATTCACACGAGCGTGTGACCCTGGTATGTTTGGAAAATTTCTAAGTTTTCGAGAATTTTAGTAAGTTATTGATTTAGTCCCGAACCACTCCTAAAGCATGTTTAAGGCCTCGTAGGCCCTTATAAGGGACAATGTGATTATGATTGAATGGTGTTTGAGAATGGATGCATAAATGAATGTTTTATGTTGTGATTTGATCGGTAATGCCTTGTAACCCTATTTTGATGACGGATACGGGTTAGAGGTGTTACATTTATTGGTATTAGAGCTACGGTTAAGTCGATTCTAGGACTAATGTAGCGTGTGTGAGAGTCTACCTATACATGCCATATATATTCTACGATAGTGTGATGATTCCTGATAGCTTAAATTGTATTTTCGTATAGTAATGAATCCCGAAAGAGTTGTAGCTGACGATGTAGAGAGTAACATGCCCGCTCCTACTTAGAGGGCAATGCAATCTAACTCTAGATTTGTAACTAGTAGCCACGAGGGAGACGCTAAACAAGCCTTCTTCCAAATGATGAGTGAGTGGTTCACAGAGTTTGTTCGAACGAATCCGGCTACTCAACAACCTCCACCCCCTATTCCTTAACAAGTCCCAGTTGTGCCATAAGTGATAGATCCGATTTGATTGAGTAAACCACCTATTGATAAGATTCGTAAATATAGGGCTGAAGAGTTTTGGGCTAATGTTGATGATGATGCTAAACGAGCTGAGTTCTGGCTCGATAATACAATCCGAGTATTCGATGAGTTATTTTGTACTCGTGATGAATGTATCAAATGTACAGTATCTTTGTTAAGAGACACTGCGTATCACTGGTGGAATACATTAATATCGGTGGTTCCAAAAGAACGGGTTACTTGGGAGTTTTTCCAAACCGAATTTCAAAAGAAATATATTAGCCAGAGATTCATTGATCTGAAATGCAAAGGGTTTCTCGAGCTAAAATAGGGCCGTATGTCTATTACCAAATACGAGCGAGAATTTGTGAGATTGAGTAGATACGCTTGGGAATGTGTTTCAACTGAAGCTATTATGTGCAAGAGATTTGAAGATGGTTTAAATGAAGACATCAAACTATTAGTTGGGGTTCTGGAAATCAAAGTGTTTGTGATACTTGTCGAACATGCATGTAAAGCTGAAGAACTCGGAAAAGAAAAGAGAAAAGTTGATTTTGAAGCTAGAGACTCTGGAAAGAGATCAACGAGTAAATCTTATCAGTCTGTATCAAAGAAATTTTGAGACTCGTTCGATCGTTCCAATTCATCGATGAGATATTCAAGTAGGGATCAAAAGCAACTTGTGAGTTCTAAAGCTCAAGCTACATCTATTGCTAGTGTTGGCAATGTGAGATAAAACTGACTCGAGTATAGACATTGTGGAAAATGACATATTGGTGATATTAAACTAAGTGATTGGGCCTGTTTTAAATGTAGATCATTACATCATTTCATTCGTAACTGTCCTGAGTTGGCTGAGCAAGATACAGTACAAAACATGAGACCGAGTAACACTGCAGTTAGAGGTAGACCACCCAGAAACACGGGAAACATGAGTAGTAGCCATAGAGTGACTAAAGATTCTGCTGTGAGGTCAGAGGCCAAAGAACCTGTATGAGCCTATGCTATTCACGTTCGCAAAGAAGCGTCATCTCTAGATGTTATCATCGGTACTTTTACTCTCTATGATACTAATGTGATTGTAGTGATATATCTAGAACCAACTCATTCATATATATGTGTGAATTTAGTATCTAGTAAGACTTTTCCTGTAGAGTCTATTAAATTTTTTATTAGAGTATCGAACCCCTTAGGCAAGTGTGTTTTGGTTGATAAAGTGAACAAGAACTATCCATTGATGATTTAGGATTTTTGTTTTCCGGCTGATTTGATGTTGTTGCCATTTGATAAATTTGATATAATTCTGGGTAAGGATTGGCTAACGCTACATGATGCTATAGTAAACTGTAAACGATAGAGGATTGATCTGAGATGTCAGAATAATGAGATTATTCAGATTGAGTCAGATGATTTTTATGGTTTACCAGCAGTGATTTCAACGATGTTAGCTCAAAAATATGTGAGAAAAGGTTGTGAAGCTTATTTTGCTTATGTGCTTGATACAAAAGTAACTGAAAAGAAGATCGAATCAGTGCCAGTTGTGTGTGAGTATTCAGATGTGTTTCTTGAAGAGTTACTAGGTTTACCACCGATCCGAGAGGTTGAGTTTGGCATTGAGTTAGTGTTGGGAGCTACGCCGATATCGATAGCTCGTACAGAATGGCCCTAACAGAATTAAAAGAATTGAAAGCTCAGTTGCAAGAGTTAACAGATAAAGGTTTTGCTACACTGAGTTTCTCTCCCTGGGGTGCACTAGTATTATTTGTGAAAAAGAAATATGGCACGATGAGAATGTGAATAGACTATCGACAGCTCAACAAAGGGACAATTAAGAACAAATACCAACTATCGCGGATTGATGATTTGTTTGATCAATTGAAAGGGGCTACAGTGTTTTTAAAAATATATTTGAGATCGAGCTATTACCAGTTGCAAGTTAAGGACTCTGATGTGCCAAAGACTGCATTTAGAATGAGATATGGTCACTATGAATTTTTAGTTATGCCTTTCGGAGTAACAAATACACCTACTGTCTTTATGGACTTAATGAACTAGATTTTTAGACCGTATCTAGATCGATTTGTTGTTGTATCCATTGATGACATTTTGATTTACCCACATGTTGAATCCGAGCAAGTAGAGCATCTGAGAATTGTACTATAGACTCTGCGAGATAAGCAGTTATTTGCAAAGTTCAGCAAATGTGAATTCTGGTTGCGCGAGGTTGGTTTTCTGGGGCATATTGTGTCAGGATCAGGTATTCAAGTCGATCCAAGCAAGATTTCTACAATAATGGATTGGAAGCCTCCAAGAAATATATCTGAAGTCCGTATCTTCCTAGGAGTCACCGGCTATTATAGATGATTTGTGAAAGGCTTTTCGATGATTATGACTCCGATGATGAAATTGCTTCAAAAAGATGTTAGGTTCTAGTGGTCAGATAAATGTCAGAAAAATTTTGATCAGTTGAAAGTTGTATTGATAGAGGCACCAGTGTTAGTTCAGCCTGAATCGGGTAAAGAGTTCGTTGTGTTCAATGATGCATTGTTGAATGGTCTGGGTTGTGTTTTGGTGCAGGAAGGCAAAGTTATAGCTTATGCCTCGAGACAGTTGAAACCGCATGAAAAAATTACCCGACGTATGTTAGCAGCTGTTGTGTTCACGTTGAAAATTTAGCGTCACTATTTTTTGGTGAGAAATGTCACATCTATATCGATCACTAGAGTTTAAAATATTTAATAAATCAAAAAGATCTGAATTTACGACAACGGAGGTGGCTTGAATTACTAAAAGATTACGAGTTAGTGATCGATTATCTTCCGAGAAAGGCTAATGTCGTTGCTGATGCTTTGAGTCAAAATCCTATTTGCTCTTCGTATGATGAACACTCAAATAGCTTTGTGTAATGATGGTATGATTGTGGCCGAGATGAAAGCGAGACCATTATTTTTACAGCAGATTTGCAAAGCTTAGAAAGTAGATAATGAAATGTTAGCAAAACGAGTTCAATATGTTCAAACCCTGATTTAGAATTTCAAGTTAATTTCGATGATTGTTTAAGATTCAGAGGACAAATATGTGTTCCGAGAAATTCAGAGTTGATTCAGATAATTTTAAATGAAGCATATAGTAGTCGTTTATCTGTTCATCCAGGAAGCACGAAAATGTATAATGACTTGAAACAACTGTGTTGGTGGCACGAAATGAAAAGAGATATCTCCGAGTTTGTTTCGAAGTATTTAATCTATTAGCAAGTCAAAGAAGAGCATCAAGTACCATCGGGTTTATTACAACCAATCATGATTCCCGAGTGGAAATGGGATAGAGTGACTATAGATTTTGTATCGGGTTTACCCCTATCTCCGAGAAAGAAAGATGCTATCTGGGTTGTTGTTGACTGATTGACGAAATCAACTCATTTCATTCTTGTACGTATGGATTTCTCGCTTGATAAGTTAGCTGAGTTATAAATCTTCGAGGTTGTGAATTGCACAGGGTACCTATTTCCATTGTTTCATATAGAGATTTGAGGTTCACATCGCGGTTTTGAAAGAAACTGCAAGATGCACTAGGTACAAAGCTACATTTTAGTACCGTGTTTCACCCGCAGATGGATGGTCAATCCGAACAAGTTATTTAGATACTCAAGGATATGTTGCATTGTTGTATTATTGAGTTTGAAGGTAGTTGGGAGAAATAGCTACCGTTGATTGAGTTTGCTTATAATAATAGCTTTCAATCGAGTATTAAAATGGCATCGTACGAGGCTCTATACGGACGTAAATGTCAAACATTGTTGTATTGGAGTGAGCTCAGCGAGAGTAAGATTCACGGGGTTGATTTGACTAGAGAGGCTGAAGAAAAAATGATAGTAATTCGTGATAGTTTGAAAGCAGCATTGGATCGACATAAATCTTACGCAGATTTGAAATGAAAAGTTATTGAGTTTCAAATCGGGGATAAAGTATTCTTGAAAGTGTCACCGTGGAAAAAGATATTGCAGTTTGGTCGAAAACAGAAATTGAGTCCGTGACATATCGACCTTACAAGATTATCGAGCAAATCGGGCCGATTGTTTATCGATTATCTCTACCATCGGAGTTAGAGAAAATACATAATGTGTTTCATGTGTCGATGCTTCAACGATACCAATCTGACCCTTCACACATCATTTCCCCGACTGAGGTTGAAATTTAGTCAGATATGTCATATGATGAAGAATCAATTCGAATTTTAGCTCGTGAGATCCAAGAATTGAGAAATAAGAAAATCGCATTAGTGAAAGTTTTATGGCATCGAAACGGGTTGAAGAAGCTACGTGGGAACCCGAGGATGCTATGAGAAAGTTATTCCAAACCTATTCTACTGGTAAGATTTTCGGGGACAAAAATCCCTAAGGGGGAGGGTTGTAACAACCTAGTTTTAGCTAAATTGGAACGGTGGTTTTGAAACCACAAATATGAGGTCAAAAAATTATTTTAATATTATTTTTGATGCTTATATCATGTGATTATATATGTGTGAAAGTTTGGTGATTTAATTCTATCGATTGGATGTCTAATTTGATAAAAGGACTAAATCGCGTAAAATACAAAAGTTGCATTCTACTTGTTAAATGTGTTTAATCACTATGGTTTATTAAATCAAAGGTCCTTATGATGATATTAGACCATTTGAATGATGGATGGACAAATATGTACATAGTTGAGTGGATTATAAATTTATTCATTAAGTTTATAATTGTAATTTAGAAATTAAGTTTAATTAAATAAAATAAAAAGCTATTTCATGCTATCATCTTCTCCAAAGCTGAATGTAAGAAAGGAAATAGGGTTTTGAAAGCTTTGAATGGTTCGACCATTGATGTTCAAGCATGTAAGTCTGTTTTAGCTCGATTTTTATTGATTTTTATGTTTTTGAGATCGTTGCTTTGTATTCTAGCTAGCCCGTGCCTTAATTTTAAATTTTTCATGATTTTGTAAAGTGCCATTGATGAATGTTTGAGCTTTTGAATGTCTTATGATGAAAAATGGATATTTATTGATAGTTACACAAGTTTTGTAAAGTGATTTTTGAAAAAAATGTCAAATAGGGATTTATTTGTGAAAATGTGAAACTGTGTGGTTAAATGTGTGAATAAATGATAAATATGGGTTGATATGTGCGCTAGGAAAATTCAGCTAGCTTGGGAAGGTATTAAATTGCATGAATTTTGTGTATTTGTGAAATAGGGACTAAATTGAGTAAATGTGGCACTTTAGGGGCTAAAGGTAAAAAAGGCCCAAATATGGTTTATGGACTGAATTGAGTGATTTAATGAATAAATGAGTTAATTTTGAATGTATATAGATTAAGAACAAAAGAAATCGAATTTAGATCGGGAAAAATAAAAAAAGTTATCGAATAGTCGATCCAATCTATTTATCACTAATACGAGGTGTAATATCCGGGAATTAGGGCTTGCGCATTGTAGCTTAATTGCATGTGCTAGTATGCCAGGATAAATTATGAATGTGTTTTATGAATTTTGTGAACTTTAAAGTGTAGAAAATGCCTTAGAAATTATTCGATTTCAAGTTTAAAAGAGGGATCTAAGCTTAAGAGGCCTTAAGAAAAATTGTAAGTGAAATATAACACAAGAATGGGCTTGAATAAGTGGCTTGGAGGCACCAGTTAGGGCCTTAGAGAATGACACCACAGGCAAGGGGAAAGGGCCTAGGTTCGAGTCACAAGGGAAGTAAATAAAAGTTTTTATTTTGCTATAAGGAGGAGAGGAAGTGGACGGCACATGGACTCTGGAGGAAGGAAGTATAGATTGGGTTGGAGTGTTAAGGATATGGCTAAGGTGGAGTGAAATAAGGGATCGATAGTGAGAGGAGGAGTTGGTAGAATGAGGGCTCCTTGTGTTGGTATATTCGGTTATGTGTGGGGGATAGGTGCCAATTTCATTTGTTTCCTCTCTAGTGTTTCTTGCCAAAATTTAGGCCCCTCTTTTCACTCTTTTCTCATCTTTTCTTTCTTCCATTTTCTTTCCCAAAGCTGAACCTAGTAAGTCACTTATCTCCTTTACTTCTTCATCTATCCTTAAAGCCGAAACCTCTCTACTATTGATCACCATTGCCGAATCTTTCAGGCTCTCATCCTCTCTTCTTTTTTGCAAGTCTCAAAAGCTGAGACCTCTTTTCTCTTCAAGCAACAATAGTAGTAAGGGTAAGGATCTATTGTTATCGTTTTAATTCTTTTTCTTGTGGCCGAAATCAAAAGCACTAATCCCATTAGAACTCTTTGGCCGAAACTTTGAAGGGTCTTCCAGGATTTCTCTTGCTGCCTATTTCAGGAGGGAGTCTTTCGGGATCTGTAGTGATCAAGGAAAGTCAAAGTGGTATTCGGCCAAAGACCATTCTTATAAGGTTTATGTTTAAGTCGATTCTAACAATGGTTAATAGGGATATTGGCAACTTCAGGTGCAAGCAAGGATTTCGAGATTTAGACAAGCTAGGTAAGTGGTTGGTAACGTTCAGCTATAGGCCATATTTAGGGATTCCAATTTATTTCTTACCTCGTTTAAAAGTCGAAACTAATTGGTTCAGTGATTTAATGTCTAGCCGATTGCAAGAAGAGTCATCACAAAGTTTTCGAGATTTGAATAGTAGTCAAATCGGCAAGCAAGGTGAGATTTCGATTACTTTCCTTCAGAATTTGGTTATATAGCCTAATAGGTTTTTGCTAATATGCCTAATAATGGCCGAATATAGGAACTAAGATCTAAAGCGTTAGGTCGGGATTTTTGAATTTTCAGTAAACTCGCTAAGTATATCAGGTGTGTACCCCACACTAAGCCTTAATTAATTTACGGTTATGTTTTGATAAATATGTTACTAAGAATATGTTAAGATGTGGCTAATAGTATCTTGCAATGGTACAAAGTACTCAGGTACGTTTACCCACTCCTACTATGACTATGATATGATCTATGATGGCACATATGTCGATAGTGATAAGAATGTGAAATAAGGCATGATATTGCATGATTTGTTTGACATTGGGCATATGGGTGATATGTAAAGGGGAAGTGAATTGGTGGTTTTATACCCCAATATCTGAATGTGGTGACTTATGTCACGTAAATTGAATGTGGTAACTTATGTCACGAAATCGAATGTGGTGACTTATGTCACAAAATAATTATCTGGTGGCTATGCCACGAATTTTATAAGGGCGATGAGCATGTCGATTGCAGTGACTGCCTTCGATGGTGTGTAGCGGATGGAGGGTCGACTTAGTAGTCCCCACGGTGTGATGGTTGGTATGGGTGATGTGTAGTGGATGGTTATCTAGGCTTGGGTTCGGGTTTGCATCATGGTTTATATGTTTTATTATGTATGATTTGATATGCACGAATTTAATTGAGACTTGTATTGGTTGTACACATTGAGTCTTTGACTTTGAAGGGATTATTTTTCGAATGGGGCCAAGTTCGGCGGGAGCTCAAGTGGTGGCCATGCACAACTCTGGATTTATCTATTTTATTTTGGGCTTTCTCTTTTTTAAGTATTTTGGCTTTAATTTGGGTTTTGACTCGATGTAATAAGGCCTTGGTTTGAACTATTTATGCATGCATTTTTAATTATTTAAGTATGACTCAATTTTTATTAATTCAAAGTTAAAGTCCATTTTTCTTAAGTATAAATATTAAATGATTTGACACCTAATCAATGCGGGTTTTAAAATTTGAGCCCAACCCAAATCAATGGTTCTTCAAAGACACATAAGTTTTTGGCAAAGTTCAAATAAGATTCGAATGGTTTTTCCTAGAAGCATGCCAGATCTAGTCAGGGCTTGTGGGCTGGTTTGGGGTGTTTCACGAGGTAAGTTCATATGCAAATAAATGTATTTAAATTAAATTATATATGTTTAATTGTCATTGAACTGTTATGAATGTTGAATGATCAAATACGAGCATGAATTGATAGGGTTACAATATCTGAAAGTCCCGTACGAGCCTTAGGAATAGTATAGGATACGAATGTCATGACATTAGGATTATCGAGATGTGATTATGTGTAAGACCATGTCTAGGACATTGGCATCGTTATTTGATTTTGTGTAAGACCCTGTCTGGGACAGTGGCATCGATATGTGATAACATGTAAGACCATATCCGAGATATGGCATTGTATGAGTTATATGTGATTTCTGAGTATCCTTAATGATTTTGACTGGTTCAATGGGCAAAGTCAAGTCGGGAAAGAATGTGTGAATGAGTTAATTGATTCAGGTACGTACGAGATTCATACGAGTATTGAAAAGAGAAGTATTTGATGAATTCACTTATGATTTTGAATATGTGTTCAATGGGAAAGGTTTGTGAGCTTTTATATGCTTATTCATGATTTACCTATTAATAAAAATGATATTGATTCATGTGGTAATTTTATTTATATATGGCTTACTAAGCTTTTAAAGCTCACTTTGTGTGTTCTTTCCCTATTTTATAGATAATCGAAGCTAGCTCGGACTCGGGGATCATTAGGAACATAATCACACTATAGATCAACTTGTTGGTACTTTTGATGTTATGTATATATGGTATATGGCATGTATAGGCTAGTGCTAAGATGATATGTTTTGAGTTGTGATTTTAGACATGAGAGTTGGCTTGTAAATGATGTACATGTTGGTGTATATTTGGACATCTAAGTTGGCTTAATTTATGAATTTGGTAAGTGATATGTGATGTATATATGGTCTTGTGTTTTGGCATGTTTGGTATGATTGTGGTGATGGCTATGTGGTTAATTGTTTTGATTATTTACCAATGATATATCTTGGTTGATTTGGTATGATATGGGGATGATGAATTGGAATATTTTGAGGCATGAATTAGTTGATAAAATGATGAGAAAAATGCATAGGGAAGCTAGATGAAATGGATGGTAATGATATATTATTTTGGTATGTTTATGGTTATGATTTGAGTAGTGAAATGGTTGAAGATGAAATGGCATGATTTGTATATGAATTGGCATGTTTTGGTTTGTAACAGCCCAGTTTAGACCCTAGTCAGAACAGTGATTTCGAGACAACAAATTCGAGGTCAAAAAAATATTTTAATATTGTTTTGGTGTTTACAGTATATGATTAAGTCTGTGTGGAATTTTTGTGTGAAAATTTTATTGTTTGAATGCTTAATTAGCAAAAAGGACCTATTCACAAATGTATAAAAGCTGTGCGCTGATTGTTGATGTCTATGTGTTATGGCTTTTAAATGAGGAGACCTTATTAGGTAATTGTTCCATTATTTAGTAGTGAAGTAGTTGATGGACAAAAATGTCCATAGTTTGAATGATTTTCATTAACATTTAAGTAAGGGCAAAATAGGTATTTGATAATTAAATTATTTTATAACAAAATAAAACATTTAATGACCATTTTCTATTCATCTTTCCACCGAAATTAAGAAATGAGAAAGGGTTTTAGCCTTCCATGATATTCGACCATTACAAGTCTTGATTCAAGGTTAGTTTTGTTTCGATTTTTGATAATTTCTACGTTTCTGCAATCGTTGCTTTGTCTACTTCAAAACCATGCTTCAATTTTATGAATAGATGATGTTTTTAAAATGTTCCATTGAGGAACACATGAGTTTTGTGATGTTTGATAGTGAAATATGAAAGATATGTGTTTGATTATCATAGTTTATTTTTGGAGTTTTGTTGATTTTGAGTAATTTGGAGTAAATTGAAAGAATAGTATTTTGAGGGACTAAATTGTGAAATAAAAAAAATGTGTGGGCTTGTATTAGCATGGGAAGAATTTGGCTAAGCTTGTCTGAGTAGAAATTTGGTGTATTTTGTGATTTTGTGAATTTGGGTCTAAAGTGTTGAAATGTGAAAATGTGAGGGCTATTTTGCAAAATTCCCTAAATATGTGTGTGTGGACTAAATTGAATGAATTGGTAATTGAATGAGTGAATTTGAATGTGTATAGACCAAGAAAGGAGAGGTTCGGATCGAGATTGAGGCAAAGACAAAGTGCTCGATTAATCCACCATTTTGGTATATCGACGTCCAAAGTAAGTTCGGATATAATACTTGCTATTTAACTAGTATCTGTGTGATGAGAAATGAATGAATGTATATTAATGGAATAGAATATGTTATGTACGAGTTCGAGTATTGAGGCACTAAATGTGCGAAATTGAGTTGATACAGAGTTGATTAGCACTTTGTGTGCAAAACGATAGAAGTTATGGCTTTAATGATTAGCACTGTGTGTTCAGCTTATCGAATTGGCACTGTGTGTGCGATACTGATATAAGGTCGGTTTAACATATTGGCACTAAGTGTGCGATGATTATTATGTTTCGATTATGAAATTGGCACTAAGTGTGCGAATAAATCAAAGGAATAGCAAAGGTTGAACGGGAGGTATTATCGAGAAATTGAGTAGCATGTATGGTGAGTAACTATGTGTTGATCAAGGTAAGTTTGAACCTATGTGGTTGATGATAGCATTAAGAGTTGAGTGAATAGATACTTGAGCATATGGTTGAGATTGATGATGAGCCTAATTGTGCAATTTATATATGTGATGGTTTAATTATGTCTTGATGCGGTATTATTGAGTAATATGTATTATATTATGAACTTAGTAAGCTTTTAAAAACTTACTGTGTGATTTGTTTCTCTATTTTACAGTACCAGTAAAGCTAGCTCAGATTCGGGGATCGTCAGCATCTCTATCACACTATCGACAATCTATTTTGAAAGATGTATATAGTTGAAATATGACATATATAGGCTAGAAGTTATGGCATGTTTTGAAATGCTTAATCCTTGCCATGTGATTTGGCTTGGAAGTTGAATAATGTTGAATTTATGAATGAACTATGAATATAGTATATTTCTTGATTATTTGGTTGATGAGAATGATGGGTTAAATGTGAATTGTGGTAAGCATTACATGATGCTTAACTTGTATACTTTAGGTTGTGAAATTGGTATTTGGATGGACTTATTTGTGTTGATTTTGAGTAAGGAAATGGATGATGTTGTTGATGACTATTTAGCATGTAAGATGGTATGATAAAAATGAGATTGAATTGGGTTGTTACGATGAATATTTTAATGAGTTTTTGGTTTCTTGATACATGGAATGATGTTTGATTGTGATTGTAGGGATGACCCTTGTGTGGGTGTCAAATTGGCCATGTAAATGGCCTATTTCGCTTACACGACCAAGGGACACGGGCGTGTGTCTCTGCCGTGTGGCTCAAGGGCCTCTGCGAAGTGTGCCTGGGCAAGTTAGACAACCGTGTGACCAAGTCAGTAGCTAGCTTAATTTCACACGGCCATGGCACACGGGCGTGCCTAGTGGCCGTGGGAACAAGTCAGTATATAAGCTCTATTTTGGCACGGCCTAGACAAATGGGCGTGTTTGGTAGTCGTGTGAGGCACACGGCTTGACTACACGGGCGTGTGACATTTGCAGTA
This sequence comes from Gossypium rotundifolium, assembly GCA_025506655.1. NCBI lineage: Eukaryota > Viridiplantae > Streptophyta > Magnoliopsida > Malvales > Malvaceae > Gossypium > Gossypium rotundifolium. The sequence continues at coordinate 123,688,487 of CP106729.1, forward strand.
TTGAAGAATGTTTAAGATTCTAAAAATTTTCGTAAGTGTTCGATTTAGTTTCGACCTCTTTATAACACGTGTTTAAGGTCTCGTAGACCTCGATAAGGGACTATATGCTAGTATTTGGATATGTTTGATTGATGATTGACTTTGTGTCGTAAAATGAAAGTGAAATGTTTTGATTGTTCAGTAATGCCTCTTAACCCTATTTCGGTGATGATTTCGGTTTAGGGGTGTTACATTTTATTGGTATTAGAGCTACGGTTTAGTCGATTCTCGGACTAACGTAGCGCGTGTGAGTCTAGTTATACATGCCATAAATGGAATTGTGATAGTGTGATGAATTCTAACTGTTGAAAATGTGTTTTCATATAGTGATGGATCCTAATCGAGCAGTTGCTGATGATGTTGAGAGTAATACACTTGCTCTCGCTTAAGGGACATCGCCGACCACATCTAGGCCGAATGATAGTAGTGAGGGAAGAGAGGCTAAGCAAGCCTTCTCCCGAATAATGAGTGAGTGGTTTTCGGAGTTCGTTCGAACGAATTTGGCTACTCCACAACCTCCACCCCCACAAGTACTTGTTGTGCCACAAGTGATAGATTCAATCCGATTGAATAAACCTCCTATGGATAAGATTTGTAAGTATGGGGCTGAAGAGTTTAGGGCCACAACTGATGACGATGCTGAGCGAGCTGAGTTTTGGCTCTAGAATACAATTCAGGTATTCGATGAGATGTTGTTGACCCCTGATGAATGTATCAAGTGTGCTGTTTCTTTGTTGAGAGATACAACTTATAACTGGTGGAAAACGTTGATTTCTGTGGTTCCAAAAGAGAGAATCACCTGGGATTTCTTTCAAGTTGAATTCCAAAAGAAGTATATCAGTCAATGATTAATTGATCAGAAACATAAAGAGTTTCTTGAGTTGAAACAAAGCCGTTTGTCAGTTACTGAGTACGAGCAGGAATTTGTGAGATTGAACCAGTATGCACGGGGAATGTGTTTCGACCGAAGCTACTATGTGTAAATGCTTTATAGAAGGGTTGAATGAAGATATTAAGTTGTTGGTTAGGATACTTGACATAAATGAATTTGTTGTGTTAGTCGAAAGAGTCTGCAAAGTCGAGGAGCTCAATAAAGAAAAAAAGAAAGCCGATTCTGAAGCTCGAGATGAAAGAAAAAGATTGATGAGTAAGATGTCTCAACCTTCGACTAAAAGATTTAGAGATGCAAGCAATCGATCAAATGCTTCATTTGGACATCCGAGTAGAGATCGTGTAAGACAAAGCATCGGTTCACGAGATCAAATTCCAACTGAATCAAGTGTTGGAAGTGCCAAAAGCAATAAACCTGAGTGTAGATAGTGTGGAAGACGACATGTGGGAGAATGCTGGGGCAAGTATAACAATAGAGTTTGGTATAAATGTGGATCACGGGATCACTTCATTCGAGACTGCCCAAAGATGACTGAGAAAGAAATGTTCAGAATATGAGACCGAGTAACATGACGGCTAGGGGTAGACCACCCAAAAATACCGAAAATGTAAGTTGAATCCAGAGAGGGACTACTGATACAGGTGTGAAATCGGAGGCGAGAGCACCTGCTCGAGCCTATGCTATACGTGCACGAGAGGAAGCATCATCTCCAGATGCCATCAGTGGTACTTTTACTCTATTTGATACTAATGTGATTGCATTGATAGATCTAAGATCTACTTATTCGTATGTGTGTATGAATCTAGTATCTAGTAAGACTCTACCTGTTGAGTCTACTAAATTTTTGATTAGAGTATTGAACCCCTTAGGTAAGTGTGTCTTGGTGGATAAAGTGTGCAAGAATTGCCTATTGATGTTTTAGGATATATGCTTTCCGACTAATTTAATGTTGCTACCATTCAGTGAATTTGATCTTATTCTGGGTAAGGATTGGCTTACTTTGCATAATGCCATTGTGAATTGTAAAAGAAAGAGTATTGAATTGAGAAGTCAATAAGGTGAGATAGTTCGAATTGAATCTAGTGATATTAAAGGGTTACTAGCTGTTGTATCTGCGATGAAAGCTTTGAACTATGTGAGAAAGGGTTGCGAAGCTTATCTAGCATGCATGATTGATACAAAAGTGACTGAGAAGAAAGTTGAATCGATACCTGTGGTTTGTGAGTTTCCAGATGTGTTTCCTGAAGAGTTATAGGGATTACCTCCAGCACGAGAAGTTGAATTTGGAATTGAATTAGTGCCGGGGACTACTCCTATTTCAATAGCTCCGTATAGAATGGCACCAACAGAATTGAAAGAGTTGAAGTCTCAGTTGCAAGAGTTGACAGATAGAGGATTTGCACGACCGAAGTTTCTGCCTGGGTGCTCTGTGTTGTTCGTGAAAAGAAAGACAACACTATGAGGATGTGCATTGACTATTGAACAAAGTGACGATAAAGAATAAATACCTGTTACCCTGTATTGATGATTTGTTTGATCAGCTAAAAGGAGCTACAATGTTTTCTAAGATAGATTTGAGATCGGTCTACTATCAGTTGAGAGTTAAAGAATTCGATGTGCCAAAAACTGCTTTCAAAACGAGGTACAAACATTATGAATTCTTATTGATGCCTTTCAGACTACTGAATGCTTCTGCAATGTTTATGGATTTGATGAATTAGATATTTAGACTGTATTTGGATCGCTTTGTTGTGGTGTTCATTGATGATATTTTGATTTACTCATGTGATGAGGTACAACATGCCGAACATTTGAGAATTATGTTACAGACTCTACGTGAGAAGAAATTGTATGCAAAGTTTAGCAAATGTGAGTTTTGGTTGTGCGAGGTTGGATTTATAGGGCATATTGTATCAGCCGCAGGAATACGAGTTGATCCAAGTAAAATCTCAGCAATTTTAAAATGGAAACCTCCAGAAATGTGTCTAAAGTTCACAGTTTTCTAAGACTAGCGGGATATTATAGACGGTTTGTGAAAGGCTTCTCGATGATTACGACTCCGTTGATGAAGTTGCTATAGAAAGATGTTAAGTTCGAGTGGTTAGAAAAGTGCCATCAGAGTTTTGAGCAGTTGAAAGCGTTGTTGATGAAAGTGCCAGTGTTAGTTTAGCCTGAATAGGGCAAAGAATTCATAGTTTACAGTGATGCATCTTTAAATGGTTTGGGTTGTGTGCTTGTGCAAGAAGGCAAACTTATTGCTAATGCTTCGAGGCAGTTAAAGCCGCATGAAAAGAACTATCCGACGCACGACTTGAATTTGCCACATTTGTATTCGCATTAAAGATTTGGCGTCACTACCTATTTGGTGAGAAATGTCATATTTACACCGATCACAAGAGTTTGAAGTACTTGATGACTCAAAAAGAATTAAATTTGAGACAGAGAAGATGGTTAGAATTGTTGAAAGATTATGAACTTGTGATTGATTATCATTCAGGCAAAGCTAATGTTGTTGCTGGTGCCTTGAGTCTGAAGTCTTTATGTGCTTTGTAAGCTATGAATTCTCAGATAGATTTGTGTGATGATGGTTTAGTTTTGGCTAAGTTGAAAGTAAGACTAATGTTCGTACATCAAATTCGTGATGTCCAAAAAATTGATGATGAGATGATAGCAAAAGGAGCTCAATGTGATTTGAATTCAGATTCAGAATTTTGAGTTGATAGTGATGATTGTTTGAGATTTAGAGATCAGATTTGTGTTTCGAAGAATTCAGAGTTGATTCAGCTAATTTTGAACGAAGCTCATAATAGTCGTTTGACTGTGCATTCGGGGAGTGCAAAAATGTATAATGATCTGAAACAATTTTATTGGTGGCATGGTATGAAAAGAGATATCTCTGACATTGTGTCAAAATGTTTAGTTTATCAGCAACTTAAAGCTGAACATCAGGTTCCGTCTAACTTGTTACAACCGATTATGATTACTGAGTGGAAATGGGAGAGGATCACGATGGACTTTGTGTTAGGATTACCTTTGCCTCGAAAAAAAGATCCAATATGAGTGATAGTTGACACATTGATGAAATCTGCTCATTTCATTCCGGTGAGAACATATTATTTACTCGATAGATTGGCTGAATTATATATTGCTGAGATTGTAAGATTGCACGGGGTGCCACTATCTATTGTATCTGATAGAGATATGAGATTTACCTCGTGATTTTGGAAGAAATTGCAAGAGGCTTTAGGAACAAAGTTGCATTTTAGTACTGCATTTCATCCGCAGACGGATGGTCAGTTCGAGATATTATCCAGGTTCTCGAAGATATGTTAAGATGCTGTATACTTGAGTTTGAAACTACGTGGGAAAAACATTTATCATTGACAGAATTTGCTTATAATAACAGTTTTCAATCTAGCATTAAAATGGCACCGTATGAAGCTATCTACGGTTAAAAATGTCAAACTCCATTGTATTGGACTGAGCTGAGTGAGAATAAGATTCACGGGGTTGATCTAATAAAAGAGACTGAGCAGAAAGTGAAAGTGATTTGTGATAGTTTGAAAGCGGCCTCAGATCGTCAGAAGTCTTATGCAGACTTGAAATGGAAAGATATCGAATTTGAGATTGGTGACAAAGTGTTTCTGAAAGTGTCCCTGTGGAAGAATATACTTCGATTTGGACGAAATGGCAAGCTGAGTCTGAGATTCATCGGACCGTATGAAATCATTGAACGAGTTGGGCTGGTTGCTTATAGATTGATGTTGCCACCTGGGTTAGAAAAGATTCATAATGTGCTTCATGTGTCGATGCTTTAACGATTCAAATCTGATCCTTCTCATGTGATTGTTCCTACTAAGGTTGAAATTCAGTCAGATTTGTCGTATAGTGAAGAACCGATTCAAATTTTGGCATAAGAGACCAAAGAGTTGAGAAATAAGAAAATCTCTTTAGTGAAAGTGTTGTGGCACAAACACGGAATGTAAGAGGCTAAGTGGGAGCCTGAGAATGGTATGAGAGAGCAATATCCACATTTATTCACTGGTAAGATTTTTGGGGACGAAAATCCCTAAGGGGGGAGAGTTGTAACAGCCCGGTTTAGACCCTAGTCAGAACAGTGGTTTCAAGACCATAAATCTAAGGTTAAAAAAATATTTTAATATTATTTTGGTGTTTACAGTATGTGATTAAGTCTGTGTGAAATTTCTATGTGAATATTTTATTGTTTGAGTGCTTAATTTGTAAAAAGACCTAATCGCATAAAGTATAAAGCTGTATGCTGATTGTTGAAGTGTCTATGTGTTATGGCTTTTAAATGAGGAGGCATTATGAGGCAATTGTTCCATTATTTAGTAGTGAGGTGGTTTATGGACAAAAATGTCCATAGTTTGAATATTTTCATTAACATTTACGTAAGGGCAACATAGGTATTTGATAATTAAACAAAACAAAACATTAAATGGCCATTTTCTATTCATCTTTCCACTGAAATTAAGAAAGGAGAAAGGGTTTTAGCCTTCCATGATATTCGGCCATTACAAGTCTTGATTCAAGGTTAGTTTTCTTTCGGTTTTTGATAATTTCTACGTTTCTGTAATCGTTGCTTTGTCTACTTCAAAACCCATGCTTCAATTTTGTGAATAGATGATGTTTTTTGAAATGTGCCATTGACGAACACATAAGTTTTGTGATGTTTGATAGTGAAATATGAAAGATATGTGTTTGATTATCATAGTTTATTTTTAGAGTTTTATTAATTTTGAGTAATTTGGAGTAAATTGAAAGAATAGTATTTTGAGGGACTAAATTATGAAATAAATGAAATGTGTGGGCTTGTATTAGCATGGGAAGAATTCGGCTAAGCTTGTGTGAGTAGAAATTTGGTGTATTTTTTGATTTTGTGAATTTGGGACTAAAGTGTCAAAATGTGAAAATGTGAGGGCTATTTTGCAAAATGCCCTAAATACGTGTGTATGGACTAAATTGAATGAATTGGTAATTGAATGAGTGAATTTGAATGTGTATAGACCAAGAACGGAGAGGTTCAAATCAAGATCGAGGCAAAGACAAAGTACTCGATTAATCAACCGCTTCGATATATCGACGTTCGAGGTATGTTCGGATATAATACTTGCTATTTAACTAGTATCTATGTGATGAGAAATGAATGAATGTATATAAATGGAATAGAATATATTATGTACGGGTTCGAGTATTGAGGCACTAAGTGTGCGAAATTGAGTTGATATAGAGTTTATTAGCACTGTTTGCGCGAAAGGATAGTAGCTACGGCATTTATAATTAGCACTATGTGTGCGGAAAGATAGAAGCTTTGACTTATCGAATTGGCATTGTGTGTGCGATACCGATATAAGTTTAGTTTAACATATTGGCACTAAGTGTAATCAAAGGAATAGCAAAGGTTGAACGAGAGGTAATATCGAGAAATTGAGTAGCATGAATGGTGAGTAACTATGTGTTGATCAAGGTACGTTTGAACCTATGTGGTTGATGATAGCATTAAGAGTTGAGGGAATAGATACTTGAGCATATGGTTGAGATTGATGATGAGCCTAATTGTGCAATTTATCTATGTGATGGTTTAATTATGTATTGATGCGGTATTATTGAGTAATATGTATTATATTATGAACTTACTAAGCTTTTGAAAGCTTACTGTGTGATTTGTTTCTCTGTTTTACAGTGTCAGGAAAACTAGCTCGGATCTGGGGATCATTAGCATCTCTATCACACTATCGACAATCTATTTTGGTACTTTTGGAAAGATGTATATAGTTGAAATATGGCATGTATAGGTTAGAAGTTATGGCATGTTTTGAAATGCTTAACCCTTGCCATGTGATTTGGCTTGGAAGTTGAATGATGTTGAATTTATGAATGAACTATGAATATAGTATATTTCATAATTATTTGGTTGATAAGAATGATGGATTAAATGTGAATTGTGGTAAGAATTACATGATGCTTAACTTGTATACTTTAGGTTGTGAAATTGGTATTTGGATGGACTTATTTATGTTGATTTTGAGTAAGGAAATGGATGATGTTGTTGATGACTATTTAGCATGTAACATGGTATGATAAAAATGAGATTGAATTGGGATGTTATGATGAATATTTTAATGAGTTTTTGGGTGCTATTGATACATGGAAAGATGTTTAATTGTGATTGTAGGGATGACCCTTGTGTGGGTGGAAAATTGGCCATACAAATGGCCTATTTCTCTTACACGACCAAGGGACACAGGTGTGTGTCTCTACTGTGTGGCTCGAGGGCCTCTTCGAAGTGTACACAGCTGGTTACACGTAGTGGCACAGGGCGTGCACAGTGGCCATGTAACCAAGTCGAGCTAGCTTAATTTCACACGGCCATGGCACACGGGCGTGCCTAGTGGCCATGGGAACAAGTCAGTATATAGGCTCTGTTTTGGCACGGCCTAGACACATGGGCGTGTCTGGTAGTCGTGTGAGGCATATGGCCTGACTGCGCGGGCGTGTGACCTTTGCAGTATTGAAGAATGTTTAAGATTTTGAAATTTTTTGTAAGTGTTTGGTTTAGTCCCGGCCTCTTTCTAACACGTGTTTAAGGTCTCATAGACCTCGATAATGGACTATATGCTAGTATTTGAATATGTTTGATTGGTTATTGACTTTGTGTCGTAAAATGAAAGTTAAATGTTTTGATTGTTCGGTAATGCCTCTTAACCTTATTTCGATGACGGTTTTAGGTTAAGGGTGTTACATGGTTGCCTATAAATGTGTTGAAATGGTATTATTTTGGTTGTATAGGTGAGCATGAGAAAGGGTGGCAAACTGGCCTTGCAAATGGCCTACTTTTGTCTACACGGGCAGAGACACGGGCGTGTGTCTCAGCCGTGTACGACACACGATCATGCTACACGACCGTGTGTCCTCTTGTGTTGAGATTGAATTGAAGTTAGTATGCTCTACACGGTCTCACACACGGGCGTGTGACCGGCCGTGTGACACAAGTTAGTATACCCCCTAAATGGCACACGACCTAGCACACGGGCGTGTTGTAACACCCCCAAACCCGGCCCACAAGCCCTGACCGGATCTGGTTATGTCACTGCAGAAGAACGGTTGAAAATCTATTGACTTTAGCATTAAACATAAAAATTTGCTAACTTTTGAAAATAGTGTTTATTTAATAGTATAAGTAAACTTGACATTATAAGATGTCCAAATTAAAAATTTATTAACTTATATATATTGGATAAATAGATTGCTAAAAATAAAATCATTTTCAAATAGTAGTTCAAATTAATCAGGCCACAATCAGAATAATACCAAAAATAGTAATAATAAGGCCCTTATTACAACCCATAATTAAACATGATACTTAATATAACAAAAACACTTAAAACAATTTAACATCATCTTCTGCATGGGCCACCTTGTATCCTCTTCGATCCCGGTCCAACTTTACGCATCACCGAAATGGTTAAGAAAATAATTGGGTGAGTCCACGCACTCATTGCATAACCATAACACATATTTCCACACGTATGGGCTTGGCCCATAACCATACTGATCCACGAACCATTCATGCAATCATGCATCACACCAACCTAGCTCCATCCATACGCCAACCTTAGCGACTCCTGCCAAGGTCGTTGCTAATCCACCGATCACAATCGAGTGATCCCACACATCTTACCTCGGTAGACCTCACGCACAAGGTCGTGGTGAGCCACCGATCACATAAGTGATCCCGGCAGTAATCTGTCTGCGGTGATGCACATAGCGATCAACCGCCGAGATGGGCACCTAGCCAACATCTCCCTTGATGATGCACACAGTAACTCATCAAGCGTTAATGTAGCCCGAGGCTGACATTAGACCACGTACATCAATGTGTACACCCTTCCTTCCTCGATCAAACCCAACTCCCATGAATATATGTAAGGGCCTCATGTCAAATCATCATATAAAATAAGTATACATTTCATATCATTACCACATCATACACATATACATCATAATAACTTAACATCACAAACTTACTCACCTGATATCCGATTACCAAAACATGGGTATTTACCACTTAAGCCATTATGATCGGCTACCTCACATCATACATATGTATAAACGTTAGCAAGCAAGTAAGCAAAGAAATAGTGTGATGATTACGCACCTAATCACTTGAAGTTCTAGACCCTCGATCTCAACACTATCGCTAAGCGAGACTACGGCAATCTGCCTAATCACGCTTTCCGACGCCGCCCACACCCCGTGGCTAATCTCGAATCGTCGAGACAAATTTCTTTTCTTGAACTTCGAGATAGGGACTTTTCCTTGCCCACCCTGACTGGTTGATGCCTCCATCAAAACGCTTAATCAGTCGAAGGTTAATCACTCAAGTCATAAATCCAAACATTGAACTTAGTAAAATATTTCTTACCAACAAACTTGAATCCAAGGCTACTAAATGCTTCGCGAATCGACTAAACGACTCACGAAAAGATCTCCATAGTTAGGCTCGCCTCCCTACAATCGGCCTTAGAACTTAGAGAAAACCTAGCCATTCGCCAAGACAAGAATATCAAGATCAAGGCCATTCGCCAAAACAAGCAATCCAAAGGGTTAACTCTTAAACCCTTACCTGCAACCGATTTGGTTTCCTACCAAATCCTGAACCAAACGATGGCTCTCCTCTGGAAATCGGCTTCACCTTGAAACGCAAAACAGTTAGCCTAACAAGCCTTCGGCTTAACGATTACTACAAGGAATAGACTATAAACATAAATCCTTACCTTCCAAAATGACTAGGGAAAAGACCCAAACGCTCCACCCTTGCCTAAGATTCGGCCAACCACCACAAGGACAACAAAGAAGTTTTCGGCAAAAGTTGAGGAGAGATTCGGCTCAAGGAGTTCCGGCAACAGGGTTTGAGAAAGAATGAAACGGGTATGAGGGGACAAAATGAAATGGTTTCGGCTCAAGAGAAGTGGAGAGAAACAAGTAGGAAATTTGGCTAAGTGACCTTGAAGATTCGGCCAAAGTGAACAGGTGAGGAGAAGGAACTTTTAGTGTGGTTAGAGTATGAGAAGAGAAGTGTGAAGGCTTAAGAAAAACCACAATTCGGCAAATAGAGAAAATGAAGGAAAAAGGGGTGAAGGTTTTAGGAGCACAAGCCAAAAATTTGGCTAAAGGATGAGCACACTCCCTTAAATAGAGTTCAGCCACTACTCCAAACCCCTCATGGCCAAAAATGTCAACAAAAGAACCCCCTAGCCGTCCAACACCTTTGCCTCTCACCCAATCCCTTGATTCCCTCCTAAAAACACTCTACACCACCCTTTCAAACAACTTCAAACTTAAGCCAACTCATCCTTCCTCCTAGCCACCCATTTAAACTAATTTGAACAAGTCAAAATCCTCCTTTTAAGGTGCCAAAACCGAAACCAACTCCTTCCCCCCTCTCCTGACGCAAAAACAAAGCAAAAGTCGCCCTTGCAAACTAACACTAGCCCCTTGCACCATGAGGCGTCACCTTCCCAAGGCCTAAAGTTGCGCCTCCTTGCCACTCTTCCAAAGTAATTCTTGAGTCAAAACCTCCCAAATATTTCTCTTAAGACCCCCAAAAGCAAAGCTCCCTTCTTACCACTCAAAATTCCATAATTCCTTAAGCCATCACCTACCTTCCCGGGGTTCTCCAATCCCCTTAAAACTTGCCCAAACACATAAAAAGCCTACCAACACCTGAGATATGCACTAAATGCATAACCCCCCCAGAACCAGGTGTTATAATTCTACCCTCCTAAAAAAAATAATTTCGTCCTCAAAATTACTTGGCTAAACTAACACCATACTACGCTATTGCTGCGCACTCTGATCTTAGAGAGCTATCATAATTTCTAGGTATAGTATCTAAGTCCACACTCAAGGTTCTAAATACTTCACTAGTAACGAAAACAACTGCCACTGTAGTGAACAAAACAATAGAGAATATTCTAGGCATAAGAAACTTACCCACGACACTTCGGCACATCACTATCCTCTCCGACGGACCGATGCAGAGACAGGACTGGTCAGCCTTTGCCTCAAGCCACTATTACCACGGCCTAAAGCTCCACGGCTTCGACCGGAACCTTACCTCCATGGTTCGACCACGACCCTTTGTCGCCTGCTGACCACCTCTGCCCGGCTGCACATAACCTTGGCCTACTGTCTCGAGTCCTATTCAGATCCTGGGGACAATTCTTAATCAGATGAGACTTGGACTTGCATCTGAAGCATTCTCGAACTCGCTTCCAGCACTCGCCAACATGATACCTTCCACACTGAGCACACGGATGATCTTGGTTCCCATAATCGGCTTAAAAATACGATCAAGTCTCAACCCTCGCCTTTTTCTGAAATCTATCAAACAATTCAGACGGACCCGAACTCCTCTTATCCCGGTTCCTTTCTATCTCTATCCCGCCTCTCCCCTCTTGACCTCCTCACCTATCCGAGCTTTCTCCACTAACACAAATAAGTCTCTTTCTCGCTATGAGCAATCAAAACCCGCAACTCATCTCGCAGCCCATCTTCAAATCTGACGCATCTCTCATAATCCGTAGCCACGATGCCTCGAGCATACCGGCTCAAACGTAGAAACTCAGCCTCGTACTCCACTATTGACTTGCCTCCTTGCACCAAATTGAGGAACGCCTTCCTCTGAGCATCCACATAGCTCATTCTGACATACTTTCCTTCAAACTTGATCTTAAAGTAACCCCAGTCCACTCGATCTGCAGGGGTACCATCCTTAACCGTGAGCCACCACTGGTAGGCCTCATCTCGCAACAATGAAACAGCACCCTTAAGCTTCTCCTCAGCAGTTAAATCTAAGTCATCCATAATCCGCTCCGTCGCCTCCAGCCTAGTACTCGCCACATTCGGAGCTACCCCAGACACTTCTCTGAAAACCTCGACTCCATTCGACCTAAGCCTTTCGGCTACCGACTTCTGAGTTCCATTACCCATATTAGCTCTTGCCACTCGCTCAAGCACCCGTAGCATAGCTCGTGATACTACGCTGCCTCTCCTCGCTCTCGATCCTCGATATTCAACCTCAACACCGGTGGCGGCACATCGCTTCCTCGACCCATGGCTGACTCCAACCGGCTTGACATCGCCATCCCGCCTACCACGTCCACAGTATTGCGACCACGCCCCTAGAACTCATATCTAGTGCCTTGGTTTAGTCTCGATTTAAGAAATTTTTATGCATTAGACATTTTGTTCCACTGATTAATCATGAGCAAAATTTTATGAAAAGAAGTTTCCAAGAGTGGTTCTTTCGATCAATCAAAGTTTCATCTAAAGTTCTCTATTCTAATTCAAACATTCACATTCTTCACTAAAGACACATTCATTCATCCCTGCCACCTTCTAGAGCATTCCCAACCTAGGGGTAAATTCGTCATTTTCCTCAGGGGGGTATTTTGGTAATTTTGTCAATCAGAGTAATTATGTAAATTTCCAAAGTCGAGGTACTATTTTGAAATACAAGATTTTCGAGTACTTTTGCAAACTAAAAAGTTTAACTGAAATTGGGGTAATACAAAAATTTTAGAAACCAAGGATATTTTCGTAATTTTATCAACCGGGGGTATTTTCGTAAATCTCCAAAATCAGGGTATCTTAATATTTTGAAAACTCGAGATTTTGGTATTGCACAAAGTAAAAATCATTTTATCAAAAGTTGGGGGGTGGTATGGTAATTTTATAATATAGGGCATTTTTGTAATTTTGCCACTTTGGGCATTTTGAAATTTTGTAAATTGAGAAAACATCTTTCAAAATCAAATTTAGGTTTACAAACCAAAGAGTAAATTTGAATATTTTAAAACTAAGGGTTTTAAAATAGTAAGGTAATCCCTTTCGGGTTTTAGTAACTGGTTTAGCCATGAATAAGTCCTCTTGGTTAAGGTGAACCGTAGCTACGCACCAGGTAAGATTCGAGTAAAGAGGAGGTGAGTCACTAGGACTGCTTAAATACCATGCTCTTACTAAATACCAATCCTAGACATGCGTACAGTGGTTACCACACCTTAACTCGTGACTAACTTCACAGGTTTGTTTAGTAATCTTTAAGTCTTATGCATATGTTTGAGTAGACTAATCCTAGGGTCCAAAAGCCTTAATACTCAAACCTACGAGCCCAATCAAGCCCATAATAAATCACACAACAAATCACTTTAAGAGCTAGAAGTACTTACCTGGTGGACTTGGTAGGAGGTACAAAGTGCCATGCCGTATAACTGAAAAGTTTCTTAAAAGCCCATATTTTCTAAAAGCCCATTCTTGAAACCATTTTGGACCCAAAACCTCAAAGTGAGTTTTGAACTCCTGCTCGATACCAATTTGTAACACCCCCCAAAAGCAAAGCTCCCTTCTTACCACTCAAAATTCCATAATTACTTAAGCCGTCACCTACCTTCCCGGGTTCTCCAATCCCTTAAAACTTGCCCAAACACACAAAAGCCTACCAACACCGAGATATGCACTAAATGCATAACCCCCGTAACTGTGGTGTTACACGTGTGACTTGGCTGTGTTGCATAAGTCAGCATACCTTACAGGATTGGCAGGGCCTAACACACGGCCTGGCATGTAGACGTGTGTGGCCATTTTGAAGGGCACATGGGCTAGACACACGGGCGTGTGGTCAGCCGTGTGACCCAAGTCAGTATGTATGCCCTATTTTGACACGGTCTAAGACACGGGCGTGTTTGGAGCCGTGTGAGGCACACGACTTGTTCACACGGGCGTGTGACCCTTATATGTTTGCAAAATTTCTATGTTTTTGAGAACTTTTGTAAGTTATCAATTTAGTCTGAACCACTTCTAACGCATGTTTAAGGCCTCGTTGGCCTTGATAAGGGACAATGTCATTATGATTGAATAGTGTTTGAAAATGGATGCATAAATGTATGTTGTCTATTGTGATTTGATCGATAATGCCTTGTAACCTTATTTCGACGACGGTTTTGGGTTAGGGGTGTTACGTGGTTGCCTATAAATGTGTTGAAATGGTATTATTTTGGTTGTATAGGTGAGCATGAGAAAGGGTGGCAAACTGGCCTTGCAAATCGCCTACTTTTGTCTATACGGGCAGAGACACGGGTGCGTGTCTCAGCCGTGTGTGACACATGATCATGCTACACAGCCGTGTGTCCCTTGGTGTTGAGATTGAACTGAAGTTAGTATGCTCTACATAGTCTCACACACGGGCGTGTGACCGACCGTGTGACACAAGTCAGTATACCCCCTAAATGGCGCACGACCTAGCACACGGGCGTGTGACTTGGCCATGTTGCATAAGTCAGCATACCTTACAGGATTGGCACGGCCTAACACACAGCCTGGCAGGTGGGCATGTGTGGCCATTTTGAAGGGCACATATACTAGACACACGGGCGTGTGGTCAGCCGTGTGACCCAAGTCAATATGTATGCCCTATTTTCACACGGTCTAGGACACGGGCGTGTTTGGAGCCGTGTGAGGCACACAGCCTGTTCACACGGGCATGTGACCCTTGTATGTTTGCAAAATTTCTATGTTTTTGAGAAATTTTGTAAGTTATCGATTTAGTCCAAACCACTTCTAAAGCATGTTTAAGGCCTCGTTGGCCTTGATAAGGGACAATGTGATTACGATTGAATAGTGTTTGAGAATGGATGCATAAATGTATGTTGTCTATTGTGATTTGATGATAATGCCTTGTAACCCTATTTCGGCGATAGATACGGGTTAGGGGTGTTACATTTGTCGAGTTAGTTCAAAAAATTTGACTGCCCAACATCCTTCACCCTCACCTAACCCTCAACTAGTTCCAATAGCTCCCCAAGGTGTGGAATTGTTAAGACTGAACAAGCCTCCAGTCGATAAGATTCGAAAGAAAGGGGCTAAAAATTTAGAGCAAATGTCGATGATGATCCCGAGAGAGCAGAATTTTGGCTTGACAACTCTATCCGGGTATTTGACTACTTTCTTACACACCGGAGGAGTGCTTGAAATGTATTATATCACTTCTGAGGGATTCGACATATTGGTGGTGGAACACTCTAATATCAATGGTACCAAGAGAAAGAGTCACTTTGGATTTCTTCCAAGAAGAGTTTAGAAAGAAATATATCAGTGAATGATTTATTGATTAGAAACACAAAGAGTTCTTGGAGCTGAAACAAGGCCGAATGACTGTGACTAAATACAAGTGAGGCATTTCTTACGTATGTACTGAATACAAAAGTGTCTGAATTAAAGATCAAATCTGTGCCAGTACTATGTGAATATCCGGATATGTTCCCAGAAGAGTTGTCTGGTTTACCACCAATCAGAGAGGTTGAGTTTGTTATTGATTTAGTATTGGGGATTGCACCAATATTGATAGCTCCATATAGGATGGCTCCGACCGAATTGAAGTCTCAGTTGAAAGAATTGACAGATAAGGGTTTTACTTCTGAGTTTTTTGCCTTGGGGTGAACCGGTGTTATTTATCAAGAAGAAAGACGGATCCATGAGACTTTGCATTGATTATCGTCATCTTTACAAGGTTACGATAAAGAACAAGTATCCTTTACTGAGGTTTGATGATTTGTTTGACTAGTTGAAAGGGGAAACAATGTTTTCGAAGATAGATTTGAGATTCAGCAACTATCAGCTGAGATTTAAAGGTAGATTTGTTCGACTAGTTGAAAGGGGTGAACGAGGTATGGACATTATGAATTTCTTGTTATGCCTTTTGGATTAACTAATGCTCCTGCTGTTTTTATGGACTTGATGAATCAAATCTTTTGGTCGTATTTGGATAAGTTTATGGTTGTATTTATTGATGAGATTTTGATTTATTCTTGGGATGAGTCTAAGCATGCTGAACATTTAAGAATTGTGTTACAGAATTAGAGAGATAAAAAGTTGTTTAATAAATTTAGCAAAAGTGAGTTTTGGCTTCGAGATGTCAGATTTTTGGGACATATTGTCTCAGCGGAAGGTATAAGGGTTGATCTAAGTAAGATTTTGGCAATTATTGATTGGAAACTATTGAGGAATGTATCCGAGGTTAAAAGCTTTTGGGCTTATCCGGGTATTATTGATGTTTTGTTAAGGGATTCTCGATGATTTCTACACCTATGGAAAGATTGTTACAGAAAGATGCTAAGTTTGAATGGTATGAAAAATGCCAAAAGAGTTTGGAATAGTTGAAAGCATTGTTGAATGAGGCACCGATTTTAGTGCAACCTGAGTCGGGAAAAGAGTTTGTGATTTTTAGTGACACGTCATTAAACGATTTTGGATGTGTGTTGATGCAAGAGGAAAAAGTGATAGCTTATGCCTCGAGACAGTTGAAACTATATGAAAAGAATTATCTGAAGCATGACTTAGAATTGGCTGCCATTGTGTTTGCTTTAATGAGTTGGAGACACCATTTATTCGGTAAGAAGTGCAACATTTATATCGATCACAAGAGTTTAAAGTACTTGATGACTTAGAAGGATTTTAATTTACGAGAATGGAGATGGCTGGAGTTGTTGAAAGATAATGAATTGTTAATCTATTATCATTCGAGAAAGGTGAGTGTAGTCGCCGATGCTTTTAGTAGGCAATCTTTGTTTACTTTGAGAGTAATGAATACGCGACTGACTTTATCTAATGATGGTTTGATTTAGCTGAGTTAAAAGCTAGACCGGTATTTCTTCAGCAAATTTAAAGCTAAAAAAATGTGACAAAGAACTCCAAGATAAAATAATTTAGTGCGAATCAATTAGTGATTCAGACTATCAGATTGGGACCGATGATTGTTTGATATTTCGAGGTAGGATTTGTGTACTGAAAGATACCAAGCTTATTTAGAAAATTCTGCATGAGGCACACAATGGTTGTTTGACTGTTCATCCAGGAAGTACGAAGATGTATAATGATTTGAAGAAATTGTATTGGTGGTCGGGCATGAAACGACATATTTCAAAATTCGTATCGAGATGTTTGATTTGTCAACAAGTAATGGCCGAACACCAAGTACCTTCACATTTACTTCACTGTGATGATTCCCTAGTGGAAATGAGATAGAATTACGATGGATTTTGTGACTGGATTACCTCTGACTCCGAAGAAGAAAGATACCGTTTGGGTCGTTGTTGATAGATTGACAAAATAGGATCATTTTATTCCGATACGTACTGACTATTCACTTGATAAGCTAGCTGAATTGTATATTACCGAGATTGTTAGATTGCACGGGGTACCTATTTCTATTATTTCAGATAGAGATTCGAGGTTTATGTCTCAATTTTGGAAGAAGTTGCAAGAAGCTTTGGGTACAAAGTTGAACTTTAGTAGCGCATTTCATCCATAAATCGATGGTCAATCTGAAAAAACGATTCAGGTTCTTGAGGATATGCTTCGCTATTGTGTTCTAGAGTTCGAAGGTAGTTGGGAAAAATATCTACCTTTAGTCGAATTTTCTTATAACAACAGTTTTTAGTCGAGTATAAAGATAACACCGTATGAGGCATTGTATGGCTGCAAGTGTCGAACTCCGTTGTACTGGAATGAACTTAGTGAGAGATAGATTCGCGGGATTGATTTGGTTAGAGAAACCAAAGAAAAAGTGAAAATAATTTATGATTATTTGAAAGCAGCTTCGGATAGACATAAATCATATACGGATCTAAGACGAAAAGAAATTGAATTTCAAGTCGATGATAAGGTATTTCTGAAAGTGTCTCTGTGGAAGAAAATCCTTATATTTGGTCGTAAAGGTAAACTGAGTCCGTGTTTTATTGGTCCATATGAGGTTATTGAAAGAACAGGGCAGGTGGCATATCGATTAGCTTTACCAAAAGAGTTAGAAAGGATCCACAATGTGTTTCATGTGCCTATGTTGTGACAATATCGATCAGATCCTTCGCACATAATTTTACCGACAGAGGTTGAGATTCGACTAGATATGACTTATGGTGAAGAATCGATTAAGATTTTGGCTCGGGAAGTTGAACAGTTGAGAAATAAAAGCATAGCCCTAATGAAAGTTTTGTGGCAAAGACATAGGGTTGAAGAGGCTACGTGGGAACCTAAGGAAGCTACGAGAAAATAGTACCCAAACCTCTTTTCTGGTTAGATATTCGAGGACAAAAATCTCTAAAGGGGGAAGAATTGTAACAGCCCGTTTTAGGATCAAATCAGAATAGTGGTTCGGGACCACAAATCTAAAGTAGAAATATTTATTGTGATAATATTTTAATGTCTATAGTATGATTGAATGATTGTGTGAAAATTTCGTTAAGAAATTTTATCGATAGAATGTCCAATTTGACTAGTAGGACTAAATTGTAATAGGTGCAAAATGTGTGTTCTAGAAGCTAGAGGTGTTTAATTACTATGAAATTTTAAATTGGAGGTCCTTAAATGGTAATTAGACCATTAAGATGGACAAAAATGGACATGGCTAGGTAAAAATTTCAAAGTTTAAGTGAAGGGCATTTTGGTAATCTAGTAAATAAAGATAAAATAACTAAAATAAAAGATGTCATCTTATTCAATTTCATCCCCATAGCCAAAAATTAAAGAGGAGACATAACTAGGGTTTGGCCAAGCTTTCAAGCTCGATTGAAAGTTTGTTCTTCTCCCGTTTTTAACGATTTTTATATTTTTGAGATCGTTGTAACATGATTTAGCTATTTCAAGGACCAAATTGAAAGAAAGCTAAAGTCTAAAATTTTACCCATCTTGAATATTTGTGTATTTTGATGTTTAATGGTAGAAAATGTATGTTTGATGTTAGATAAACAACATTTACAAGGTGATTTTTGATGAAAATGTCAAATAGGGACCTATTTGTAAAAAAAGTTATAAAATGTGTGGAAAAGCGTGAATAAAAGAAAAATTTGGGCTGCTATGAGTACTAGTAATATTCAGCTAGGCTTGACTAATGAAGAAATTGAATAAAAATCATTTTACGAGCTTAGGACTAAAATGTAAAGTCAAAAGTTTAGGGGCAAAAATGTAATTTTTACCATAAGGTGTTTTTGGGCTAAATTGAATAATGTGATGATTAAATGAGATGAATTTGATATTATAAATCAAGAAAGACGAGGTTCTGACTTAGATCGGGAAAAAAATAAATTATTTGACGATTAGGTCCATTTCGCCATTTTGTACTGAAGTAAGTTCGTATGTTAGAAATAAGCTTTAAAATAATTGCATTTAAATGCTTTAGTATTGCATAAACTGTATGTTCGATTATGTGGATAAGTATAACTCTATGGATGAGTCCGACGATGATTCGACAAGCAAGAAATCTCGTTTGAACCTTAGGAATAGGTTAAGATACAAGTGACATGTCACTAGGGTTACTATGTGTTATGTGATTATGTGATCCGAGTGCTGGTCCTATACGTCCTATCGGTGGCTGAGTATACCGACATATGTTACATTTGCTTGACAGCTTCTGTGAGCAGCATCGTATAGCTATGTCTGGATTGACAGTTTGTGTGAGTAGGCCCAGCGATAGCTCGAGAGCGAGCGATTATGTGATATGAGACTTAGGTAGCTTGGGCTACATATGTGGCACTTAGTGTGCAAATTCCCAAGTATCCGACATTATTATTCTGAGTGGTTCACAGGTATGTCAAAGACGCGATTATGTGTAAGTCCATTTCGAGATGGTACTGGTATGTACATAAAGCTTATGCTTATTGAATCTTGTAAAATGACGAATCTGAGGTAAGATTGTGGTGAAATGAATTATGAATATGATATGATGGTAAATTACATTGTGTTATATTAAATTATTTAAATGATTAAATACATAGTAGGGTTTACTTATTTCTTGCATTCGAGCTTACTAAGCTATGTAGCTTACTCCGCTTATTTTACATGTTTTTATAGTGTACCAAGCTAGCTCAGATTGGGGATAGTCAGACATTCACCTCACATTATCAAAACTATCATTTTGGGTATTGATGAAATTTAGCATTTTGAGTATATGCCATGTATATGGACTCAGTCATTTTGCATATATGTGTCATTATGATTTTGCCAAAAGTATTGGCTTGTAATTGATAAGTGTTTTATTTTGTATAAGGCCTTGAAAGATGGCATTGGATGTGAGTTATGCATGGGCTAATGTTATTTGTAACACCCCAGACCCGGCCTAGAAGTTAGGCCCGAATCTGGCGTGTCACATTGGGGTGCTTTTTGAGAAACCATGGTTCCATTTGAAAACCTTTCATGATATTAAAAACTAAAGTCCCAGTTTGCTTTTGTTCATTATTAATCGACATTTATTAAAAAGTTATTACCAAAAAAACTTTGTTGGTTGCGAAAACTTAATTAAAATGACTGACTTATGAAAAGGTGATGTTTACGACCTATTCACGAAAGCGTAGTATTTTGAAAGCAGATATTATTTTGGAAAATTGTGATTCAAAGTTTAGCAGATTTAAGACATAATAAACTAAAAATCCAAAACTAAAACCAGAATTTAAGAGAGGCCTTATTACAAAATATTAACCCAAGTTAAGAATAAGTAAAATACTAGAGTCCAAAACTGCTCATATTGTGGCCACCTCCGAGTCCTCCAAAGACTTGAACCGCTTCATCGAGGATTACGAAAAATATTAAAAAGAGGGTGTGAGTTTACAAAACTTAGTGTGCATAACCCTCATCAATAAGAACATGAATCACAATAGTTTGGGCTGAAGCCCATTTCAGTAATGGTGGCAATTGGGCCTTAGCCCATAAAAGCCTTAGTTGGGCCTTAACCCATAAATGTCACAAATCTTATTTATCTGGGCCTGAGCCCATCTCAAATAAAACCACATATACAATGTATTAATGCCCATACCAACCCTGCACTCCGTCTCCTGTCCAACCCTACACTCCTGTGGGGATTTAATTGACCCACTCATCCCTACACTCCTTATGTAGCACCGGTTGCGGCACTAACTTATCGGTGTAGCATAGCTGCTCGGTGGCTAAAAGCCTTCGGTGGATCCACAGTTGTCAAGCGACCATGCGATCCTATCTGCACTTCCCCTTTCGAATAATCCCATCCCCATGCAACATAATAACACATGAATGCAACATACAATAATAATCATACGATAACAATCATAAATCACATACAAGAATAATCAAATAACATGTAGGGGCATTTTCGTCATTTTTTGCCCTCCAGGGGCATATCGATCATTTTACCCATCGAGGGTATTTCCATAATTTACCTACCAAGGGTATTTTCGTAATTTACCTACCAAGGGTATTTTCGTAATTCTACTCTACAGGGGTATTTTGGTAATTTTGCAAATCAGGGGTATTTTAGTAATTTCACAAATTAGGGGTATTTTGGTAATTTCACAAATCGAGGGTATTTCGATAATTTTACAAATCAGGGGTACTTCGATAATTTCATAAACTAGGGGTATTTTGATAATTTTATAAATCGAGGGTATTTTGGTAATTTCACAAATCGGAGGTATTTCGGTAATTTTGCAAACCGGAGGTATTTTGGTAATTTCACAAATCGGGGGTATTTTGGTAATATCACAAATTAGGGTTATTTCGATAATTTTGCAAACCAGGGGTATTTCGGTAATTTCACAAATTAGGGGTATTTTGGTAATTTTACAAAATAGGGGTATTTTGGTACTTTACCAATATAAGGGTATTTTAGTAATTTAACAAATATAAGGGTATTTGGTCCCTCTCGGATTTTAGTTATGAACTTTGTCCCATCAACAAGTCCTCGCGGCTAAAGTGAATTGACACTACGCACTAGGTAGGATTCCAGAAAAGAGGAGGTGGGCCATTAGGGCCGCTTAAATACCAAGCTCTCCCTAGATCCAATCCTAGACATGCATATGCCCGTTGCCACACCTAACCCAAATGACTTGTTCACAGACATGTTTAATTAGAAAAATTAAGTCTTATGGAATTTAAGAGTTGTTCAAACTAGACCTAAGGTCCATAAACCCTAACATACATGTCTACGTCCCCATAAGCCCATCAAGCCCAAATCACTCCCTTACGTCCCTTTAGGCCCAAATCTCATCATATGGCCTATTAGGCCCAAAACAAATCCAATTCATGTATCATGCATGACTAATTCAATTCGTATAACCAACCAAACCATTTTATCAAACTTAGCCTCAGGGCCCACCGAGCCCATTTAGCCACTTTCGTCTTTGTCGATTTCGTGTGTGTAGTGTTTGTACACACCTGGTAACCACGCGCGCTGCAAACCCCTTAGTCACGAACCTACAATCGACATCACCTAATGATTAATCATAACTTAATATACACTTATCGAAAACCAAAATCTCACCGTAACCTTACCGTGCACCTCACCTTATAGTAGCCCTTCCTTCGCTACTATTGGCGATTATCCTCTAGGTCTGCACCCAAACGCCCACCAAGGTATATTAACTCTCCTCATAGAATGATCTTTATATATCTAGCTTCTCACCTTCCTTCTTTATATCTTTCCGATGTGGGATCCTTCCGTTAGCAGAGTTTAAATCCAACTCAAACTCTTGCCACCCCATATTAGCAAAATAAATACTCCCTTGCTTCTCATGAGATTCGCACTCAGGCTACCTTGTAACATAATCCATGCTGCTAGCCACTTTACCAACTAGCTCCTTGTTTCTAAAATCATGCGCAACTAAATATAAGTCCTATGGCCAAATTCAAAAATCCATTTAAAAAGAAAACTAAAATGCAAGCACCAAGACTTGAACCTTGGACCTCCTTCCTTCCTCTATGGCGTCACCCCCTTGCTCCTTAAGTGGCGTCACTTTGCCACTTACACCACACACTCCACTTATTGTTTTTCCCCACATTTTATTCTTAAAGCCTACATACCAACTCCCAGGGTTTTATTCACCTAAAACCAAAATTTTCCTAAGGCCAAAGTTTGAACCCGGGACTTCATAGAAACCCTCTAACCTTCCAAACTCACTCACCTAATAGGTCCAACTAGCACTAAAGCCGTTCTCTTGTTCTTAAAAATTTTAAACGCTCCTACGCCTAAAGCCCAATGGGCTCCAATCCTATTAGGCCCGATTTTGGGATGTTACATTATTTGTGATATACCTTTTATTTGCTTGGTGGATGAATGATTGTGGCTTAATAATATAGATGTTAAATAGGGAGAATTGGCTTGATGGTAAGTTAGTGAAATTGGTCTAGACTATACATATTGAAAGTAATCATATTGAATGCTTGTGGATGAGCTTGTGGTATGTTTGAGTTTGACAAAATATGATGTTTTAAGCATGATAGATGTTGGCTTTTAAATGACATGTTTAGGCCTTAGTTAGGATGGTATTGGTTGCATGTTTGTACTATGAATTATGCCAATAAAGTTGTGTACAAGTGTGTGCAAATGAGGTGGCAAATGGCATGGTAAATAGCCTTATTTGGTCAACACGAGTAGACACACGAGCGTGTGTCTAGGCCGTGTATGACACATGGCCTATCCCATAGGCATGTGTTTTGGCCGTGTGTCCCCTGCACCTTAATTTTGAGAAACAAAATGCTCAGATTTGAGCACACGGGCAGAGACATAGGCATGTGCCTCAGCCGTGTGGACGGCACGGCCTCAACACGGGCGTGTGCCCTTGCAGTGTGAAGTCTGCACCTATTTTTGTGAAAATTAATTTTCCAAACGGCCTAGCACACGGGCGTGTGCCTCCAATTTGTTCATGAGTTACAAGTCAGAGAGTTACACAGGTTAGAGACAAGGGCGTGTGAAACCACATGGTCTGCCTACACGGGCGTGTCCCAAACCACACGGGTGTGTGACCCCTGTTTAGGGCAAAATTTTTCTAAGTTATGTAAAAATTTCTTGAGTTATCGATTTAGTCCAAAACCACTACCAAAGCATGTATTGGGCCTCGTAGGCTCGTATTAGGGACTTTATGATTGCATATGAATGGTTTTAATTTGGAAGCAAATTTATAACTCGATTTGTATGTGTACTTGCGATGTAAGTTCGATAATGCCTCGTACCCTGTTCCGACGTTGAATATGGGTAAGGGGTGTTACATGCACACTCTTCATCCCTCACAATTTTTTTTAGGAATCAACACATTCTTCTTGTTTGCGACAACCAACATGTCTCCTTTCTTTGGTACACATTGACACCTATTCACTATCAAATATGACATAAACTATTATGGTATCCAACCATTTTGTTTGCTCTTTTTTCACAACTTCCTTCATAGTTGGATTGAGGCAACATTGGGCATCCACTCCAAGTTTCTTCCATTCTTCAAATAATATCTTATGTTAAAAAATAGAAGAATTGATACCTTTAATATCCCAAATTATCCACCAAACAGCTTTCTTGTGTTTCTTTAGCACTACTAACAATGCCTTTTCCTTTTGAGGACCAAAGTTGTCACTATGATCACTTGTAACGTATTATTATCACCAAAATACGTATATTTGAGATTTTCTAATAAATTTTTTAGTTCCAACATTATAACAGTCTGATTTAGACCCTAGTCGGAATAACAATTTTGGGACCACAGATTCGAGTCAAAAACATATTTTAATATTATTTTTGAGTTTATTGTATGTGAATTGACATGTGCGAAATTTTTGTGATTTAATTTATCCGTTTGTGTGCTTAATTTGATAAAAGGACCAAATCGCGTACAATACAAAATTAGCATGCCATGTGTTAAAAGTACCTATATGCTATGTCTTTATAAATGTGAAGTCCTTATGTTGTAAATAAACCATTAAAAGGGTGAGTGGACAAAGATGGACATTCATTATGTGTTTATTATTGTTTTTAACCAAGGGTATTTTAGTAAACTAGTAATTAAGCTAAATTAAATAAAACAAAGCCATTTTCTCTCATTATCATCATCTAGCCGAATTTGAAGAAGAAAAAGAAAGCTTTTATGTTTACTCAGGGTTTGGCACTTGTGAGCTTCAATTAGTAAGTGTTTTGAGCTCGAATTTTAATGATTTTACGTTTTTGTGATTGTTGCTTCGAGTACTAGCAAGCCCATGTCTCAATCTTTGAATTTGATGATGATTTTGTGTTTTGCCATTGATGATAGCTTGTGATTTTTTTGTTTGATGATGGAAAATAAAAGATATGTGATAGATTAATATGTTTTGTCTTTGGATTTTTGATGAATTTGAGTAATTTGTGCTAAATTGTGAAAATAATATTTTGAGGGACTAAAATATGAAATAAATGAAATATGTGGACTTATATGAGTTACATGTATATTCGGCCAAGCTATAATGTGGTTAAATTTTGAATATTTTGTGTTTTATGAAATAAGGACTAAATTGTAAAAGTGTGAAATTATAAGGGATAATGTGTAAAAAGGCCTAATGATTGTTTGTGGATTAAATTGAATGAATGTGTGGTTAAATTAGGTAAATTTGAATTTATTTAGATCAAGAACGAAAGAAAGCAGAAGTACATCGGGGGAAGTCAAAAGTAGTCGAGTTTCATTTCATCCGTTATTAGAGGTAAGTTCATAAGTAAATAATGTTGTCAAATTCTATTGTATTTAATTTAATAGTGTCGAATTTAATTATTATTTGTGTAAATTAACATGCTGAAATGAATTGAGCATGGGAGCAATATTTACGAGCCTGAAATGATCGAGATACGACGTCCGAAAGTGCCATACAAACCTTAGGAATAGTTAGGATACATATGTCATGACATAGGATTCTGATATGTGTTTTCGTGTAAGACCACGTCTGAAACATTGGCATCGACTTGTGTTTACGTGTAAGACTATGTTTGGGACATTGGCATCATATTTGATTCGTGTAAGACCTTGTCAGAGACAGTGGCATCGATATGTGATTATATGTAAGACCACGTCTGGAAAGTTGGTATTGTACGAGCCCTTCGACTATCCGAGTATCCTTATTAATTTCGAATGGTTCAACGGACATTATCGAGCTAAAATCATTAGTGAAAACGAACTAAAAGATTCATGTACGTGCTATGGTATATGAATATGAAAGTAAGGTAAGTATTTGTTATTAAGATGAATATATGAATTAGTTATGATAAGAGGAAACTTATATGTGATAATTAGTGTATATGCACTTGGCTATTGATGTTATAATGTCAATGTAAATGTGATAATATTTGAGGTTGCAAACATAATAAATGTACAATTGATTAAGTTTATTTTGATTTGGCTAGTTGATTTAACGTAATTGTTCAATTGTGCATTATTTGCTTATGACTTACTAAGCTATGATAGCTTACTTTGTGTGTGTTTGTTCATTATTTTATAGATTATTAAAGCAACGGAAGCTCGGGGATCGTCGAGGATCATCACCACACTATCGAACAATCTTTTGGTACCTTTTGAAGTTGTATATATTAAAGTATGGCATGTATAGGCTAGAGTACTTGGGTGATATTTTGAGATGTGTAAATATAGCCATATGAAATGGCTTGTTAATGAATGAGTTTTGTTTATGCTTAGTGATGCATAAGTTGGTATGTTATAATATGCTCATAAATGGCTAAATGAAATGGTATCTAAATAGGTGAGTTCATGGTTGATTTAGATATTTAATTGATAAGAAATTGCTATGAATTGAAAAGGTTTAGATGAAGTATAAGTTTTATGCTTTTAATGGAAAGTTGATGTTTTTGAATTGGTATATTTGAGTAAGAATTGTATATGCAAATGAATGATGTGATTAAGGGTCAAATTTTGCATGTTTTGGTATGTTTTGGATGCCTTTGGAGTAGGAATTTAGGTTGGTTTGATGCTTGTAGGTTTGGCCTATAAGTTGGGTGGCAAATTGGCCTTGTAAGTGGCCTATATTTGCCTACACGGTTGAGCATACGGGTGTGTGTCTCGACCGTGTATCTTAAGTTTGTAATTCAAAACAAGTCAGTCTCGCACATGGGCCAGGCACACGAGCATGTGAACTAAGTCAGTGTTGCCCACCGGTCAAGCACACGGACATGTCTTCGGCTGTGTAGACCAGTCAGTAGGTATGCCCTGTTTTGCCACGGCTTGTACACATGGGTGTGTCTGATGCCGTGTGAGGCACACGGCCTACGCACACTGGTGTGTGACCTCTATAACTTTGAAAATGTTAAGTTTTCAGAAAAATTTTGTATGTGCTCAATTTAGTCCCGACCCCTTCCTAATTCATGTCTAAGGTCTTGTAGACCTATTTTAGGGACACTATGTATATGATTTAGTATGTTATGATGATGATGTATCTTATGTTGTGAAATGATCGTAAAAGTTCTGAGTTGTCTAGTAACGCCTCTTAACCCTGTTCTAGTGATATTTATGGTTTAGAGGTGTTATATTTTATTGGTATCAGAGCACAATTTAGTCGATTCTAGGATTAACATGGGTAAGTGAGTCTAGCTATACATGCCATATTTATAAACTGCGATAGTGTGATGATTCCTGAAAATTGAAATGTGTATTTTTATAGTAAATGGATCCCGATCGAGTCGTAGTAGATGATGTAGAATGTAATGCGTCTGCTCCTGCTCAAGGGGAACGCCGGTTAATTTTAAGCTGATTTCGAGTGGTCATGAGAGTGAGGCTAAACAAGCCTTTTATCAGATGATGAATGAATGGTTTACACAGTACATTAGTAAAATCCGGTTGTTCCACAACCTTCTCCCCCACCGGTTCCTCCTCAAATGCCCGTTATACCATAAGTGGTTGATCCAGTACGAATGAATAAGCCATCGATTGATAGAATCAAAAAACACGGGGTCAAAGAATTCAGAGCCACTGTTGATGATGATGCTTAGTAAGTTGAATTTTGGCTTGATAATACGATCCATGTGTTTGATGAGCTATCCTGTATACCTGATGAGTGCATTAAATGTGTTGTATCATTGCTTCGAGATTCCACATATTATTGGTGGAATACACTAATATCTATAGTTTCGAGAGAACGAGTTACTTGGGAGTTCTTTTAGACTGAATTTCGTAAGAAATACATCAATCAGAGGTTCATTGATCAAAAGCACAAAGAATTCCTCGAGCTGAAATAGGGTCGTTTGACAGTAACAGAATATGAGCGAGAATTTGTGAGAATAGTAGATATGCCCGAGAGTGTGTTTCAACCAAAGCAATAATGTGTAAAAGATTCGAAGATGGGCTGAATGAAGACATCAAGCTGTTAGTCGAGATTCTTGAAATAAAAGAGTTTGTTGTACTTGTTGAACGAGCATGCAAAGTTGAAGAGCTCGGGAAAGAGAAAAGAAAAGTTGACTTTGGAGCTAGAGATGCACGTAAGAGATCATCGGGTAAGTAATTCCATCAAGCATCAAAGAAATTTTAAGATGACTCTAGCTGTTCAAAGGCTACTGTGGGTTATTCTAGACGTGATCGGGATAGACCACCCATGAGCTCAAAATCTACTTCAGTAGCTAGTGTTGGTAACGTCAGATCAAGTAAACTAGAATGCAAATATCGTGGTAAGCGACATCCCGACAGTTGTAGATTGAATGATCGGCCTTGCTTTAAATGTGGATCAATGGATCATTTCATCCGTGAATGTCCTGAGTTAGTTGAGCAAAACACAGTACAGAATGTTAGACTGAGTAATACGACAGGTCGTGGTAGACCACCCAGGAATATGGGTAATGTGAGTAGCAGTCAGAGAGGAACTAAAGATACAACTGTTAGATCGGGGGCTCGTGCACGTGCCAGAGCTTATATGCTATTCGCGCTCGTGAAGAAGCTTCGTCTCCAGATGTGATTACTGGTACTTTCACTCTCTATGATACTAGTGTTGTTGCATTGATTGATCCTGGTTCAGCTCATTCTTATGTATGTGAGATTGTAGTATCTAGTAAGACTTTGCCTGTAGAGTCTACTGAGTTTGTGAATAGAGTATCGAACCCCTTAGGCCAGTGTGTTTTGGTTGATAAATTATGCAAGAATTGTCCGTTAATGATTCAAGATTCATGTTTTCCAGCTGATTTGATGTTGTTTCCATTTGACGACTTTGATATAATTCTGGGTATGGATTGGTTAACCTTGCACGATGCTTTGTGAATTGCAAACGGAAGAATATTGATTTACGATGTCAGAATGATAAGATTATTCAGACTGAGTCTAATTATTTGAATGGTTTATCGGCAGTGATATCTTCGATGTTAGCTTAGAAATATGTGAGAAAGGGTTGTGAAGCTTACTTTGCTTATGTGTTAGACTCTAAAGTGACCGAAAAGAAGATAAAATCAACACCAGTTGTGTGTGAATATCTGGATGTGTTTCCAGAAGAATTATCAGGTTTTTCCACTAATTTGAGAGGTAGAGTTTGGTATTGAGTTATTGCCATGAACGACTCTGATATTGATAGCTCCGTACAGAATAGCACCGACTGAATTAAAAGAATTGAAAGATTAGTTGTAAGAATTGACTTATAGAGATTTCGTACGACCGAGTTTTTCTCCTTGGAATGCACCAATTTTGTTAGTGAAAAAGAAAGACTGAACTATGAGAATGGGTATCGACTATCGACAGCTCAATAAGGTGACTATAAAGAATAAATATCTTTTACCACAGATTGACAACTTATTTGATTAGTTGAAAGGGGCTACTGTGTTTTTTAAGATTTATTTAAGATCAGGATACTATCAGTTACGAGTTAAAGACTCTGATGTACTGAAAACTACTTTCCAAATGAGGTATGGACACTATGAGTTTTTAGTTATGCCTTTCGGACTTACTAATGCACCTGCTATTTTATGGGTTTGATGAATCGAATTTTCAAATAATATTTAGATCGATTTATGGTTGTGTTTATAGATGACATATTGATTCATTCATGTGATGAATCTGAACCTGCTCAACATATGAGATTAGTGTTACAGACTTTGCGTGATAAGCAGTTATATGTGAAGTTCAGTAAATGTGAGTTTTGGTTACGAGAAGTAAGTTTTTTGGGACATATAGTATCAGCACAGGGTATTCGAGTTGATCCGAACAAAATTTTAGCTATTTTATATTGGAAGCCACCGAAAAATGTATCCAAAGTCCACAGTTTCCTGGGATTAGCCAGTTATTATAGACGATTCATAAAAGGTTTCTCTATGATTGCGACCCCTATGATGAGATTACTTCAAAAATATGTTAAGTTTGAGTGGTCAGAAAAGTGCAAGAAAAGTTTTGATCATTGAAAGCTTTATTGACCGAAGCTCTAGTACTAGTTCAGCCAGAATCGGGTAAAGAATTTGTTATCTATAGTGATGTATCTTTGAATGGTTTAGGCTGTGCTTTAATGTAGGAAGGTAAAGTTATAGCTTATGCCTCAACAGAGTTAAAGCCACACGAAAAGAACCATCTGACACATGATCTAGAATTGGCAGCTATTGTGTTTGCATTGAAGATATGGTGCCACTATTTGTTTGGTGAGAAATGTCACGTTTATTTCAATCATAAGAGCTTAAAATTTTTTATGACTTAGAAAGATTTGAATTTACGACAGCAAAGATGATTGGAGTTGTTAAAAGATTATGAGCTTGTGATTGACTACCATCCTGGAAAGGCTAATGTTGTTGCTGATGCTTTGAGTTGAAAATCATTGTTTGCCTTACGAGCGATGAATACTCAGTTGACCTTATTAGATGATGGTTCACTAGTAGCTGAGTTGAAAGCGAAACCGTTATTTATTCAGCAAATTTGTGAGGCTCAAAAAGTTGATAATGAATTGATAGCAAAATGGGCTCAATGTGATGTGAATATTGATTTAGAGTTTCGAGTTGATACTGAAGGTTGTTTGATGTTCAAAGATCGAATATGTGTTCCGAGAAATTCAGAGTTGATTTAGATGATTTTGAATGAAGCTCATAGCATAGGTTATCTATTCACTCGGGTAGTACAAAAATGTATAATGATTTAAGACAGCTCTACTGGTGGTTTAGTATGAAACGAGATATTTCTGATTTTGTTTTGAGATGTTTGATCTATTAGCAAGTCAAAGCCGAGCATCTGGTACCATCTGGGTTACTTTAGCCGATTATGATACCTAAGTGGAAATGGGATAGAGTCACGATGGATTTTGTATCGGGTTTGCCTTTGTCACTGAGTAAGAAAGATGCAATCTGGGTTGTTATGGATAGATTGACTAAATCGACTCATTTTGTTCCAGTTCACACAGATTACTCACTTGAAAAGCTTGCTGAGTTGTGCATTTCTCAGATTGTGAGATTACATGGAGTGCCTATTTCTATTATTTTGGATAGAGATCTGAGGTTTACATCACGGTTTTGGAAGAAACTACAGGATGCATTAGGTACGAAACTACACTTTAGCACTGCTTTCCATTCGCAGAAAGATGGTCAGTCTGAACGAATTATCCACTCGAGGATATGTTGAGATGTTGCATTCTCGAGTTTGAAGGTACATGGGAACGATACTTACCACTAATTGAATTTATGTATAATAATAGCTTTCAATCAAGTATCAAAATGGCACCTTATGAGGCTTTGTATAGTCGCAAATGTCTAACACCTTTGTATTGGACTGAACTCAGTAAAAATAAGATATAAGGGGTCGATTTGATTGAAGAAACTAAGCAGAAAGTGAAAATGATTCGTGATAGTCTGAAAGCCGCATCAGATAGTTAGAAATCGTATTCAGAATTAAAATGAAAAGATATTGAATTTCAGATCGGGGACAAAGTATTTTTGAAAGTCTCACCGTGGAAGAAAATACTTTGATTCGATCGTAAAGGCAAATTGAGTCCGAGATTTATTGGACCGTATAAGATTATAGAGCGTATCGGGCCAGTTGCTTACATACTATTGTTACCACTTGAGTTGGACAAGATCCATAATGTTCCATGTTTCAATGCTTCGATGATATCGATCCAATCCATCACATATAATTCTCCATCTGAAATTGAGATTCGATCCGATATGATATATGAAGAAGAACCGATTCGAATTATAGATCGTGAAGTGAAGAATTTAGAAATAAGAAAGTTTCTTTAGTGAATGTCTTATGGCATCGACATGGGGTGGACGAAGGTACGTGGGAGCTTGAAGATGCTATGAGAGAACGTTACCCTAACCTATTCGCCGGTAAGATTTTCGGGGACGAAAATCCCTAAGGAGGGAGACTTGTAACAGTCTGATTTAGACCCTAGTCAGAATAGTGGTTTCGGGATCACAGATCCGAGTCAAAAAAGTATTTTAATATTATTTTCTGTGTTTGTTGTATGTGAATTGACATGTGTGAAATTTTTGAGATTTAATTTATCCGTTTGTTTGCTTAATTTGATAAAAGGACCAAATCGCGTACAATACAAAATTAGCATGCCATGTGTTAAAAGTACCTATATGCTATTTCTTTATAAATGTGAAGTCCTTATGTTGTAAATAAACCATTAAAAGGGTGAGTGGACAAAGATGGACATTCATTATATGTTTATTAATGTTTTTAACCAAGGGTATTTTAGTAAACTAGTAATTAAGCTAAATTAAATAAAACAAAGCCATTTTCTCTCATTATCATCATCTAGCCAAATTTGAAGAAGAAAAAGAAAGCTTTTATGTTCACTTAGGTTTCGACACTTGTGAGCTTCAATTAGTAAGCGTTTTGAGCTCGATTTTTAATGATTTTACGTTTTTGTGATCGTTGCTTCAGTACTAGTAAGCCGATGTCTCAATTTTTGAATTTGATAATGATTTTGTGATTTGCCATTGATGATAGCTTGTGATTTTTTTGTTTGATGATGGAAAATAAAAGACATGTGATAGATTAATATGTTTTGTCTTTAGATTTTTGATGAATTTGAGTAATTTGTGCTAAATTGTGAAAATAATATTTTGAGGGACTAAAATGTGAAATAAATGAAATAGGTGGACTTATATGAGTTACATGTATATTCGCCAAGCTATAATGTGGTTAAATTTTGAATTTTTTGTGTTTTGTGAAATAAGGACTAAATTGTAAAAGTGTGAAATTACAAGGGCTAATGTGTAAAAAGGCCTAATTATGTGTTTGTGGATTAAATTGAATGAATGTGTGATTAAATTAGTTAAATTTGAATTTATTTAGATCAAGAACGAAAGAAAACAAAAGTACATCGGGGGAAGTCGAAAGTAGTCGAGTAGTCGATTTCATCCGTTGTTATCCGAGGTAAGTTCATAAGTAAATAATGTTGTTAAATTCTATTGTATTTAATTTAATAGTGTCGAATTGAATTTTTATTTGTGTAAATTAACATGCTGAAATGATTTGAGTATGGGAGCAATATTTACAACCTTAGGAATAGTTAGGATACATATGTCATTACATAGGATTCCGATTTGTGTTTGCGTGTAAGACCATGTCTGGGACATTGGCATCGTATTTGATTCATGTAAGAGTGGCATTAATATGTGATTACATGTAAGACCACGTCTGGGACGTTGGCATTGTTCGCGCCTTTCGACTATCCGAGTATCCTTATTAATTTTGAATGGTTCAACAGGCATTATCGAGCTGAAATCATTTGTGAAAATGGGCTAAAAGATTCAGATACGTGCTATGTTATATGACTATGAAAGTAAGGTAAGTATTTGTGATTAAGATGAATATATGAATTAGTTATGATAAGAGGGAACTTATATGTGATAATTAGTGTATATGCACTTGGCTATTGATGTTATAATGTCAATGTAAATGTGATAATATTTGAGGTTGCAAACATAATAGATGTACAATTGATTAAGGTTGTTTTGATTTGGCTAGTTTATTTAATGTAATTGTTCAATTGTGCATTATTTGCTTATGACTTACTAGGTTATGATAGTTTACTTTATATGTGTTTGTTCATTGTTTTATAGATTATTAAAGCTATGGAAAGCTCGGGGATCGTCGAGGATCATCACCACATTATCGAACAATCTTTTGGTACCTTTTGAAGTTGTATATATTATAGTATGGCATGTATAGGCTAGAGTACTTGTGTGATGTTTTGAGATATGTAAATATAGCCATATGAAATGGCTTGTTAATGAATGAGTTTTGTTTATGCTTAGTGATGCATAAGTTGGTATGTTATAATATGCTCATAAATGGCTAAATAAAATAGTATCTAAATAGGTGAGTTCATGGTTGATTTAGATATTTAATTGATAAGAAATTGCTATGAATTGAAACGATTTAGATGAAGTATTATTTTTATGTTTTTAATGGAAAGTTGATGTTTGGAATTGGTATATTTGAGTAATAATTGTATATGCAAATGAATGATGTGATTAAGGGTCAAATTTTGCATGTTTTGGTATGTTTTGGATGCCTTTGGAGTAGGAATTTAGGTTGGTTTGATGCTTGTAGGTTTGACCTATAATTTGGGTGGCAAATTGGCCTTGCAAATGGCCTATATTTGCCTACACAGTTGAGCACACGGGCGTGTGTCTCGACCGTGTATCTTAAGTTTGTAATTCGAAACAAGTCAGTCTCTCACATGGGCCAGAAACACTGGCGTGTGACAGGCTGTGTGAACTAAGTTAGTGTTGCCCATGGGTAAAGCACACGGGCGTGTCTTCGGTAGTGTAGACAAGTCATTAGGTATGCCCTATTTTGCCACGGCTTGGACACATGGGTGTGTCTGATGCCGTGTGAGGCACACGGCCTACCCACACGAGCGTGTGACCTCTGTAACTTTGAAAATGTTAAGTTTTCAGAAAAATTTTGTATGTGCTTAGTTTAGTCCCGACCCCTTCCTAATGCATGTCTAACGTCTCGTAGACCTATTTTAGGGACATTATGTATATGATTTTATATGTTATGATGATGATGTATCTTATGTTGTGAAATGATCGTAAAAGTTCTGAATTGTCCAGTAATGCCTTTTAACCCTGTTCCAGTGATAGTTACGGGTTAGAGGTGTTACAAACATGGGTTATTTGACAATTGAAAAAATCATTTTCTCTAAAGCCTTTTCTAACAGCCCTAATGGGTTTTTTCAATACCTCCACCAATCTAATTGATTAACATGTGCCATCTCGCACTCTACCTCATACTCAAAAGTTGGTTCACCCTCGACATCCTCTTCATCATTTATTTCCATATTTTGGTTCTTCACTAAATCCAAATACCCAATTAAAAAAATTTTCATTACTCAAGCAGAGTTCTTTAGTCTCATGTTTAGAGGATAAATCACTTCTATGGTCGAATGGACATATCAAATCAAACTCCTCTTGCTCTTCCTTTTCGACACTCTCCATCTTTACTGGTAAAGAATTAATACAAAACTTTTCCTTCTCCTCAACTTTTCCAAAAAAATGGAAAGGTTCAAAATGCAGCCTAGATATTTACTCCCTACATGAGGAATGCATTCCATTTGCAAATATATGATCATGGCCCAAAATTGAGTCATTGCTACTTATATTTTCCAATATCATAATTATCTCATGTGAGTTTTGGCACCAAATACTACCTCTTGTCGTTAAATATAGTTGTGATTTACTTAGAATGTCCAACCATTCATAAAAGTATTGTAACTACACCTCCAATTCCATACTATTTCCAACTAAACCTTAAAGGATTATCTTAAATCGATCCAAAGCTTGGCCGAAAGTTTCTTTTTCAGAATGTTGAAACTCAAATAAACTATCATATGTAGTTAAAATCTCAGTCAGCGGGATATGCCTTCACAAAAATAATTGCTAAAACTCATCCCAAGTCTAAACATTATCCAGTGGGAACATGTCCAACCACTCTCTAGTGGCTTCACCTTTTAACACCCTAAAATATAGCCTAGGAGTTTTAAGGGTATTTTAGGTTTTCGCCTAGACAAGCTCAAAATTTCCTAAGGTTAGTGCTCAACAATGTTTTCGATTATGGTATCTTAACTGTTAAATCAATTATTGAAAAAGTCTTCTAGAAACTCTTAATTTTGAGAAAGGACTAATTTGTAACAAAGTTAAAATCGTAGGCATTTATGTTACAGTTTTACCATTTTGTAAAATTAAACCTATTTCTTCCCCATGAACAAGTTTTTCACGTCTGCTTCTTTTCCCTTCATTATGCTTACCGCCCCTTGCCATTCCCTTGCTATTTCTTTCGATTTTCTATTCTCAAACCACAATATCATGAATTCTTATCAATCCTAGTCATTTAACATAAAAAATCCCCAAGAAAAACACCCAAAACCCTATAGATTTCACCATCTTCTTCAAACGTAGGTTTTTCATATTTACGTCAAAACTCGATCATTCTTTCAAAAAAGGTAATAATTCATGAACACATTAGTTTTTAATGTTATTTAGACTCTAAAACTGAATTATTAGCCGTCAAATTGCATGTTTTGCATAAAAGTCGAAAAATGAGGCATTAATGGTGGATTTTGGGGTTTTGCACAAAAATATGGTTTCA
This sequence comes from Gossypium rotundifolium, assembly GCA_025506655.1. Taxonomy (NCBI): domain Eukaryota; kingdom Viridiplantae; phylum Streptophyta; class Magnoliopsida; order Malvales; family Malvaceae; genus Gossypium; species Gossypium rotundifolium. Next base: position 123,724,817 of record CP106729.1, read on the forward strand.
AAGTGTTTTTCAACTCATTTTAGTATGATTAGAAGTTTTTTAAACTTATCTTGAAGTTTTGTTAATGATTTCTCATGTTTTAATGCATTATGTGAAAATTGGCTAAAAGATGTCAAAAATATTGATATCATGAATTGAGACGATTTGCCTAGTTTGAAGGTTACGAATTAGGTATAGATGAATAATTTGATGAACGGAACTGATTTTAGGCAAAAAGACTGAGCATAGACTAAGATATTAGAATTTAAAGTTGTTATGCTAATAGTTTAAGTTACATGGGAACTTAGCTTAAAGCTTGTGTTTTAGTTGGTTTGAGTGAATTCTTGGTTGTTATTTGACTGTAGTTATTGCATGATTTTTTTTGTGTGTAAAACTTTGGATTCATTAGAGCTTGCTGATATAGCCACGCCCCGGGAACACTCTTAGTCCAGCTCACCAAGAAAGGCTTGCAATCTTTTGCAAGCTGATCAGCTCGATCCTATCCTATTGAGCTTGATTTAGCTCAAATTTTAGCTCATTGATCTTGATCTAACTCAACTTAGCTCAATTGAGCTCATTCCTTAATTATTGTGTTTTTATTTTCTAGAATAAAGTAAATGTTTTAGTTAAATTAGTTAATTAGCTTCAACTTATAATTATGTTTTAGCCATTACATGCTTTTAATATGTTTATTTCAGCAGAATTTAATGTGTCATACAAGTCATAAATGTGTTCAAATATGATTTTATTATTAAATGCTTAATGTGTCTTATTTTAATACAAGTTTTTAATATGTCATAGCCTAATACATGTTATTAATTTGTCCTAGAGTAAAACATGTTTTTATTATGTCCTAGGTGTTGCCGATTTAATGTGTTCAAATTTAGTTTAATTTGTTGAATTAATTTGGTGCAGGTACATACATGGGATGGCTTAAATGCAAGGTGCTGATGGTTTAGCTCTTCAAAATACCTTTTCATGTACAACAAAAGACAAATGAATAGTTGTTGTTTTATTTCTCCCAAGCTGACTGTCTGTGTCTCCCAGACAACTTTGAATGTGTTCACATTTTGGAAATCCCCTTTCACATGGAGAGACTATTTGGTTATGTGCATTCACACCTAAGAGCTATTCAACTTCATATGTTCATACCTAAAAACCTTTGAAGATTCCAAGCTGAATTAATTGAACTCAAGACCATTCAGCTGATCAAAGAAACACAATTAAAGAGCATTCAATCCCTTTGGCTGAATCTGCCCACACCATTTTTAGCTCCTAATTAACCTAAATTGATTTTAGCTGAATGAAGCCCTCTAGAAGCTGTCTATTGGTGTCACAAAGGTTAGGGAAGCTTCATGGAAGCTGCTAGGAAGATTCCAAGAAACTTCAGCTCATTTAAGCTGAAAACAAATGGCCATTTAGCTCTCTAAGTGCCTGTAACATTCCGAATTTTTGGGCCTAGAAGTGTTGGGCCTTGTGCATGGTAGCTACTAGGAGATGACACATAAAAGTTTATGCATGCAAGAAATATCACAATTGACTGTCTGCTTCAGTGGTTAAGTGATTTGGGTGTGTTTGGGAGTGTTTGAAAAGTCTTGGGTTCAATCCTGGGCTTTAGCAAAAATTTATGTTTTCTCTTAAAGGGGCTTTGTTTGTTAGAGGGTAGGTTTTAAGAATAATTTTTGGATAATTTATAACACAAGAGGAGCTTGTGTTGTAGTGGAAAGTAGTGTTAGGAGTATGCATGTGATCTGAGGTTCAAGTTATAGCATGTGCAAAATTTTTGGCTTTTCTTGAATGAACCTGGATATCGGCAGGAAGGTTTTATAAATTTGTGAGGATAAAATGTGACACAAGGAAGTGAGTGGTCTAGTGGCAAAGCGCCATTAAGGTTGCAAGGAGCATGGGTTCAAGTCTTGGCACTTGCAATTCATTTTGATTCCCTTTTCAATGAACTTAGTCTTTGGACTATAGGCTTATATTTAGTTCTACATGTTTTGTTACACAAGGAGCTAGTTGGTAAGGTGGCTAGCGGCATGGATTAAGTTGCAGGGGAACCTGAGTTTGAAACACCTTGCATGGGAAATGTGACTATTTTGCTAATTTGGGACGGTTTCAGAGGATTGATGGAGGGATCCCACATCGGGAAGCTAGCATGAGAGTAGGCGAGAAGCTCGCTTTAAATAGAGCGATCTATGAGGAGAGTAAGCATACCTTGGTTGGCGTTTGGGCATAAGAGTGTGTATTTCACACTACTCTAGCTGTAGAGCGGCAAATGCCGAAATGTCAGTCACATGGCGATGGTAGCACACGAGCGTACGAGCGCACGTGTGGGAGCTTCGACGCGATAGTTGATGCCATCATGAGTGTTCTTGTCGGTTTAGGCTATTTGGGCTACGATGGGCCGAAAGGGGCCATGTGGGGCCAATAGGCCCATGGGCCCAATCGAATAAGTTGTATCATTGTGTAGTAAATATTGGACTGGACTATGTGAATCTCATATATGTGGCTAGATTTGGGCTAAATGGGCCACACGAGCGTGTGGGCCTATTTGGGCCGAGAATGGGCCCTAGGCCCATTCACATCGTTATCTCTATTTAGAATACATTGGTTTACAAAATTACTTAAGTACCCTCGACTTGTAAAATTATCGAGGTACCCCCGGTTTGCTAAATTATCGAAATACCCCTGATTTATAAAATTACAAAAATATCCTTAATTTGTGAAATTATCGAAATACCCTCGATTTACAAAATTATTGAAATACCCTTAATTTGAAAAATTATCGAAATACTCCTGATTTTCAAAATTATCGAAATATCCTTGATTTGTGAAATTATCGAAATACCTTTGATTTGTAAAATTACTAAAATACCCCTGATTTGTAAAATTATCGAAATACACCTAATTTTTAAAATTACTAAAATACCCTCGATTTGTAAAATTGCCAAAATACCCTCAATTTGAAAAATTACCAAAATACCCTAATTTAAGAAATTACCAAAGTACCCCTGATTTGTAAAATTACCAGAACACCCTCGATTTGGAAAATTACTGAAATACTCTCGATTTATAAAATTACAAAAATACCCTAATTTGTAAAATTACTAAAATACCCTCGGTTTGTAAAATTATTGAAATACCCTCGATTTGTAAAATTACTGAAATACCCTCAGTTTGTAAAATTACTAAAATATCCTTGTAGAGTAGAATTACGAAATTACCCCTGTAGGGTAGGATCACCGAAATACCCTTTTAGGGTAAGATGACTATTTTGCCCTTGTGGGTAAATAACTGACTTAGACTATGAGTTGACTAATTTGACGTGGTTGTATGACTAATATGCTTTTATTACATGTTTAAATGATTTTTACTGAATATGGCCATTTTGCATACACATGTAATGATTGAGCATGACATACACGACATATTGTATGGGATTGGGACATTGATACGAAAGAAGTTTTGATAGGGTCACACGGTTCCCAAGACGACTGTGGATCTTGTATTGATCTGTTGAGGTCGCACGGGTTGCAAGGCGACTGTGAACCAACGGACAGCTTAAAGCCGCGTAATCTGATTATGGCTCTATGCCAACCTAAATATGGCTCTGTGCCAACCTAAATATGGCTCTATGCCATCTTGATTATGGCTTTGTGCCAATCATATTTACTCATGGCTATGTGCCTAACTTATATATTGATGACTTTGTGTCGATCATAATTACCTGTGGCTGTGTGCCGATTATATTACCGTAGTTGATGGCTATGTGTCATCTTATTATAGTTACCGATGACTATGTGCCAATTATGAGATTATTACTGAAGGCTTAAAGTCACATAAATACTAGCAGCTATGCTGCGATTTTAGTTAGTGCCACAATCGGTGCTAACATTGAAAGTGTAGGGATGGCGTGGGTGATTTATTCCCCGCAGGTAGTACAGGGTTAGATGGGATGGGTTAGCATGCATCACACATTATGCATATGGAATTGATTCGGCATGGGCTAGGCCCAACGATTATTGATAGGGAGAATGGGCTAGGCCTAATTGATTCTGATAAGAGCCGAGACCCGAGTGAAATTGTACTGGGCTTAGACCCACACATGTTGTTCTGTTACTGTATTGGGCTCCGTCCTAGACTGACTCTGAATTCTATCTGTTTTACTATCTGTTTTAATTAGGAGGGGATTACACACTGAGTTTTCGTAAACTCACCCCATTTTTAACTGTACAGGTATCCCCTACCCTAGATGGATCGATGCGGCGAGGGACTCGGAGAAGGCTACACACTGCTTATGTTTTCCGTTTTGATTGGTTACATTCAAGTATTTTGATTTGGGGTTGTAATAAAGCCTCTTTAAGTTTCTGGATTTTAGCTATGGGTTTTTATTTATGTTTGAATTATATCAGTTAGAAGTAAATCACGGTTTTCCAAACTGTTAACTGTTTTTAAAACAACACTACATTTTTGCAACATTTTTAAAATGGTTTCGCGACTTAATCTTTTTCGTAAATCGATTAGTCTCAAAATTAGGTTCCACAATTAAAAGGATATTTTGGGGATAAAGTTAATAATTTTTCAAGGTACCACATTTTAAGAAAAACTAACGTAACTGGGTTTTTACTTAAGCTTTTTAACAAGATGGGTTTTAAATGAAAACATGATTTTCAAAAAACACTTCGATGTGACATGCCAGATTCAGACCTAACTACTAGGTGAATTTGGGGTGTTACATTTAATGGTATCAAAGCCCGATTACAAAACTCGACTATGGAATGGGTTTTAAAAATTGGATTTTCAAAGAATTATTTCAAAAGGGTTTGAAAAGATTTGAAGTAATCAAAATTTTTTTCCACATATTTTCCTAAAAGTGTGGTTGACCGAGTCTCCAACTGAATCCGTAAGTTTTCTATTAGATAGTATTTAAAGTTAGATTTTGTACTTATTCAGTGTATAGAAAGAAGATTTTTTTTAAGCTAGCAATAGTGCTGTGTTGGATCCCGAGGGCAAGCAAGGTCGTGAGGAGTTGCCCGTCTCTCCAGAACAAAAGATGGTTCAAGAGATGGTGGTCAAGGTAAGTCTGCCAACTTCGGGTAGCGATAACCCGAGCTTGGTATGGAGGCACTGACCCGGTTGGTAAGGGAAGTGCTGGAAGAAGTGTTTGAGGCAAGAGTTAAGGTGTATGGTGAAACACTTCAAGCTAGGTGCTTGGAGTGCAGCAGGAAGAAGGATCACAGTACTCTGAAGCAGGAGCCTTGTTCTGTGAAACGCGTTAAGACGTGTCTGAACTTTCCAGCTTGATTGCATTGCAAAAGGCGCCATCCGAGTGAATGCTGGAGGAAGTCAAGAGCGTGTCTTAGATGCAAGTATAAGGAGCATCGGGTTCGGGATTGCATAGTCCCTTTTAAGTCAGGTGTGTTTTCTTTGGATGTGATGTTTGAATATAGAAATTGTATGCATGTGTGATAAATATTTGCTTGTTTTTGTGATTAGATGTTTGGTTGTGTAAGAGGTTTCAATATTAAATTAAAAGTGTATTAGTGTTATTGGGATGAGAGTGCAGCAGCGGTAGCGTAGTAGGGTAGTCTGTGTTAAATGACAATTAGATAGTTGGAAATTTTGAGAATAAAATTTCCTTAAGGGGGTAGAATTGTAACGCCTCAAATTTTTGGGCTTAGAAGTGTTGGGCCTTGTGCATGGTAGCCGCTAGATGATGGCACATAAAAGTTTATGCGTGTAAGAAATATCACAATTAACTGTCTGCTTCAGTGGTTAAGTGATTTGGGTGTGTTTGGGAGTGTCTGAGAAGTCTTGGGTTCAAACCTGGGCTTTAGCAAAAATTTAGGTTTTCCTTAAAGAAGCCTTGATGTTAGAGGGTAGGTTTTAAGAATATTTTTTGGATAATTTATAACACAAGAGGAGCTTGTGTTGTAATGGAAAATGGCGTTAGGAGTATGCATGTGGTCTGAGGTTCAAGTCATAACGTGTGCAAAATTTTTGGTTTTTCTTGAATGAACCTGGATATCGGCATGAAGGCTTTATAAATATTTGAGGATAAAATATGACACAAGGAAATGAGTGGTCTAGTTGCAAGGCGTCATTAAGGTTGTAAGGGGGCTTGGGTTCAAGCCTTGGCACTTGCAATTTATTTTGATTCCCTTTTAAATGAACTTAGACTTTGGCCCATAGGCTTATATTTAGTTATGCTTGTTTTGTTACACAAGGATATAGTTGGTAAGGTGGCTAGCGGCGTGGATTAATGTAACATCCTGAATTAATGGGCCTATGCGCCTAGTGTGTGTATATATTAAGGTGTTAATTTAATTGTTAGGGGTCCAAGTTGGGCTTAGAATGTGGTCAAGGCCTTGGTGAATTCTTGCTTGGGCACTATAAGGTTTAAAAAGTGGTATCTGTGTTTAAAATATCAAAATGGGCTTGTAGCCTAGTGGTCAGTGACGCCACTTAGGGAGCAAGGAGGTGACGCCATAGAAGGGGAGTAAGGGGCCCAAATTTAAGTTTTATGGAGCCCAATCTCTTTTAATTTAAGTTTGCTAATTTTCGGCATTAGGGTTAGGTAGAGTGGACGGCTACAAGGCTCAAATGTAGGAGGATATATATATAGGATAATGTAGATATTATAGTTGATAATATGAAAGATACAAGGGGAAAAGATAAGAGCTATCTGCAAGGCTAGGTGTTGGCCGAAATTCCATCACCTAGAGGAGTGAAGAAATCGGCTTCTTTAATGGCAGTGGGTGCCAAAATTTCCATGCTATTTGATTAATTGCTTGGTTATTAGGAAGGATGTTTTCGGTTTTAAGCAATAGGTGTCGAAATCTTGTATAAATAGAGGGGATATCTCTTCAATTTCAGCATTTAGAACCCTATTCTTTTATTCTTTTCTTGTGCCGAAATTCTTAGTATTCCTCTGAAATTCTTTACTTTTGATTTCTTCAAAAGCTGAAACCTCCCAATCTTCTCAACATCTTCCCTTTCAAAAGCCGAAATCCTGAATTCTTTTCTCATCTCCATAGCCGAATATACCCATTCCTTCTGCCGATTCCCTCAACTAAAAGCCGAAACTACTTAGATCTCTTCTTATTTTCTTCTCATCTTGATCTCATCAAAAGCTAAGAATTCCTAAGAGTTGTCGAATTTCCTGTAAAGGGAATCAAATCGCCTAGGATTCTAAGTCAGAAGTTGGTAAGCATTAGAAGCATGTTTTTGGGATTTAAGGTAAGATGGTTTTCTCTAGATTTTCATTAGATTCATTTATCGTATGTGAGATCTTAACTTCATGATGTGGAGTAATGACCATGTGTTGTGATAGTGGTTCTGACAAGGACTTATGATGGATCTAAATATGGATCAGGCGAAGGAGAGAATCCCTAAGTTTAAGAAACGAGCGGTATCTGCCGTTCGAGATTGGCCACCTAGTTGTGGACCGGCTTTTGAACAACACCTTAGGCATATAGCGGTGGTGTTGGCTACGGATGGCGTCGACTTTGAGGGTCTCGTTCTAACGGTAATAAGGTGTGTAGATCTCTAACACACACTTGCTAATTGTTCTTTATGTGTTATGGGCAAAAAGTGGTGGGTGTAGATAGTAGAAGAAAGCCCTAAAAGGGTTAGGCAAGGATGCAGTGCGCAATCATAGAAATCACTATGTATGATGAAATATATGAAAGTCATACGATGTTTTCCTTATGTATGTATGCATGGGGAAATATGATAAAGAGGGAAGTGCATGATGGGTCACATGATGACCGTGGTAGAAATCCATGAATATAAACATGGGTCACATGGTGACCGTGGTAGAAATCCCACAAATAAAATGTTAGGTCACACAGTGATCGTGGCAATGCCACGTTTAATGGTTTCAATAATGAAATAGGCGATTCATTGTCGTTATGGTGTGCAATGGATGGAGGGTTGATTGTAGAAATCCCCAAGGAGTGACGGTTGGTGCGGGTTGGTGTGTAGAGGATAGAATTCTAGAATGGGTTGGGCCATTCATTATGTATTGTTTATCATGTAATATAATTGTTGCCTCTATGTACGAGCCTAGGCCCATAATGTGTTTGTGGGCCTCGGGTCAGTGTGTTCGAAATTTATACACTGAGTCTTGGTGACTCGTGCTTTCCTTTTCTCTACTCTTTCAGATGAGCAGTAGATTGTGGACATGGGAGCCGAGACGGACTCGAGGGACCATCAAGACTATTACTATTTCCATAGACAATTTTTGGTTTTAGTTTTCATTTATGTTTTAATTTTTTGGAACATCTTTGTGTAATAAGGCCTCCATAACTTATATTCCAATTTATTATCTTGTTATGTTGGACTTTACAAACTTATGTTTTTTTTAAGTCTTAAATATAAAATGAAATGATAAACGGGCTTTTTAAAACCAATAACGCAAGTATTAAAGTTATTTTGCAAAACCTCACATTTAACGGACTATTCGACTAAAATAAGCTAAGTTTTCCAAAACCCTTCAGAGTACAGTTTTTAAGATTTAACCTATGGCATACCAGATCCAGTAATGACGTATGGGCTGGGTTTGGGGTGTTACATTTTGGTATCAGAGCCTAGTTCAAAACTCGGGCTGTGAAATGGGTCTAGTGATGTTTTAGCATGGATTTGAAAATTTTTTTGCAAGATATGGCCTTCGAGTCTACCGGCACCCGATCCACACAGGTAAGTACCCTAACCCTTGTTGTGATATACTTATTGGGTTGATGGGCTTTATGGACGTAGACTAGGATAATAATAGTGATGGAATCTAGGCCTAGTTAAACAACTCTTCAATTTCATAAGATTTAAATCCAACCAAACAAACCTATGAACAAGTCATGAGATTAGGGTGTGGCAACAGGCATACGCATGTCTAGGATTGGATTCAGGGAGAGCTTGGTATTTAAGTAGTCCTAGTGACTCACCTTCTCTTCGATAGAATCTTATCTGGTGCGTAGTGACTGTTCACCTTAGCTATGGGGACTTGTTGACGGGCCAAAATTTATAATCAAAACCCGAGAGGGACCAGCCACCCTATTTTGTAAAATTACTAAAAAACCTCTAGTTTTAAAAATTTTCAAAATACCCCTAATTTGTAAAATTACTAAAATACCCCTCATGTGTAAAATGACCAAAATACCCCTGATTTGTAAAAGTACCGAAATACCCCCGGACCCCTCAAATTACCAAAATACCCTTTTTCTAGAAAATCATTCAGAAACCCTATTTTGAAAAAAAATTTATTTCGAAAATACCCCTGTAGGATAAAATTATGAAAATACCCCTGGGTAGTGAAATGACGAAATACCCCTAAGTGAGGAATGTGAGTTCATGAATGTTTGCTTGTGTGGTTGCTGAATGTATGTGATGCTCTGATTGATGTGAAATGAATGAGAATTCTAGAATTAGGAATACAGACTCAAGGACCAAACTGATAGATAGAATATGAATTCGAAAGAACCACTGTTAAAACTACTTTCCATAAGACTGTTTGTCATTAATCAGTGGAAGAAAACTAATAAATCATAACATTTTTAATCAGATAAATTGTGAATGATAGAATGAGCACTAGAGGACGTGGTGTGTGTGGTCGAGGTAGAGGTAGGATTATCGTGTCAGAACCCATAGGGTCTGGTCACGAGTCCGGGAATGAGGTACCAGTGCCACCAACTGTGGAGGCAAAATTTCAAGATCAGATGGTCAAGATAGTGCTGTATCTCAGGCTATGTTAAGGGTTTTGGAGAGAGTTGCTGGAGTAGGTGTGGGCACAAGAGCTCGAAAATCTGTGCCGGAGCGACTTAGGAGCAACAAGGTAGAAGTGTTTAGGGGAATCTCTGGTATAGCCCCGAGCTCAGCTGAGTATTGGTTAGAGGCGGTTGAACGCATAATGGATGATCTAGATCTCACGGAGGAAGAGAAATTGAAAGGAGTTATCTCTCTCTTGAGGGATGAAGCCTACCAATGGTGGCTCACGATTAAGGATGGTACGGTGGCTGACCGTATCACATGGGAGTTCTTCAAAATAGTGTTTCAGAACAAGTACGTTGGATCAAGCTATGTGGATGCGCAACACAGAGCATTCCTAAACCTAGTTTAAGGAAGCAGGTTCATAGCGGCGTAAGAAGAGGAATTCTTATGCTTGAGCCATTATGCTCGAGGGATAGTGGCCACGGAGCATGAGTAGTGTGTTTATTTGAGGATGGCCTGAAGGATGAATTACGTGTGTTGATAGCTCCACAACGAGAGCAAGAATTTGCGGTACTTGTGGAGAAGGCTAAGATAGCGGAGGAGGTGAAACGAACGGAAAAGCTAAACCGGGATAGAGATAGGGGTGGATGTAAGAGAAACTTTTGATCATCGGGGACAAATAAAAGTAACCAGAAAAAACCTAGGCTAGACGGGCCGAGACGAGATAATAGACCTGCTACTGCTAATCAGACACCGAAGTGTGCTCAATGTGGTAAATCCCATGCAGGTGAGTGTAGAGCGGGCATTGGAAAGTGCTTTAGGTGTAGGTCTTTTGACCATCAAGTTAGGAACTGTCCGCAACCGAAGGGCGTGAGGGGCCTACGGGTGAAGGGAATGTCCAACCTGGCAGAGGAGGTCGTGGGGCAGCCAGAGGTGGTAACGTTCCAGTCGAGGCCGTGGAACAATGGTGAGGGGTCGAAAACACTAAAGTGAGACAGCCGGGGTTAGTCTATGCTGTTAGACGTCGAGAGGAGGCTGATGCACCGGATGTTATAATCGGTACATTCTTAATTTTTGGTTTGCTCTATATTGCATTAATTGACACCGGATCGACACATTCATATGTTGCAAGTAGGGTATCTGAAACTTTAAGTGTAGATGCTGAGGTTTCCTCTAGGGAAATGACTGTAGTAAGCCCATTAAGACATTCTGTGGTTGTAAATAAGCTTTATCAGGAGATACCTTTAGAGGTTCAGGGGATAGTTTTCAAACGGATCTAATGGAATTACCGTTCGGAAGTTTGATTTAATCCTAGGCATGGATTGGCTTGTAAAGTATCAAGCTAATCTAGATTGTGTAGCTAAGCGTATGGTGTTAAAAACCCCTGAGGGTGACGAAGTGTTGGTAATAGGAGAAAGAGGGAACTGTCTATCGAACGTGGTAACCGCCCTAAGAGAAGAAAGGATGGTGAGAAAAGGGTGTAAGGCAGTCTTAATGTTTGTTCGTGCTATGGAAGCTAAGAAACTAACAGTGGGAGACGTTACGACGGTGAAGGAATTTCCTGATGTTTTCCCCGAAGAGCTTCTAGGATTACCTTGGATCGTGAAATGGAGTTTAGAATCGATCTTTTTTCAGAAATAGCACCGATATCGATAGCTCCATACCGAATGACACCAAAGGAGTTGGTGGAGTTGAAAGCGCAGATTCAAGAGTTGTTGGACAAAGGGTTTATTCGACCTAGTGTGTCGCCGTGGGGAGCATCGATTTTATTCGTTAAGAAGAAGGATGGGTTAATGCGTATGTGTATTGACTATTGCCAGTTGAATAAGTTAACGATCAAGAACAAGTATCCATTATCGAGGATCGATGACTTGTTCAATCAGTTGAAGGGGGCCTCAGTCTTTTTGAAGATAGATCTGAGGTCAGGGTATCATCAGCTTAAGGTTAAGGAGGCTGATATTCATAAGACGGCCTTTAGGACTCGCTATGGTCACTATGAGTTCATGGTGATGCTATTTGGGTTGACCAACGCGCTAGCAGCATTTATGGATATGATGAACCGAGTGTTCCAACCCTACCTAGATCGGTTTGTCGTGGTTTTTATTGATGACATCTTGGTTTATTCAAGATCAGGGGAGGAGCATGACTCACATCTGCAAATAGTTCTGCAGATTCTAAGGGAAAAGCAATTGTATGCCAAACTCAGTAAGTGTGAATTTTGGCTAAAGGAGGTTACTTTTTTAGGGCACGTTGTTTCGGCTGAGAGGATTAGGGTAGACCCTCGAAAGATTGAAGCGGTGTTGAGTGGAAACCACCTAAGTCCGTGGCTGAGATTCGATTTTTTCTGGGTCTGGCTGGATACTATCGAAGGTTTATCGAAGGATTCTCTTTAATTGCGACATCGTTGACCAAGTTGTTATGGAAAGGAGTTTCGTTTGTTTGGTCTGATAAGCAACAGGAGAGTTTCGAGAAGTTAAAAAGGATTTTGACGGAAGCTCCGGTGTTAATTCAGTCAGAGGCTGAGAAGGAATTTGTGATTTATTGTGATGCTTCACACACGGATTAGGATGTGTGTTGATGCAAGATGGAAAGGTTGTAGCATACGATCTCTAAGCTTAAGACCGCATGAAGCAAATTATCCCACGCATGACCTGGAATTGGCGACAGTGGTCTTTGCTTTGAAGATTTGGAGGCATTATCTTTACGGGGAGAAATCTGTCATTTTCACTGATCATAAGAGTTTGAAGTATCTTTTGACTCAGAAGGAGTTGAATTTAAGACAGAGGAGGTGGATCGAGTTGTTAAAGGATTATGACTGTTCGATTGAGTATCATCCGAGTAAGGCCAATGTGGTGGCAGATGCTCTAAGCCATAAGGTGATCTCTGACTTGAGAGCGATGTTTGCTCACCTTAGTCTGTAAGATGATGGGAGTTTATTGGCGGAACTTCAAGTGAAACCCTCATAGGTCAGTCTGGTTAAGGAAAAGCAGCAAACGGATGAGTTGCTGAAGGGGAAGGTTTTGTATGGAGCAAGTGAAAAACCAACGGAGTTTAGTATGAATGAGGAAGGGCTGTTATGTTTCCAAGGGAGAGTGTGCATGCCGAGGGATCCTAAGTTGAGGCGTAGGATTTTGCAAGAAGCGTTTAGTAGTCCATACGCTATGGATCCTGGAGGGAGTAAGATGTATCAAGATTTACGGGAAGAGTTTTGGTGGCCGGCTTAAAACAAGAAGTGACTGAAGTAGTGGCAAAGTGTTTAACCTGTCAGCAAGTAATGACGGAGCATCAGTTACCATCTGGGTTGTTACAACCGGTGAAGATCCCTCAGTGGAAATGGGAAGGAATCACAATGGACTTTGTTAGTGGGCTACCTCTCACGCCTACTAAGAAAGATTCAATTTGGGTGATCGTTGATTGGTTGATGAAGTCCACTCATTTTGTACCAGTTCGGGTCGACTATTCCTGACAAAGGTTGTAATATCCCGGGTTAAGGGGCTATTTCGATTTGGCATTGTTTGCATGTTTAATTGCTTGCTATGATGTTGTTTTGGTGTTTTGGATTTAGTTGTAGGCTAGGTGTGAGCCCGGTAGGTGGTGAAATTCTTGTTCTTGGGCTTTAGGGGATAGAAGCGTAAAGGTGTTGGGGTTTATATTTAAATTAAGTGAAATTATAGCACAAATGAGGAGCTAGCTAAGTGGCAAGGCATGCGCCACTTAGACCTTGGGTGTGGCGCCATCTACAAAGGGGAGGTCTTGAGTTCAAGTCATGAGAATCCCACCCCTTTTCAACCATTTTGGACGGCATGGAGGAAGAGGTTGAAGGCAACTTGAACTCTACCATGGACTTGGTCAACATATTCAAACGGTGGATGGAGAGTGAAAGTAGGAGGAGACTTGGTCATGGGATTTGAATTGGTGGTGTGGAGTAAATGGGGAGATTTGGCGGTTTGGTGAGAGTTTGGGGAGAGAAGGGTGGCTTGTTAGTAATTGAGGGTGCCGAATGTGCCTTGGGCATGTGTGTTTGGTCACAAACTCTCCTTGGTTAGCCGATTTTTCCTTTTGGTCGTAAGCTTCTTCTCATTTTCTCTTCCAATCGATTGCTCAAGTCTCTTCTTGGTCTTTTTTTTTTGGTGTCAATGTCAAAGAAAACTCTCCCATCCCATTTTCATTCTTGAAACCAAACCTCAAGTGCTTCATCTCTTGTTCATTCTTTTTTTCTCTTTGTTCTCCTTAAACCGAAAGCTTCAATACTCTCACCCTGCCGAACCTAATATCCATTATCATTTTTTTCCCTTTTGATTGTTAAATAATGCCCTCCTACCTCCTTTTCTTTTCTTTCAAGTGAGTAAACCGAAAACCTCTAGCACCTTATTGCCGAAAAGTAAACCTTGTTTCTTCCTTCTTCTCCTCTGTGTGCAAAGTCAAACTAGAGACCCTTTCTTCTCTTGTTGCTTGTAAACCAAAACCAGTTTCTTCTCTCCCTTATTAATCTGTAACATATTTTACCAAAAGCCTACATCATCCATTTTTCTTCATCAAAACCGAAGTGACCCTCTCCACTCATCTCTCTTCGTTTCATCTCTTTTCCAAAACCAGCTAGTCAATCCTCCTTGGCATTGGCCAATATTTGGTGGTGTTGGGAGCTTGGTTCCAATCGCTTGGTAGTGGTAAGTACTAGTCGAATGGCCATTTCTCTTCTTTCTCTCACCTTGCCGATTCTTATTATGTTGAGGGCCGATTGTGATTGTTGGAAGGTGCTAATCTTTTATAAACCAATTCTTATTATAGGACATCAAAGGGTTCAAAGCAAGCAAGAGGAGCCGCTTTTCTTCGCTGCTTGATTAGTAAGTGGAGGTTGAGTGATTGGTTGTTGTTAGTTCATTCTCTTAGTTCTTGGTTAGTCAAAGCTTCAAGAGATTAATGTTTCCTTCTTGATAGGTGGGCGATTGTCTAAGGGAACCACTTTTGGTTCGGGATTTGGTAGGAAACCAAATCGTGTGAAAGGTAAGGCTTTGACAAACCCTTTTTGGTCTAAATGGTGTTGGCGAATGTGTAGATGTCTAACCCTATGTTTTGGCCGATTGTAGAAGCTAGTACTCGAGGGACTTAGATTGCTTTTGTCGTGATTTCTAGACTCGTATTTACTGTGTGTGTAAACTAACACACTTTTAGTAATATGATTAATAACCTGTGATGATTAATGAAACAGTTGATGATTGATATGATACCCTAATGGGTATGATTCGGACTCGGGTAAGTCAAGATTATTATTATGAGTTTATCGATGATTTATGTGATACCATGGTCGTGGCTATATATGACATGGGATATGAGGTTAGACATAATAGCATGATATGCATGATTATATGATATGCATGATTACATGAGTGTGGCATGTTGATGGGTGATACGAGTGGAGGGAGCAAGGATATTTTGTGTCGACGAGCACCAGTTGCTTTGGTAGCACACTTTGTGACTTTGGGTCACCAGAGGTTTGGCACCTCATTGCGACTTGTCCTCGTGGTTTAACCACCGTGGGTTGGCCCCACATGAGATATGGGATCGTCTGCTAGTGATTTGGTATCACACGATGGGTTGGCCCCATCATCGATTTGTGACTTCGGTCACCAAGGCTTTGGTAGCACAATTGTGTCTTTGGGACACTAGTGGTTTGGTACCACATTGACGGATATTGTGTCTTTGGGACACCAGTGTTTTGGTAACACATTGTGACTATATGTCACCTGGTTTGGCACCACCAAGGGTTTGGTACCACACGGGTAGAAAAGGCGATATGGATGGTTAGGATCGGGTTGCATTAATTATGTTGCTTTGTATGATGTGTGTTAGCATGTTGTTTTTGGGAGCGGGTTTACACATCGAGTCACTCGACTCACCCTCTCCTTTGACATTTCAGTGACTCAGAGCAGCACATGGAGCCGGGATGGACTCGGGGTGCACATGCCATGCTTTAATAAAGGACTATTGAATTTGGGTACTTTAGCTTATTTACTTTATTTGGGTTTTATATTGGATTTGTAAAAGGCCTTTAATTTATGTTTGGTGATGTTTATGTTTTAATTAGATTTTAATATGCCTTAACAAAACAAGTTGGTATGAATTTTACTAAAACTTGGAAAGATAATGATTTCAAAATGATAACGCAATATGTTTTTAAACCATACCATCTGGTATCACACTACGCCTTTATAGTAAGCAAATTCAAGTGATTTTCAAATCAAACTTGTATTACTCCTAAGTCTAATAAGGTTTTAAGTAACACTAAGAAACTATTAAGGTTTAAATGGTTTAAACTCATTTAGCCACACACACAGTTAAGATTTCAAAATCTCCGGTTTCATATACTCCATCCGATTTCAAACAAGTCTACTCAAATTGTCTTCAAAATACACCGTGTTTCACCTTACTTTTAGCGAAAATTTTAACCTCTCACAAACATGTTTCCAGAATATACCGATTCGGACGTGGTGTCTTGTCCGGTTTGGGGTGTTACAAAGGTTGGCTAAGTCAGTATATAGCGGAGATTGTGAGGTTGCATGGAGTACCTGTGTCGATTATATCGAATCGAGATTCTAGGTTTATGTCTAGGTTTTGAGGGCGTTGCATTAAGCATTGGGTACGGTTGGATTTTAGTACTGATTGTTTCATCCTCGCATCGATGGACAATGGATGGGTGATTCAGATCTTGGAGGACATGTTAAGGGGTTGTGTCATAGATTTCAGAGGTAGTTGGGAGGACTTCCGCCATTGGCGGAGTTTATGCGTACAATAATGATTACCGATCAAGTATCTGGATGGTGCCCTACGAAGCTTTGTATGGATCGAAGTGTCGTACCCTACTTGTTGGACAAAATTAGGGGAAAATTGAATTTTGGGTCCAGACTTGGTCACTGAGATGGAGGAGAAGGTGAAACTAATTCGGGCTAGACTAAAAGAGGCGGCGGATAGACAGAAGTCCTATGCTGACTTAAAGCGTAAGGACATAGAGTTTACAGTAGGTGACAAGGTATTCTCAAAGGAGTCACCGTGGAAAAAGGTGCTAAGATTTGGGCGAAAGGGGAAATTAAGTCCCCGCTTCATCGGACCTTACCGGGTGTTGAAACGAGTAGGACCAGTAGCATATCAACTTGAGTTACCCTCAGAGCTAAGTCAAATTCTCAATGTATTTCACGACTCTATATTAAGATGTTACCATTCGGATCCATCTCATGTAGTGCCTGTGGAGGAAATCGTGGTAAGACTCGATCTATCCTTCGAAGAGGAACCGGTGGAAATTCTAAATCGTGATATTAAGGTGTTGCGAAGGAAAACGGTTCCATTGGTTAAGGTGCTTTGGCAGAACCATGGTTCCGAAGAGGCAACTGGGGAACCACAGGAAGCGATGCGACAGCAATACCCTCATCTTTTCTGATCAGGTAATTTCGAGGCCAAAATTTCTTTAAGGGAGTAGAACTGTAACATCCTGAATTAATGGGCTTATGCGCCTAGTGTGTGTATATATTTAAGGTGTTAATTTAACTGTTAGGGGTCCAAGTTGGGCTCAGAATGTGGTCAAGGCCTTGGTGAATTCTTGCTTGGGCACTATAAGGTTTAAAAAGTGGTATCTGCGTTTAAAATATCAAAATGGGCTTGCGGCCCAATAGTTAGTGATGCCACTTAGGGAGCAAGGAGGTGACGCCATAGAAGGGGAGTAAGGGGCCCAAATTTAAGTTTCATGGAGCCTAATCTCTTTTAATTTAAGTTAGCTAATTTTTGGCATTAGGGTTAGGTGGAGTGGACGGCTACAAGGCTCAAATGTAGGAGGATATATGTATAGGATAATGTAGATATTATAGTTGATAATATGAAAGATACAAGGGAAAAAGATAGGAGCTATTTGCAAGGCTAGGTGTTGGCCGAAATTCCATCACCTACAGGAGTGAAGAAATAAGTTTCTTTAATGGCTGGGGGTGCCAAAATTTCTATGCTATTTGATTAATTGATTGGTTATTAGGAAGGGTGTTTTCAGTTTTACGCAGTAGGTGCCGAATTCTTCTATAAATAGAGGGGATATCTCTTCAATTCTGGCATTTGGAACCCTATTCTTTTCTTCTTTTCTTGTGCCGAAATTCTCAGTATTCCTCTGAAATTATTTTCTTTGATTTCTTCAAAAGCTGAAACCTCCCAATCTTCTCAACATCTTCCTTTTCAAAAGCCGAAATCTTGAATTCTTTTCTCATCTCCATAGCCGAATATACCCATTCCTTCTATCGATTCCCTCAACTAAAAGCTGAAACTACTTAGATCTCTTCTTATTTTCTTCTCTTCTTGATCTCCTCAAAAGTCGAGAATTCCTAAGAGTTGCCGAATTTCCTGTAAAGGGAATCAAATCTGTAACACCCCTTACCCGAAACCTTTGCCGGAGTCGAGTATGTGGCATTACTAGACTTGACTACTAATTTGGGGCATAAAAATTTAAAGCTGTCCAACTGCATCATGCTGACTAAATTGACCATAACTCGAGTTAAAAAACTCTAAATTTAGATCCGTAAATTTTCCTTGAAACTATACTCATATAAATTTTTACAATAATTTTTCCAGAATTTTTCATGTGGCCAATTAGTACAGTTTATTCATCAAAGTTACCCCTATTTCACTGTTTGATAATTCTGACCTATCTTTACAAAAACTCAGTTATCTCATTGCAAAAAATTTCAATAATGTCCTTGTTTATTCCAATCAAAAATAGACTTATTAAGGATTCTAAACATATAAACTATGATCCATAATTATTTTTTTACAATTTTAACAATTTTTCCAAGATAGAACAGGGACTCACGAATTCATTCAGAACAAGTCTCACTAAAACTTAAATATCTCATAATATATAATTTCTTTGCCTACTCTGTTTCTTTCATGTAAAAATAGACACAATAAGATTTAATTCTATATCTAATTCACTTTCTAATTCAATTTATCCTATTTTTGGTGATTTTTCAAAATCACATCACTGCTGCTAACTAAAACTATTTCATTTCAAAATATGATTAACTAGTTTATGACCTAACATACCCACATACAACTCATACGCCCATGCATTTTAATCATTTATACAAATTAACCTGTACCTAAAACATTCACATAATATCCTAACATCATCGATTTATTAACAAAACACAACTACGGTTCCATATAATCGAGTGTACCATAAGTACTCTTATCAAATATAAAAGTTTTACTCTAATACTTACCACAAAGCCATACATCTTTAAGCATTATCAATTGACATTTTAATGCAAGCAACCATATCATATATGAAACCTAAACTTAACCAAAAACTCAAAAGCAACAGCCTTATTCGCAAGGCCATATTTATATTTACAAACCGACATCATTCTTATTTATCAAAATAAAGCCTATACATGCCTTTGATTCAAAAGTTTACAAAACTATACCAAAGAGAGTGATAGTGTGGTCGATTGTCTTGGTGATCCCCGAGCCCGTAGTTGAAATATTGATCTATAAAATAGAACACAACATAAACAGTAAGCTCACCGGCTTAGTAAGTCCTAAGCACATATACTTACAATGAACATACAATTAAACACTTAACTTTTCAAACTAATAATATTGGACATAAATTTCTATATATATATATATATATATATATATATCAAATACACTAGCCGAATACTAAGGTCACATTTGTATCTATTTTCATCACTATATCACTCGATCATAAGCTTTATCAACTTCACATATATGCTATGTATATTCACATCAAATTGATTCATAACAAAAAGAACTTAACTCACTTTCTTCCTTACTAATATAGTAGGCAAATTCTTACCCTAACATTTAGTACATAACCACATATATATCTCACCTTGTTTGATCCTCAAAATCTCCACTTATGGCATATCACCGCACGAATCCTCACTAGGCGTTTAAGCCGAATTAAATCACTGCACAAAGCTCGCTAGGCATTATAGCCCGAAATGAATCATCGCACGAAGCTCGCTAGGCATTATAGCCCGAATAAATCACCTAAGACGAAGCCTCGCTAGGCACTAAGCCCGAATATATCACCAAGACGAAGCCTCGCTAGGCACTAAGCCCGAATATATCAATGTGATCAATCATTCCACACACATTTCATATCTATATTACATATCCAATTCAACTAAACTTATTCACCTTAAACAAATAAATCATTACTTCATCGTACAATCCCACAATTGCATTGATACACTTATTCATATCACATTATCAATTTATGAAATCAATCCAATACACATATATACATTCGGTTATAACATGATTATATACTAAAATTTATCAAACATTATCATTTAATAAGTTCATGAATAATTCTTTAACAAATTTCACTTAAGGACTTACCTCTATTGTCGATAGGTCATGCGAATCCATTATTCGAGAACCTTCGTCTTTCCCCGATCTAACTCCGCTTTTCTTTGCTCTTGATCTAAAACACATTAAATTTAGCTTATTCAAGCACAATTCATCTCAATTTTGTCCCTAAGCACATAAATGGGCAAATTACTATTTTACCCCTAGTATTTCACAACTTTGTAATTTAGTCCTATTTGCATAAAACTCAAAATACATCAAATTTCCCCATACTCCTTAAGGGCCGAATATATATGAGGACTATACAAGTCCATATCTTTCATTTATTTTGCAATTAAGCCCTCTAAATTTTTATTTTTACAATTTGGCCCTAAAACACAAATTCACCAAAACTTCCAACACATAATATACTAATTTTAACCTATCTATCATCTAACATCATCAAGCATCATAAACCTCAAGAATTCATCAATGGCCGATTCATACATACACAATAATCTTAGAAATTCTAGCATGGGTCGGCACGCGTTTCAAGCAACGATCTCAAAAACGTAAAAATAATCAAAAACCGAACTCAATTACATACCTAATCAAGCTTGCAAAGACCGAATGTTTGAGAGCTTTGGTTTCTCTCTTCTTTTTCTTTTGTTTCGGCAATAACAATGAAAATAAAGATGAACACTCCACTTTCTTTTATTTTATGTTTTGTTTATAATATGTTTATAATATAATAATATATTATAATATAACATATAATATAAACATATTTTTACTTTATAAAATTTGCATGTTGTCATTCACTATCTCTAAAAAATGGGTTATTTACCCTTTTAATGCTTCATATTAAGAAGCCATGCTCAAATAGGCACTTTACACTCTAGTATGCCACTTTTACCTTTTACGCGATTAAGTCCTTTTTGTCAAATTCGATGCTCAAACGATAAAATTTTTCTACGAAACTTCCACACACATAATTTCACATATAATAAACTCAAAATATAAATATTAAATATTTATCGACTCGGATTCGTGGTCCCAAAACCACCTTTCCGATTAGGGTCGATTCGATCATTACAACTCTCCCTTAAGGATTTTCGTCCCAAAATCTTACCGTTAAACAACGCTCGGATATTGTTGCCTCATTGAATCTTCAGTTCCCACGCTTGCCTCTTCAACTCCGTGTCGATTCCATAACACTTTCACTAAGGAAATCTTTTGTTTCTTAACTCTTTCATTTCCGAGCTAGAATACGGATCGGCTTTTCCTCATACGTCATATCGATTGTATCTCAATCTCGACGAGCAATCACATGTGACGGATCCGATCAGATTCACGAGCATAGAAACATGAAATACATCGTGTATCTTTTCTAATTCGAGGGTAGCTTCAATCTATAAGCAACAGCCCAATATGTTCAACGATTTCATACGGTCCGATGAACCTCTGATTCAACTTGCCTTCCGACCAAATCGGAGTACTTTCTTCCATGGGGAAACTTTTAAGAATACACGATCTCCTACCGAAATTCAATGTCTTTACGCTTCAAATCAGATAGGACTTTTGTCGATCCGATGCGACTTTCAAATTATCTTTGATTATGGCCACTTTCTCAGTCTCTTTAATCAAATCAACCCTGTATCTTATTTTCACCGAGCTCACCCAAAGATAATGGTGTTCGACATTTTCTCCCGTATAAGGCTTCATAAGGTGCCATTTTGTTACTTGATTGAAAGCTATTATTATAAGCAAATTCAATCAAAGGTAGGTATCGCTCCCACGCACCTTCAAACTCGAGAACGCAACATCTCAACATGTCCTCAAGTATTTGAATAGTTCGCCGGACCGACCGTCATCTGCATGGATGGAAGGTCATACTAAAATGAAGTTTAGTACCTAAAGCTTCTTGCAACTTCTTCCAAAACCGTGATGTGAATCTCGGTCTCTGCTCTAAAACAATGGAACTCGGTACACCATGCAATCTCACAATCTATGATACGCATAATTCAAAGAAGTTTATCAAGTGAATAGTCCAGACGATCGGCACAAAATGAGCCGATTTAGTCACCTATCAACTATAACCTGACGGCATCCTTCCTACTCGGTGTCATAGGGAGACCGGATACAAAATCCATTGTGATTCTACCCCATTTCCATTCGTGTATCATGATTGGTCAAGTAGACCGAA
Organism: Gossypium rotundifolium; assembly: GCA_025506655.1. Lineage (NCBI taxonomy): Eukaryota > Viridiplantae > Streptophyta > Magnoliopsida > Malvales > Malvaceae > Gossypium > Gossypium rotundifolium. The sequence continues at coordinate 123,747,057 of CP106729.1, forward strand.
TGGCACTTGATGTTCAAATTTTACTTGTCGACAAATTAAACATTTCAAACAAATTCAGATATATCCCGCTTCATGTCCGCCACCAATAGAACTGTTTCAAATCATTATACATCTTTGTGCTACCCGGATGTATTGATAATTGACCACTATGGGCCTCACTCGTAATCACCAGATCAAATCGAAGTTTTTGAACACACATTCGGTTTTAAAATTCAAAAGTCATTTGCATCAATCAAAAAATCGATTCGCACTTTTCACCTCGAATTCGCTAGCAATCAAATCTTCATCAACTTTCGCATCACAAATTTGCTGAATAAACATCGGTCTTGCTCGAATTCGGCTATGATCGAACCATCACTAGACATAGCCATCTGTGCATTTAGTGCACGAAGAGCAAATAATAATTTCGACTTAATGCATCCGCAACAACATTAGCTTTTCCCGTGATAGTCAATCACCAATTCATAGTCTTTCAACAATTCTAGCCACCTGCGTTGTCTCAAATTCAGGTCTTTCTGAGTCATTAGATACTTTAGACTTTTATGATCTGAATAAATGTGACATTTCTCGCCAAACAAATAGTGACGCCAAATTTTCAATGCGAAAACAATGGCTGCAAGTTCTAAGTCATGCGTCGGGTAATTTCTTTCGTGCGGCTTCAATTGTCTTGAAGCGTAGGCTACAACTTTGCCTTCCTGCATCAAAACGCAGCCCAAACCATTTAAAGAAGCATCAGAATAAACAACGAATTCTTTACCCGATTCAGGCTGAACTAATACTGGAGCTTCTGTCAAAAGGGCTTTCAGCTGATCAAAACTTTTCTGACACTTTTCTGACCACTCGAACCTGACATCTTTCTGCAATAACTTTGTCAACGGGGTAGCTATCATAGAAAAATCTTTCACAAATCATCGATAGTAACCCGCAAGTCCCAGAAAACTTCGAATCTCAGAAACATTTTTCGGTGGCTTCCAATCAAGTATAGCCGAGATTTTGTTCGGATCAACTCAATGCCCGATGTCGAAACCACATGTCCCAAAAAGCTAACCTCTTTCATCCGAACTCACACTTACTAAACTTCGTGATACAAATTGATGATCTCGCAAAGTTTGTAGCACTAACCTCAAATGTTCAACGGTTCAATTTCATCTTTGGAGTAGATCAATATGTCATCAATAAACACCACCACAAATCGATCCAAAACTGCCTAAAACTCGATTCATCAAATCCATAAAATAGCAGGTGCATTAGTAAGCCCAAAAGGCATTACCAAAACTCAAAATGTCCGTACCTCGTCCAAATGCGCCTTTGGCACATCTCAGTATCTCGACTCAAGAATCGATAATAACCCGATCTCAAGTCTATCTTCAAAATATCAAGCCCTTTCAACCGATCAAACAAATCATCAATCCGAGGTAACGGTACTTATTCCTTATAGTTACCTTATTCATTGCCGATAATCAATACACATTCGCATCGCTCCATCTTTCTTTCTCACAAAAGAACTGTGCACCCCAAGGAGAGAAACTTGGTCGTACAAAACCCCTATCTGTTAACTCTTGCAACTGTGCTTTCAGCTCTTTTAGCTCAGTAGGTGCCATCCGATATGGAGCTATTGAGATCGGAGTCATTCCCGGCTAATTCAATGCCAAACTCAATCTCTTGTATAGGGGTAAACCCGTAGTTCTTCAGAAACACATTTGAGTATTCACATACAATCAGATGATTCAACTGCTTCTCGCACAATTTATTATCTAGTACATAAGCCAAATAAGCTTCACACCCTTTTCTCACATACTTTCGCTAACATCGATGATATAACTGAGGAAACCCACCAAATCATCGGATTCAATTCTAATGATCTCACCGCTCGTGTCTCAAATCAATAAGCTTTCTTTTGCAATTCACCACCGCATCATGCGGTTAACTACCCATTCCCAAAATTATATCAAACTCATCGAAAGGCAAAGATTAAATCAATCGGGAAGTAAAAATCCCGAATCATCAATGGGCAACTTTTACACACTTTATTAACAAACACACATCTACCCAAAGGGTTGGATACGCTGAATCACAAACTCAAGAGACTCAACTGGTAGAGTCTTATCAATACCGTAGTTTCACATACATATGAATGAGTCGAACCAGATCAATCAATGCAATCACAAGAGTATCATAAAGGGTGAAAGTACCAGTAATGACATCCGGAGAAGCATCATCCTCTCTAGCTCGAGTAACATAAGCTCTAGCTGGAGCTCTAGCCTCGATCGATCTGTTGTGTTCTTTGTCCCTCTCGACTACCACCTACATTGCTGAATGCCCGGGTGGTCCGCCTGCATCGATGCACTACTCGGTCTAGAGTTCTCGCGTCAGATTCGGCTCACCTAACATCGGGCACTCTCGAATAAAATGGTCTCGAGGATCCACATTTAAAGCAAGACCGGTCACGAACTCTACAACTCCTGTGATGCCATTTTCCACAATGTTTGCATTCAACTCGATTCGTGGACGTTACCAACACCGCCATCGAGGTAGCTCAGAGCCCACCGGAGGTCGATCACGCCTAAATGAATCAAGTAGCTTTGTGTCGATCAAGTCATCTCTAAACTTTTAGATGTGGAATGAAAATTCTTACCCGACGATCTTTTACGGGTGTCTCTAGCTTCTGTCTCAGCCTTTCTTTTCTCTTTCCCAAGCTTTTTAGCTTTGCAAGCTCGCTCAACTAGTGTCACATATTCTTTGATCTCAAGAATGCCAACCAGTAACTTCAAATCTTCATTCAAACCGTCTTCAAACCTTTTGCACATAATGGCTCCAGTAGATACACACTCCCGAGCATATCGGCTCAATCTGACAAATTTTCGCTCATATTCACCACGGTCATTTGCCCTCGCTTTAGTTCAAGAAATTCTTTACGTTTCGGTCGATGAACCTCTGGTCGATATATTTCTTGCGAATTCATTCGAAGAAATCCCACGCCACTTTTTCTTTTGGAACCATTGATACTAGTGTATTCCACCAAAGATAGGCGGTGTCCAAGCAAAGATATAGCACATTTTAAACATTCGTCTGAGTGCAAGATAGCTCATCAAGTACCGAATAGTGTTATCAAGCCACATTTCACTTCGCTCGCATCATCATCATCATTAGCCTTGAATTCTTCGCCCCAAATTTCCTAATTTTATCAACAGAGGCCTACTAGATCTCATTGGATCTATCATCGGGGGTGCTGAAGGTACCGGAGTTGGATTATTCGGGGGTGGAGGTTGTTGTACCGCTGGATTATTCTCAACAAACTGGTAAACCGCTCATTCATCATTTGGTAGAAGGCTTGTTTAGCCTCTCCTCATGGTTACTCGTGAATCGGTTGAGAGTCTAGTGGTACTGATCCATGTGCGAGACCAGCGCGACACTCTCCACATCATCGGCCACGCCTATATCGTGATCGTAATCCATTTACTATATAAAATACAATCGAAATTGTCAGAAGTCACCACACTATCACATATAAAATTCAAAGGCATGTATAGCTAGACTCTTACGTACTACAGTAGTCCTAGAATCGACTAAACCGTAGCTCTGATACCAATCAAATGTAACACCCTTACCCAAACCTTTGCCGAGTCGGTATGTGGCATTACTAGACTTGACTACTAATTTGGGGCATAAAATTTAAAGCTGTCCAACTGCATCATGCTGACTAAATTGACCATAACTCGAGTTAAAAACTCTAAATTTAGATCCGTAAATTTTCCTTGAAACTATACTCATATAAATTTTTACCATAATTTTTCCAGAATTTTTCATGTGGCCAATTAGTACAGTTTATTCATCAAAGTTACCCTATTTCACTGTTTGATAATTCTGACCTATCTTTACAAAACTCAGTTATCTCATTGCAAAAAATTTCAATAATGTCCTTGTTTATTCCAATCAAAATAGACTTATTAAGGATTCTAAACATATAAACTATGATCCATAATTATTTTTTACAATTTTTAACAATTTTTCCAAGATAGAACAGGGACTCACGAATTCATTCAGAACAAGTCTCACTAAAACTTAAATATCTCATAATATATAATTTCTTTGCCTACTCTGTTTCTTTCATGTAAAAATAGACACAATAAGATTTAATTCTATATCTAATTCACTTTCTAATTCAATTTATCCTATTTTTGGTGATTTTCAAAATCACATCACTGCTGCTAACTAAAACTATTTCATTTCAAAATATGATTAACTAGTTTATGACCGAACATACCCACATACAACTCATAACGCCCATGCATTTTAATCATTTATACAAATTAACCTGTACCTAAAACATTCACATAATATCCTAACATCATCGATTTATTAACAAAACACAACTACGGTTCCATATAATCGAGTGTACCATAAGTACTCTTATCAAATATAAAAGTTTTACTCTAATACTTACCACAAAGCCATACATCTTTAAGCATTATCAATTGACATTTTAATGCAAGCAACCATATCATATATGAAACCTAAACTTAACCAAAAACTCAAAAGCAACAGCCTTATTCGCAAGGCCATATTTATATTTACAAACCGACATCATTCTTATTTATCAAAATAAAGCCTATACATGCCTTTGATTCAAAAGTTTACAAAACTATATCAAAGAGAGTGATAGTGTGGTCGACTGTCTTGGTGATCCCCTGAGTCCGTAGTTGAAATATTGATCTATAAAATAGAACACAACATAAACAGAGTAAGCTCACTGGCTTAGTAAGTCCTAAGCACATATACTTACAATGAACATACAATTAAACACTTAACTTTTCAAACTCATAATATTGCACATAAATTTCTCTATATATGTATATATATATCAAATACACTAGCCAATACTAAGGTCACATTTGTATCTATTTTCATCACTATATCACTCGATCATAAGCTTTATCAACTTCACATATATGCTATGTATATTCACATCAAATTGATTCATAACAAAAAGAACTTAACTCACTTTCTTCCTTACTAATATAGTAGGCAAATTCTTACCCTAACATTTAGTACATAACCACATATATATCTCACCTTGTTTGATCCTCAAAATCTCCACTTATGGCATATCACCCAAGAAGAATCACGCTAGGCGTTTAAGCCCGAATTAAATCAACGGCACAAAGCCTGCTAGGCATTATAGCCCAAATGAATCACCGCACGAAGCTCGCTAGGCATTATAGCCCAAATAAATCACCAAGACGAAGCTCGCTAGGCACTAAGTAGAATATATCAAAGACGAATAGGCACTAAGTCAATATATCACCGCACGAAGCCTCGCTAGGAACTAAGCCCGAATATATCAATGTGATCAATCATTCCACACACATTTCATATCTATATTACATATCCAATTCAACTAAACTTATTCACCTTAAACAAATAAATCATTACTTCATCGTACAATCCCACAATTCGCATTGATACACTTATTCATATCACATTATCAATTTATGAAATCAATCCAATACACATATATACATTCGGCTATAACATGATTATATACTAAAATTTATCAAACATTATCATTTAATAAGTTCATGAATAATTCTTTAACAAATTTCACAAAGGACATACCTCGGTTGTCGATAGGTCGTATGAATCCGGCTATTCGTGAACCTTCGCTCTTTCCCCGATCTAACTCCGTTTTTCTTTGCTCTTGATCTAAAACACATTAAATTTAGCTTATTCAAGCACAATTCATCTCAATTTAGTCCCTAAGCACATAAATGGGCAAATTACTATTTTACCCCTAGTATTTCACAACTTTGTAATTTAGTCCTATTTGCATAAAACTCAAAATACATCAAATTTCCCCATACTCCTTAAGGGCCGAATATATATGAGGACTATACAAGTCCATATCTTTCATTTATTTTGCAATTAAGCCCCTCTAAATTTTTATTTTTACAATTTGGCCCTAAAAACACAAATTCACCAAAACTTCCAACACATAATATACTAATTTTAACCTATCTATCATCTAACATCATCAAGCATCATAAACCTCAAGAATTCATCAATGGCCGATTCATACATACACAATAATCTTAGAAATTCTAGCATGGGTCGGCACGCTTCAAGCAACGATCTCAAAAACGTAAAAATAATCAAAACCAAACTCAATTACATACCTAATCAAGCTTGCAAAGACCGAATGTTTGAGAGCTTTGGTTTCTCTCTTCTTTTCTTTTGTTTCGCAATAACAATGAAAATAAAGATGAACACTCCACTTTCTTTTATTTTATGTTTTGTTTATAATATGTTTATAATATAATAATATATTATAATATAACATATAATATAAACATATTTTTACTTTATAAAATTTGCATGTTGCCGTCCACTATCTCTAAAAAATGGGTTATTTACCCTTTTAATGCTTCATATTAAGAAGCCATGCTCAAATAGGCACTTTACACCCTAGTATGCCACTTTTGCCTTTTACGCGATTAAGTCCTTTTTGTCAAATTCGATGCTCAAACGATAAAATTTTTCTACGAAACTTCCACACACATAATTTCACATATAATAAACTCAAAATATAAATATTAAATATTTATCGGACTCGGATTCGTGGTCCCGAAACCACCTTTCCGATTAGGGTCAGATTCGGTCTGTTACAAAATCGCCTAGGATTCTAAGTCAGAAGTTGGTAAGCATTCGAATCACATTTTCGAGATTTAAGGTAAGATGGTTTTCTCTAGATTTTCATTAGGTTCGTTTATCGTATGTGAGATCTTAACTTTATGGTGTGGAGTAACGACCATGTGTTGTGATAGTGGTTCTGACAAGGACTTATGATAGATCTAAATATGGATCAGGCGAAGGAGAGAATCCCTAAGTTTAAGAAACGAGCGGTATCTCGCTGCTCGAGATTGGCCACCGTTGTGGACTGAACTTCGAACAACACCTTAGGCAGATAGCAATGGTGTTGGCTACGGATGGCGCCGACTTTGAGCGCCCTGTTCTAACGGTAATAAGGTGTGTAGATCTCTAACACACACTTTCTAATTGTTCTTTATGTGTTATGGGCTAAAATCCGGAAAGTGGTCATGTAGACAGTGAATAAAGCCCTAAAAGGGTTAGGCAAGGATGGCAGGCACGCAATCATAGAAATCACTATGTATGACAAAATATATGAAAGTCTGTATGATGTTTTCCTTATGTATGTATGCATGGAGGGGAAATATGATAAGGAGGGGAAGTGCATGATGGGTCACATGATGACCGGTGGTAGAAATCCCACGAATATAAACATGGGTCACATGGTGACCGGTGGTAGAAATCCCACAAATAAAATGTTAGGTCACACAGTGATTGGTGGCAATGCCACGTTTAAAGATTTCTGAATAGTAGAAATAGGCCGTTCGACTGTCGTTATGGTGTGTAGCGGATGGAAGGTTAATTGTAGAAATCCCCAAGGAGTGACGGTTGGTATGGGTTGGTGTGTAGAGGATGGAATTCTAGGATAGGTTGGGCCATTCATTATGTATTGTTTATCATGTAATATGATTGTTGCCTCTATGGACGGGCCTAGACCCATAATGTGTTTGTGGGCCTCGGGTCAGTGTGCTCAAAATTTATACACTGAGTCTTGGTGACTCACGCTTTCATTTTCTCTACTCTTTTAGATGAGCAGTAGATCGTGGACATAGGAGCCGAGACAGACTCGAGGGGCCATCAAGACTATTACTATTTCCATAGACTATTTTTGGTTTTAGTTTTCATTTATGTTTTAATTTTTGGGAACATCTTTGTGTAATAAGGCCTCCATAACTTAGATTCCGATTTATTATCTTGTTATGTTGGGCTTTTACAAACTTAGGTTTTTTTAAAGTCTTAAATATAAAATGAAATGATAAACGGTCTTTTCAAAACCAATCAACGCAAGTATTAAAGTTATTTTGCAAAACCTCACATTTAACGGACTATTCGGCTAAAATAAGCTAAGTTTTTCCAAAACCCTTCAGAGTAAAGTTTTTAAGATTTAACCTGTAGCATACCAGATCCGGTAATGACATATGGGCTAGGTTTCAGGTGTTACAACTAAGTTTTAGGTGACCTGAGTTTGAAACCCCATGCATGAGAAATGTGACTATTTTGCTAATTTGGGACGATTTTGGAGGATTGATGGAGGGATCACACATCGGAAAGCTAGCATGAGAGAAGGTGAGAAGCTGGCTTTAAATAGAGCGATCATGAGTAGAGTAAGCATACCTTGGTTGGCGTTTAGGCATAGGAGTGTTCGGAGGGCGGATTAACTCCAGATTCCTATCAGGTGTGTATTTCGCACTACTCTAGCTGTAGAGCGGCAAATGCCGAAATGCTGGTCACTCCGAAATACTGCCATATGGCGATGGTAGGCACACGAGTGTGCAAGCACACGTGTGAGAGCTTTGACGCGATAGTTAAGGCCATCATGAGTGTTCTTGTTGGTTTAGGCTATTCGGGCCACGATGGGCCGAAAGGGGCCATGTGGGGCCAATGGGCCCGTAGGCCCATTCGGATAAGTTGTATGATTGTATAGTAAATATTGGACTAGACTATGTGAATCTCATATGTGTGGCTAGATTTGGGCTAAATGGGCTACACGATCTTATGGGGCCATTTGGGTCAGAACGGGCCCTAGGCCTATTTGCATCATTATCTCTGTTGAGAATACCTTGGTTTACAAAATTACTGAAGTACCCTCGACTTGTAATATTACCGAAGTACATCGATTTGCAAAATTATCGAAATAACTCTGGTATACAAAATTACCGAAATACCCCCGATTTGTGAAATTACCAAAATACCCCCAGTTTGTAAAATTATCGAAATACCCTTAATTTGTAAAATTATCAAAATACCCTTGATTTGCAAAATTTTTGAAATACCATTAATTTGCAAAATTACCGTAATACCCTTGAATTTGCAAAATTACTAAAATACCCTTGATTTGTAAAATTATCGAAATACCCTTAATTTGCAAAATTACCAAAATACCCTTGATTTACAAAATTACTAAAATACCCCTGATTTGTAAAATTATCAAAATATCCCTAATTTGTGAAACTATCGAAATACCCTTGGTTTGAGAAATTACCAAAATACCCCTAATTTGCAAAATTACCAAAATACCCTCGATTTGCAAAATTACCAAAATACCCTCGATTTGTAAAATTACCAAAATACCCTCGATTTGTGAAATTATCAATGTACCCCTGATTTGCAAAATTACCAGAAACCCCTGATTTATGAAATTACCAAAATAGCCTCAATTTGCGAAATTACTAAAATACCCTCAATTTGCAAAATTACTGAAATACCCTCGGTTTGCAAAATTACTGAAATACTCTAGGTTTGCAAAATTAGTAAAATACCCCTATAGAGTAAAATTATGGAATTACCCCTGTAGGGTAGGATCACCGAAATACCCTTATAGGGTAAGATGACTATTTTGCCCTTGTAGGTAAATGATTGACTTAGACTATGAGTTGACTAATTTTATTGTGGTTGTACGACTAATATGCTTTTATTACATGTTTAAATGATTGTTACTGAGCATGGTCATTTTGCATACACCTGTAATGATTGAGCATGACATACACAACATAATGCATGGGATTGGGACATTGATACGGAGGAAGTTCTGATAGGGTCGCATGGGTCGCAAGACGACTATGGATCCAGTATTAATTTAATGAGGTCGCATGGGTCGCAAGACAACTGTAGACCAACGGACGGCTTAAAGCCGCGTAATCTGATTATGGCTCTATGCCAACCTAAATATGGCTCTGTGCCATCTTGATTATGGCTTTGTGGCAATTGTATTTACCCATGGCTATGTGCCTAACATATATTGATGACTCTGTGTCGATCATAATTACCTATGGCTATGTGCCAGTTCTATTACCGTAGCTGATGGCTATGTGCTGATCTTATTACAGTTACCAATGGTTATGTGCCAATTATGAGACCGTTACTAAAAGCTTAAAGCTGCATAAATACTAGCAGCTATGCTGCAATTTTGGTTAGCGCCGCAACCGGTGCTAACATTGAAAGTGTAGGGATGGCGTGGGTGATTTATTTCCTACCGATAGTGCAAGGTTGGATGGAGGCAAGTGTAGGGTTGGATGGGATGGGTTAGCATGCATCAGGCATTATGCATACGAAATTGATTCTAATATGGGCTAGGCCCAACGGTTATTGATATGGAGAATGGGTTAGGCCCTATTGATTTTGATAAGGGCTAGAACCCGAGTGAAATTGTACTGGGCTTAGACCCACACATGTTATTCTCATGTATTGGGCTCCGGCCTAGACTGACTCTAAATTCTGTCTATTTTACTAACTGTTTTAGCTAGGAGGGGATTACACACTAAGTTTTCGTACACTCACCCCATTTTTAATAAAGGCGGGTAATCCCAAATTTAGATGGATTGATGTCATGAGGACTCGAGAAGGCCACACACTGCTTATGTTTTCTGTTTTGATTGCTTACATTCAAGTATTATGATTTGGGGTTGTAATAAGGCCTCTTTAAGTTTCTGGATTTTAGCTTTGGGTTTTTATTTATATTTGAATTATATCAGTTAGAAGTAAATCACAATTTTCCAAAATGTTAATTGTTTTTAAAACAACACAACATTTTCGCAACATTTTCGAAATGGTTTCGCGACTTAATATTTTTTGTAAATCGATTACTCTCAAAATTACCTTCCGAAATTAAAAGGATATTTTGGGGATAAAGTTAATAATTGTTCAAGGTACCATGTTTTAAGAAAAACTAACGTAATTGGGATTTTGCTTAAGCTTTTAAACAAGAAGGGTTTTAAATGATAACATGATTTTCGAAAAATACTTCGATGTGACACGCCAGATTCAGACCTAACTACTAGGCCGGGTTTGGGGTGTTATAGTGCCTATTCGTCTAGCTAGATGTTAGCTATAAATAGTTAGCAATTTTATGTTGTTAAGACTTTTTGCTTATTGTTGAATGTTTATAACATTTGTGAGTTTTTCAACTCTCTTAATTCATTTTAGACTCAGCTTGACTTATCTAACTTGCTAGTGGCATCATTCTATTTCTTTGAACTTATCACTTCTAAACTGAGTGTGGCGTTCTGAGACATCCCAAACCCGGCCCAAAAAGCCTAACCGGATTTGGTATGTTCCTCGAGTAAAACTTTAGCGGAATATCTTTTTGTTTAAGAAAACTTGATGATTTTAAGTAAAACGGATTAACTTAAAGATCGAGTTGGGCTTAGTTGAAAAATAGATTTGTATTTTCTTAAAACATATTTATATATATATATTCTTGACAAAAACCTTTTTAAATAATTTATCGAAAACCATTTAGTTATTTAATTGATAATTATTCATGGCAGAATTTAAAATAAATCCAAACACAAAATTAAAAATAGTTTATAGTGGCCTTATTACATAAAAATTGGCAAATCCATAATAAAGTCTAAGTAATAAAATTCAAAAATTAATAAGTTTAAGTTGGAAAATCTCCACAATACTTGATACGAGCACTGGCCACCTCGAACTCCCTGCTGCCCCGATCCATCGCACTACGAGTCATCTAAAAAGTTATCCCATAAAAATGGGTGAGTTATAAACTCAATGTATAACACATACACTAAAAAGCCCATTTTATCAAATGCTTTTAGGCTCAAAAATTTCACATATGGCCATATGCCCATTTAACACATATTTAGCCCAAAGGCCCATTTAGCTTAAATTTAGCCCAAAGGCCCATTTCATAGCAAAACAAATAATAATCATTCAATATTACATGGTTATGTCATGAAATGAAATGCAAACCCGGCCCAACCTAAATATCCATCCGCTACACACCCCCGTACCAAAGACACCGTGGGATTACTAAATTGACCTCCATCTCGCTACACACCATCGAAGGATTCTTTCGATCAACATGCACATCGCCCTTATTGTGGCAAAGCCACCAAAAGCAGATGTGACCAAGTCACCGACAAGTCCAATTTCAAATACGTGACCAAGTCACCAGATTCACATATGTGACCAAGTCACCAGAGTTCAAATATGTGACCAAGTCACCGAGTCAAATATACGTGACAAGTCACCAAATTCACATATGTGACCGAAGTCACCGTAAATGTGGTAAAACCACCGAATACTTCCTCCTTTATCAAATATACCCATATGCCCATGCACATACATATCAAATCGATTTTTATGTTATTTACCCCACAAATCATAATATAATCATGCTTATTTCATATTGATGCATATAGCAAAATAAACAAAATATTGGGGTAAACATACGAATATCATATACCATCGAATGGTATCCAAAAGCACAATCATACACATGGTCATATAGTCACAATTAAATATATGTAAATCTTATGAGATTTTTAATGTAAGGTTACACACCTAGTGACAGTGAGAACAATGCTCTCTCGCTCGTCAACACCTATTTGATTGACACATTTGGTTAGTATAAACTTTTGTTAACAATATTACACTTATTGACGATGGATCTAAATCCTTACCCTCGGATTCTCGAACAACAGTTATTTGTGGTTTTCTCCACTAGATGGATCAAAACCACCGATATTCCATCAACGTAAAGTGGTTCGATTATACGCACTACTTCAAATAATCGATCCTCGTTAGCGGAGGGTCCACAACCCTGGAAAGTCTCTTACTCCCGATCGGCTCTTCGCTTGTAGTTCGATGGTAAAGGAATACCTCCTCTCTTCCAAACACTCCGTGCGACTCTTTTCTTACCTATCTTGATGATCTTAGATCGCCTAAAAATAACGTGAGATTAGTGATCCATCTAAATAAATCGGTATGATCTAAATTAATAACCTTACCTTGATGATTTTGAATGATCACTTAAAGGTTGTATTCAACAAAGATCTTTGAAAAACCTTTTCAAATGAATCGGCCTAGGAGAGAAAATAAAAGATCATGATTTTAAGTTTGCTAAAGTAAAAGGAATGATGAAAATAATTGATATAATCTTACTTTGAGTCCTTCAAGATTCTACCTTGAATAAGAAGAAAAGAATATGATAATTCTACTTAACAAAAAGAGAAGAGAAATGGTGGTTTCAATATGATGGTTTTGGTTTTGAGGAAAGAAGAAAGAGAATGAAAAGAGAAGGAAAGAGAGAAGGAAGAAAAGAGAAAAAGAAGAAGAAGATGATGATGGTGATTTCTCAAAAGAAAAGAAATGTGTTTAGGAACCTTTGCACATTCGACCAAGGAGGTAACAATTGAAAGTGGTTCTTGATCCTTTGTGGTTTTGACAATGAGAGGAAAGAGAAAAGAGAAATAGAATGAAAAAGAAAGAAAAAGAAAATGAAAGAGAAGGCTTTTGGTGATAGCTAAATTCAGCACTAAAGAGAAAGAAAAGAAGTGACTTCAAAAGTGAAAATATTTTGGCATCAAAAGAGAAATAAAATTTTGAGAGGAAAAGATGAAATAAAGGTACCTATTTGGTCAAAAATACCAATGCCAAAACAAAGTAAACTTATACCAAATGCCAATGATAGTTTCGATTTAGGGAAAAGGTTTTGGAGAAGGGGAAAGGATGGACAATTTTGCTAGGATCTTAGGCCAATTAGCACCCTAATGGCTACACTAATTTTCGGTCAACCTAGCCAACATCATCCCCCTTTTTCCTCCTTGTTTCTTCCCCATCAAATCCAAAATTTGCTTCACAATTAAACCTCTCCCTTTAGCCCTTCATGCCGTCTAGGTTCATGGTCAAATGACCATGAACAAACTCCCAAAACCTTGCCCCATATCATGCCTTTTGTCCCCCCATCATCTTATCATCAACTTATGATTCCATACCATAAGTTCCTAGTTTCCTTTTTCACATGGTCAAATAGCCAAAAATGAATGAATGGTCATCCACTCTAGAACTTTCTTGGCCGACACTTATAGGGAAGAAAACAAAAAATTAAAATCCTCCCTAATGCTAGCTAGAGATTCGAACTTCACACCTCAAGCACACATCCATGTACCTTAACCACCGCCAATTGCTCAATTCATGCTAGAAACCTCTTGTCATTAATTTTAAGGCCTAATTTGCTTAGCTCTCTCTTAATTAATAGAAATTAAAAGTTTCACTAAGCATTCACTTAATTAATGAAGCTCAATTAACTTCCAAAAATACACTTAATAATAATTAAACATGCAACATCATTCAATTAAGTGAAATGCATAACCCCAATTATCGTGGATGTTACGCTTCTACCCCTTAAAATAATTTCGTCCTCGAAATTACATTTGGAATAAGTGAGGGTATTGCTTTGTCGCATCGCTTCCTCCTGCTCCCACGAAGCTTCTTCCGATCCATGATTACGCCATAATACCTTAACGAGAGGAACCGATTTTCTCCGTAAAACCTTTACATCTCGCCTCGAATTTGAATTGGCTCCTCTTCATATGACAAATCGATCTTAATTCCACCTCCTCAAGCGGCACTACATGAGATGGATCCGACCGATAACGTCGTAACATTGAAACATGGAACACATCATGCATTTGCTTGATTCAGAAGGCAAATCTAAGCGATATGCCACAGATCCGGCCCGCTTCACAATCCGATAAGGTCCAATGAACACGGACTTAGCTTCTCTTTGCGACCAAATCTCATCACCTTTTTCCAAGGTGAAACCTTTAGGAAAACTTGGTCTCCCATCGCATACTCTATTTCTTTCCGCTTAAGATCTGCGTCGATTTTTTGTGCATCGATGCTTCCTTTAACCGAGCCCTGGATTACCTTAACCTTTTCTTGATTCACCACTATCTACGGACCCAAAATCGGCGTTCTCCTAATTACATCCAACACGTAGGAGTCGAAACTTTCGTCCATATAATGCTTCATATGGTGCCATCCAGTATCTTCGGATTGAAACTGTTGTTGTACATAAATTCGCCAAGCGGTAAGAATTCCTCCCAACTTCCTTGAAATCTATCACACATCCCCTTAACATATCTTCTAAGATTTGGATTACTCTTTCAGACTGACCGTCCGATTGATGATGAAATGCCGTACTGAAGTCCAATCTGGTGCCCAAAGCCTGATGCAATGCTTTCCAAAATCGCGACGTAAATCTCGGATCTCTGTCCAAAATTATCGACAACGGCACTCCATGCAATCTCACAATCTCAGCCACATATAACTTCGCCAATTTCTGCAAAGAGTAATCAACCCGAACTGGGATAAAATGTGCGATTTCATCAATCGGTCCACTATCACCCATCTGAGTCTTTCTTAGTAGGCGTAAGAGGAAGCCTACTAACAAAGTCCATAGTGATTCTCTCCCACTTCCACTGCGAAATCTTTATCGGTTGAAGCAATCCCGATGGTACTTGATGTTCAGCCTTGACTTGCTGACACGTCAAGCACTTTCCTACAAACTCCGTAACTTCTCGCTTAAGACCAGGCCACCAAAACTGATCTCGCAAGTCTCGATATAACTTACTTCCTCCAGGATGCATAGCATAGGGGCTACCATGCGATTCCTGAAGTATCTTTTGCCTCAACTCCTGATCCCTAGGCATACAGACTTTATCTTTGAAGTACAATACCCTTCACTGTTAATACCAAAATCTTCCAATTTCCCACTCTGCACCTGTCGAAGCTTTTCACTCAGATCTTCATCTACTAACTGCCTCTCTTTCACTTGACTTAACCATGTCGGCTTAACCTGAAGTTCTGCCAATAAGCTTCCATCATCGTAAAGACTAAGATGTGCAAACATCGCCTTAATTCTGACACCACTTTACGACTTAGGCGTACGCCACCACGTTAGCCTTGCGGATGGTACTCGATGGAGCGATCGTAGTCTTTCAATAACTCTATCCACCTTCACGCCTCAAATTCAGTTCTTTACGAGTCGGTAGATATTTCGGACTTTTGTGGTCCGTGTATATCACCGACTTCTCCCGTATAAGTAATGTCTCCAAACCTTAAGAGCAAAGACTACACCGCCAACTCCAAGTCATCGTCGGGTAATTAACCTCGTGCGGTCTCAATCGCCGAGACGCATACGCAACTACCTTTCCGCCTTGCATCGAACACATCCTAATCCCGTGAGAAGCATCACAATACGATGAAATCTTTTCCTGCCTCAGGTTGGATCAAAACCGGAGCTTCAGTCAAAACTTTCTTGAGCTTCTCAAAGCTCTCTTGCTGCTTATCAGCCCACACGAAAGGTACTTCCTTTCTCAACAATTTCGTTAAAGGTGCAGCTATCGATGAAAATCCTTCAACGAATCTTCTGTAGTATCCGGCTAAACCCAAGAAACTGCGAACCTCAGTTACGGACTTAGGTGGTTTCCAATCTAGCACAGCCTCAATCTTCCGAGGATCCACCCTTATCCCTTCCGCAGACACCACATGGCCTAAAAATGCAACTTCTTTCAGCCAAAATTCACACTTACTGAATTTGGCGTACAGTTTCTTCTCCCTTAAAACTCGTAACACAATCCGGAGATGCTCATCATGTTCTACTTCGGACTTAGAATACACCAAGATGTCGTCTATGAATACCACGACGAATTGATCCAAGTAGGGCTGGAAAATTCGGTTCATCATATCTATGAACGCAGCTGGGGCGTTCGTCAATCCGAATGGCATTACCAAAAATTCATAATGCCCATATCTAGTTTGAAAAGTCGTCTTATGGATATCCACTTCTTTCACTTTAAGCTGATGATACCCCGACCTTAGATCAATCTTTGAGAATACCGCAGCTCCCTTAAGCTGATCGAACAAGTCGTCGATCCTTGGCAAAGGATACTTGTTCTTGATGGTCAGCTTATTCAACTGTCGGCAGTCTATACACATCCTCATCGATCCGTCCTTCTTCTTCACGAATAGGACCGGTGCTCCCCATGGAGACACACTAGGTCGAATGAATCCACGATCAAGCAACTCCTGAATTTGAACCTCCAACTCAACCAACTCCTTCTGTGCCATTCTATATGGAGCAATAGAAACTGGCGCCGTTCCAGGCAATAAATCTATCCCGAATTCTACCTCACGATCCGGAGGCAAACCTGGAAGTTCTTCCGAAAAAACATCTACAAATTCATTCACATCCGACTTTATTAGCGATTGCTTCCTTAGCCTCCAAAGCACTCACCAACATCAGGAAGGCTTCACATCCCTTTCTAACCATCTTTTCTGCCTTAAGAGCGGATACTACATTAGATAAGTAGTTCCGTCTCTCGCCCATCACTACAACTTCTTTGTCATCAAATGTTCTTAATGACATCCGCTTAGCGACAATCCAAATTTGCACGGTACTTCACAAGCAGTCCATGCCTAAGATAAGGTCAATTCTCGAATGGCAACTCCATTAAATCACCGAAGCTGTATCCCTTGGACTTCTAGAGGCACTTCCTTAAAAAGTTTGTCTACAACTCATGCTGCATCTAAAGGACTAAATACGATCATCTTCTTAGGTACGATTTGAAGTCACATGCAAAGTCCCGATACTTCACTAGCGATATAGGAATGAGTTGACCTATATCTATCAAAGCAATAAAGGGCAACCCAAAAATCGAAACGTACTCGTGATAACATCAAAAGGCCGTCCTTTCTCTTCTGCGATGAACCGCATACACCAAACCTGGTTGTCTCGCCTCGAGCTACCACGCCTCTGCTCAAGTTTCGCGTCCTCTACGGTAACCATTGCCCATTCCATTTGGGCCACGACCTCTTATCTGTTCTTTGTCCACCTCATCGACCGATTAGCACCACGACTTCTTTGGGCGGTTCTTTTCGAGTTCATCGGACAATCTTTGATCATATGATCCTTTGAACCGCACTTGAAACATCCATGGCCTTTTTCCAAAGATTCTCTCGAGTGCATTTTCCCACATTGAGAACAAGTACGATTTTGTCCACTCGTAGTAGTCTGTTGATTTCGCGGACCATCACTTCTTGATTTCTTTTAAAATTCGAACGACCTTGAGGACCCAAAGCTTCTCTTATTCTTGCTCGGCCTCTGTCCGGTTACGCCTCCCAAATTGTTTAGCCTCTTGGCAATTCTTGCCCTTTCCACTAAGATTGCAAAATCTCTTTCACGGTGCTGAGCAATCATCACTCTTAGCTCATCTCTAAGTCCATCTTCAAATATGATACACCGTTCATATTCCGTAGCCACTATCCCTCCGGCATAACGGCTAAGTCGCAAAAATTCGCTTCATATTCACTATCGACTTGTTTCCTTAGACCAAATTGAAATGTCTTCCTCTCGGGAGTCGATGTAGCTAGCTCCAACATATTTTCCTTGAATTTAATCTTAAAATACCCCCAATCCGACGATCCACGGGGTACTCTCCTTTATAGTGAGCCACCACCGGTAGGCTTCATCGCGAAGAAGTGAAATAGCACCTTTCAATTTCTCTTCATCGGTCGATCTATATCGTCCATGATCCTCTCGATCGCCTCCAACCAATATTCAGCTACATTAGGAGCTACTCCAGATACTCTTCTGAAAACTTCAGCTCCATTCGATCTTAGTCTCTCAGCTACTGACTTTCGAGACCCATTTCCAGAACTAGCTTCTGCTACTCGTTCCAAAACTCGCAGCACAGCTTGTGATACTGCGTCACCACCTTCATTTTGTTCTTGAAAGTCCGCCCCAACAGCCGGTGGCAGAGCTTTATTCTCGAAACCTTGACCAGATCGAACTGGTTTCGAAACAGTCATCCTTCCTCTTCCATGTCCACGACGACCTCGTCCCCTAGAACTCATGTCTACTACGTATCTTATCTATTTTTATGAAAAGTCTTATGTATTAGAATCTTTTCACTTCTTATTAAAAGAAAGTCTTATAAACGATATTCGATGGTTTCGTAGTAGCACACATACACCTAGGGTCCATGTCTCTAAAGTATAGTTTAAGTTTAAACTATCATACATATCACATATCAATAAAGTACATACACGATGGATCCGGAAAGTGCCATGCTCTTATAAAATCATTTAACTTAAGAAAACTTTCAAAAAAATCATTTGGGCCAACTTTTGAAAACGTTGTGGGCTTCAAAATCCAAGGCCGAGAGTTTAAAACTGGGCTCTGATACCAAGCTGAAACACCCCAAACCCGGCCCAAAAAGCCTAATCAAATTTGGTATGTTCCTCGAGTAAAACTTTAGCGGAATATCTTTTTGTTCAAGAAAACTTGATGATTTTAAGTAAAACGGATTAACTTAAAGATCGAGTTGGGCTTAGTTGAAAAATAGATTTGTATTTTCTTAAAACATATTTATATATATATATTCTTGACAAAAACCTTTTAAATAATTTATCGAAAACCATTTAGTTATTTAATTGATAATTATTCATGGCGAATTTAAAATAAATCCAAACACAAAATTAAAAATAGTTTATAGTGGCCATATTACATAAAAATTGGCAAATCCATAATAAAGTCTAAGTAATAAAATTCAAAAATTAATAAGTTTAAGTTGGAAAATCTCCACAATACTTGATACGGGCATTGGCCACCTCGAAATCCTACGCCTAGATCCATCGCACTCTGAGTCATCTGAAAAGTTATCCCATAAAATGGGTGAGTTATAAACTCAATGTATAACACATACACTAAAAACCCATTTTATCAAATGCTTTTAGGCTCAAAATTTCACATATGGCCATAGGCCCATTTAACTCATATTTAGCCCAAAGGCCCATTTAGCTTAAATTTAGCCCAAAGGCCCATTTCATAGCACAACAAATAATAATCATTCAATATTACATGGTTATGTCATGAAATGAAATGCAAGCCCTACCAACCTAAATATCCATCCGCTACACACCCCGTACCAACCAAAGACACCGTAGGATTACTAAATCGACCCTCCATCCGCTACACACCATCGAAGGCGATTCTTTGCGATCAACATGCACATCGCTCTTATTGTGGCAAAGCCACCAAAACAGATGTGACCAAGTCACTGACCAAGTCAAATTTCAAATCGTGACCGAAGTCACCAGATTCACATATGTGACCGAAGTCACCAGAGTTCAAATATGTGACCAAGTCACCGAGTCAAATATACGTGATCAAGTCACCAAATTCACATATGTGACCGAAGTCACCGAAATGTGGTAAAACCACCGAATACTTCCTCCTTTATCAAATATACCCATATGCCCATGCACATACATATCAAATCGATTTTTATGTTATTTACCCACAAATCATAATATAGTCATGCTTATTTCATATTGATGCATATAGCAAAATAAACAAAATATTGGGGTAAACATACGAATATCATATACCACCGAATGGTATCCAAAAGCACAATCATACACATGGTCATATAGTCACAATTAAATATATGTAAATCTTATGAGATTTTTAATGTAAGGTTACACACCTAGTGACGGTGAGAACAATGCTCTCTCGCAAATCAACACCTATTTGATTGACACATTTGGTTAGTATAAACTTTTGTTAACAATATTACACTTATTGACGATGGATCTAAATCCTTACCCTCGGATTCTCGAACAACAGTTATTTGTGGTTTTTCTCCACTAGATGGATCAAAACCCGCCGATATTCCATCAACGTAAAGTGGTTTGGTTGTACGCACTACTTCAAATAATCGATCCTCGTTAGCAGAGGGTTCACAACCCGGTGGAAAGTCTCTTACTCCCGATACGGCTTTTCGTTTGTAGTTCGATGGTAAAGGAATACCTCCTCTCTTCCAAACACTCCGTACGACTCTTTTCTTACCTATCTTGATGATCTTAGATCGCCCCTAAAAATAACGTAGATTAGTGATCCATCTAAATAAATCGGTATGATCTAAATTAATAACCTTACCTTGATGATTTTGAATGATCACTTAAAGGTTGTATTCAACAAAGATCTTTGAAAAACCTTTTCAAATGAATCGGCGTAGGAGAGAAAATAAAAGATCATGATTTTAAGTTTGCTAAAGTAAAAGGAATGATGAAAATAATTGATAAAATCTTACTTTGAGTCCTTCAAGATTCACCTTGAATAAGAAGAAAAGAATATGATAATTGGCCTTAACAAAAAGAGAAGAGAAATGGTGGTTTCAATATGATGGTTTCGGTTTGAGGAAAGAAGAAAGAGAATGAAAAGAGAAGGAAAGAGAAGAAAGAAGAGAGAAAAGAAGAAGAAGATGATGATGGTGATTTCTCAAAAGAAAAGAAATGTGTTTAGGAACCTTTGCACATTCGGCCAAGGAGGTAACAATTGAAAGTGGTTCTTGATCCTTTGTGGTTTCACAATGAGAGGGAAAGAGAGAAGAGAAATAGAATGAAAAGAAAGAAAAGAAAATGAAAGAGAAGGCTTTTGGTGATAGCTAAATTCGACACTAAAGAGAAAGAAAAGAAGTGACTTCAAAAGTGAAAATATTTTGGCATCAAAAGAGAAATAAAATTTTGAGAGGAAAAGATGAAATAAAGGTACCTATTTGGTCAAAATACCAATGCCAAAACAAAGTAAACTTGTACCAAATGCCAATGATAGTTTCGGTTTAGGAAAAGGTTTTGGAGAAGGGAAAAGATGGAAAATTTTGCTAGGATCTTAGGCCAACTAGCACCCTAATGGCTACACTAATTTTAGGTCAACCTAGCCAACATTATCCCCTTTTCCTCCTTGTTTCTTCCCCATCATATCCAAAATTTGCTTCACAATTAAACCTCTCCCTTTAGCCCTTCATGCCGTCTAGGTTCATGGTCAAATGACCATGAACAAACTCCCAAAACCTTGCCCCATATCATGCCTTTTGTCCCCCCTCATCTTATCATCAACTTATGATTCCATACCATAAGTTCCTAGCTTCCTTTTTCACATGGTCAAATAGCCAAAAATGAATGAATGCTCATCCACTCTAGAACTTTCTTGGCCGACACTTATAGGGAAGAAAACAAAAAAAATTAAAATCCTCCCTAATGCTAGCAAGGAGATTCGAACTTCACACCTCAAGCACACATCCATGTACCTTAACCACCTGGCCAATTGCTCAATTCATGCTAGAAACCTCTTGTCATTAATTCTTAAGGCCTAATTTGCTTAGCTCTCTCTTAATTAATAGAAATTAAAAGTTTCACTAAGCATTCACTTAATTAATGAAGCTCAAATAACTTCCAAAAATACACTTAATAATAATTATGCATGCAACATCATTCAATTAAGTGAAATGCATAACCCCTAATTATCAGGATGTTACACATTCACCCATTGATATCTTTGGTTCCTATCTTCCTAGATAGCCGGTCAAGATCCTATCTTCCATCTTCCATCCATCTTAAGCATCATATAAGGTTTGGGCCAATACTTTCTATAGTATTGGTTCTTCCTTGGCATTAATCCCATTTTCCATCCATACTATCCATCTTAACTTTACCTTAATTTCTTTTTTTAGCCAATATACCATTAACTTATCTTAAACACTGTTTGAAACACCTTTGTTTAAACCATTACTTATTCAAATTTCATATAAACTCTAAATAGAACGGAACTTCTCATTTTAACTATCGGCATCTAAATGACTCAAATCACTTCACCGAGGTGAGATTGTATCATTTGCTATCAGAGCTAGCTAAAATCGAGGAGTACAGACGTTCAAGCATCACGGGGTAAGTTTTAAAAAAATAATCAAAAAAAATTCATGCACAAAAAGAATTCATTTGTATTAAGCATTTTGTAATTAAAAAGAAGAAGAAGAGAAATCAGAGCTTTAAATAAAAGTGTTTGAAAAGTGTTCAATTGTACCCGAACCATCAAATTCTCTTTTGTTACCATCAACACCATCTCGCCACTCTTTATAACCAAACTTAATTTTTTCAGCCTACCTTGCACCCATCTCATCTACTACCTTTACAAACCCCCTTTGTAACTGACCCCTAAGACTAATAGATTAGTCTAATCGAGTCTTTTATGAACTTCGAGAGGCGAATCGAGTGGAAAAAGGCACGAGTGCAGTGAGAGCATTAGAGAGAATAAAAGCCATTAAAGATTGCAAACACGAGTGGAGTGCTATATTATCTTTCTTTGTGAGTGGATTCATGAGGTTTGTATTGGTCAGGTATTCATTTTCTATTTTTAATCACTTTTCATTTCCATCAATAAATCATGTTCCGAGAAGAGCCTTTAGATTTTGAATATCAAGATTTGATGAAAGCAATGCATAGGATTGTTTGATCTGAATGTGTAAAGATACATAAAATAATAAATCATGTGGGAGTAAGATTATCGAAGAAGTCCTACGTACAAAAGGAATGAAAAGATTCATTTAAAAGAGATTCACATCTTGATTCCTATTCTTCATGGGATTCAGGTTGGAGTAAAGGCAACCACAAGTTTGAAGCCTTTTAAGGTGACAAACGAGAAAGTAGAAAGATCTCTTCAAGTGCATCAAGGCATTCATCTATGGAGGAACACTTACGAAGAGGCAAACGTGTCTCGTATGCATCAAAATACTCATCCACAGAAGATCATTCACGAAGAGTTGATCGTGACTCATATGTAGATGCTTTCCCTTCCTTTGAGCGAAAAGCTTGTCGTTCTGATTCTTTTATATTACCTTCGTCTTGTAATAAAAGGAAGCGAGAAAGGCAAGAAATGTTGATGCAAGAGAATGAGCGAATCCTAAACGAAATTGAGAGAAGAAAAAGAGAGATGAGAGAAAAAGAAATTGAAAAAGAAAAAGAGAGTGAGAGAAAGCAAAACAAGATTGGAAAAGAAAAAGAGTGCGAGCAAGAAAAGCAAATTAAAAAAAGTTTGAAAATAAGTTAGAAAAAGAAACGAATGAAAAAGATGAAAGTGAGCAAGAAAATGTGTGTAATGTTTCTACTAACCAACATGCGAGTTGTTCTTGTATTGTTTCTTCTTTTCAGGCTTCTAAAGGTTTATATGACAAGTTCCAACTTCATTACCTTCCCAACGAGAGATGGTTCCAATTAATTGAGAAAGGTAAGATCGAAGTTGACATTAATCCACAAGTGCTTAAAGATAAGCAAGGTAAGGAATCTTTGGCAATCAAGTTACGGCAATCTGATTTAAAAGTTGTTAATAAAATTTTCGATGACTTAATCTTTGAAAGATCTAATTTTAATTTGATTAATTGTCATTTTATGACTAATGTTGATGATTTCGTTCCAACTAGTGCCATGAAAAGTTTTTCCTATGATAAGTCTTACATTGGCAATTTTGTTGATCACGTTGGATTGATTCAACATATGCAAACTTTGGACATGTGTGATAAAGATTATTCACATAGAAAGTTTGATCTGTTTGATTGTAATGGATACATGAAATCTTTGAATTTTTATGCTAAATCCTCTTGTATAAGCATGCCTTTTCAGATGAAATGTGAAAGGATTAACTATTTGAATGTATGTATGATCACATATTCTTTGTTCAGCATATGTGGTAAAGAGTTTTCGCGTAGCACGTCTAATCTGTCTGATTGTGATGTTCATGATAAATCTCTAAACCCTTGTACGAAATACTCATGCATTTACATGTCAGTTTGGAAGAGATTTAAGAGGTTTGATTGTTTGAAATTGTTTTTTCCTACATCTTCTTTATTTGGCATGTATGACTTCTTGGTGAAAATGAAACTTTTGTTGCGTTATGGAACGGGTGATCAAAATCAATTATTCAAACCGGAGCATATTTTCTTGAGTTATTGCCAAGTAAATGTGAGCATCGTAATTGTACTTTGAATAAAAGTGTTAACCGTTTCTATGTGCTTCAAATTTTATCTTTATTTCTGAAAATGAAATATGTGAATTCTATGGATTTGCAAGGTTGAAATCAAATTTTTGATTCTGGAGGTTGTTCGATGTTATGTCTTAAAGGATTTGAACATGATGTGCATGCTTATAACTTTAGTTTGCTTTGTTTTCCTACCATGTTGCCAGTCAATAAATATTTAAGTCAACAAGAAATGGTAAGAGAAAACCTTGTTTTTGATCTCGGTAAATATTATTCCATATCATTGTACAAAGAATTTAAGTCCTACAATGTTGTTTTTCGAGGTTATAAATTTTCAAATGACTTGTTATTTAAGCTGAATGAAGCCCTCTATCAAAGAACACAATTAAAGAGCATTCAATCCATTGGCGTCAAAAAGGTTGGGGAAGCTTTATGGAAGCTTCTAGGAAGATTCCAAGAAACTTCAGCTCATTTAAGTTGAAAACAAATGGCCATCCAGCTCCCTAAGTGCCTATTTGGCAAGCTAGATGTTTAGCTATAAATACTTAGCCAATTTTATGTTGTTAAGACTTTTTTATCATTGTTGAATGTTTATAACATTTATGAGTTTTTCAACTCTCTTAATTCATTTTAGACTCAGCTTGACTTATCTACCTTGCTAGTGACGTCATTTTGTTTCTTTGAACTTATCACTCCTAAACTGAGTGTGGCGTTCACCCAATTGATATCTTTGGTTCCTATCTTCCTAGATAGCGGGTCAAGATCCTATCTTCCATCTTCCATCGATTTTAAGCATCATATAAGGTTCGTGTCAATACTTTTTATAGTATTGGTTCTTCTTTGGCATTAATCCCATTTTCCATCCATACTATCCATCTTAACTGTACCTTAATTTCTTTGTTTAGCCAGTATACCATTAACCTATTTTAAACACTATTTGAAACCCTTTTTTTTAAACCATTACTTAGCTAAATTTCATATAAACTCCAAATAGAATGGAACTTCTCATTTCAATAATCGGGCATCTAAACGGCTCAAATCACTTCACCGAGGTGAGATCCTATCACTTGCTACGAGCTAGGAAAGTGTTAGTTGAGCCTTCAAAAAAAGCATAAATTGGTGAATGTATGGAATTGCTACTCGTAAACATGAGTCATATGTTATTTGGGAATTTATATGTAGCCTAAACCCTACTCTAAGTTCTGAGTGTAAGTTTCCTTGAAACCCATAGTTATCTTGTGATTTTGTGGTTATGTGATGTGCATGAAAAGTGGTAAGATAGTGACTTTTGTGTAAAGTGAAAAAATGTAAATGAATTTGATGTGATTATATATGCTATATATCTATGCTATTGTTTAGCAAAAGATGCTAATATACTGAGCTAGTGCATAGATAATCGGTAAGTAATATATGTCATTTTGGATACTTTGGCCTTGTGATTTTGAAACCGTTGGATATAGTTGGCATGGCACAGAATTGTGAGTACTCACGTATATGTTTAGTGGTTTTGGGTGTTGAGGCCCTGGGACATGTTTGGAGGGATAAGGGAATGAGAGCTAAGCTCTATACAATAGGATAAGTTAGGGGAAATAAGGAGAGTGTGTAACAGTCCAGTTTATACCCTAGTCGAAATAGTGGTTTCAGGACCACAAATTCGAGTTAGTATAATATTTTAATATTATTTTCTGTGTCGTTGATATGAGACTAAGCATGTGGTAAATTTCAGTAAGTTAAATTGTCTGTTTGTGTGTTTAATTAAGCAAAGGATGGAATTGCACTAAATGTGAAAGTTGCTTGCTATTTGTTAAAGTACTTAAGTGATGTGGCTTTTAAATGTTGTGGCCTTAATAGGAAAATATGCCAATAAGTGGTTAGTGGATGGCTAAGGTCATAAATGACCTTGAATTATATGTTTTATTATATTTGTTTTAAAGGTTAAAAATGCCTTTATGTATTAAATGATTATATGTTTAATAAAAACATGAAAATGGCCACATTATCATCCTTTGTTAGCCAAAAATCAAAGAAATAAAAAGAAGAAAACCTTAAGCTATATTCGGCCGCTTCAAGCTTGAATTAAGATAAGTTTTGATTTTGATTTTTGATAATTTCTACGTTTCTGCAATCGTTGCTTTGAGGGCTACAAAACCCATGCCTTGATTTTGTATTTTGATGATGTATGTGAAATGTGCCATTGATGATATGTTGAGTTTTATGATGATTTATGGTGTTAAATGAAAGAATTGAACTAGATGGACATGTGTTGTTCTTGAATTTTTGATGAATTTAGCTAATTAGGGCAAAATTGAGAAAATGATAAATTGAAGGACTAAATTGCAAATTTGATGAAAAATATGGGCTTGTATGATATCTATATGTACATTCGGCTAAGCATGAGTCTGGGTTGATTTTGTGAATTTGATGTTTTGAGAAAAATGGACTAAATTGATAAATTATGCAAATATGAGGGTTAAATTGTAAATAGCCCTAAAAATGTGTCCTTGGATTGAATTGAATGAATTAGTGAATAAAAGGGTTAATTCTGAATGTGTTTAGATCTAGAACCGAGGAAAATAGACTTAGATCGCAGGAAAGCGAAAGTGACAGCATAGCCGCTTTCATTCCGATAAATCGAATCCGAGGTAAGTCACTGTGCAAATAAACGTATTTGTACAGAACTGAATATATATATATCCATATGACTATCGATGATAATAAATGTGTATGAGATGCTATGTGCATGAATTCTGAGATAAGTTTGATATAGTGACAAAGTTCGAGAAGTCCCGTACGAACCTAGGAATAGATAAGATTAGTTCTCTCATGATATAGGTATCTGTTCTGTTTTATCATGTAAGACCACGTCTAGGACATTGGCGTTGATTTGTGATTTCGTGTAAGACCATGTCTGGGACATTGGCATAGATATGAGATTTACGTGTAAGACCACATCTGGGACGTTGGCATCGATATTAATTTTACGTATAAGACCATCTCTGGGACATCGACATTGTGTGATTCGTATAAGACCCTGTCTGGGATAGTGGCATCGATATCTGTGTGCATGTAAGACCTCGTCTGGGACGTTGGCATTGTACAACAATTTTGAATTCTCCAAGCATCCTACTAGTTTCCTATTGGTTTAACGGGCAAGTCTATGATACGAATTACAATTTCGAGCTATGAACAATTAAGTGATTATAAATCCGTTTCAGGTACGCTGATTATACATTAATTGTGTCTACAATGTAAGCATGTATGTGATCTTACTATGAACTTATGTATATGGAATGGATGATAATATATGTAAAGTTTTGGCTAGATGAGCTATGTGCTTGTATGATTCTTGAATTACGAAAATGGTTAAGTGGATGATATGTGCCATTGTATCTAATTGTAAATATGCCTTCCATGTTACGTTTGTTTGTATATTGACTTACTAAGCTTTTGGAAAGCTTACTCTGTGTGTCTATTTTCTTTGTTTTATAGGTCGTTAAAGCTACTGAAGGCTCGGGACCATCAAGGATTGTCATCACACTACTAAACTCATTTTGGTACCCTTTTGAAAATGTATATAGCTAATTATGGCATGTATAGGCTAGATATGTGTATATGTTTATGAAGTGAACTTGACCATGTGTTTTGACAATTAAATGTTGGAATGAATGATTTATATAGTACAAATTTTGGGTATGGTTGATGCATATGAAATGGTTAAGTTTTGGCTAAGCAAATGGATGATTTATGCTTGTGGTTATATGAGTTTTTAGTTTGTTATTTGGCATGAATGAGATTGGCATTGAATGCATAGATTGCTTGGTGAATTTGTTATGTTTTTGGTTGCCATATATGCATAACATGTGATGGAAAATGTTGCTTGTAGGTATGACCCATTTGGGTGGCATTTTGGTCTTTCAAATGACCGATAATGTCACACGGCAATGGCACACGGGCGTGCCTAGTGACCATGGGGTAAACTCAGTAGCTAGCTTAAGAGCACACAGCCATGGTACACGGGCGTGCCTATAAGTTGTGTTAGAAAGTCAATATATGGCTTAGTAGTACACAGCCTTAGCACATGGGGGTGCTTGGTAGCCGTGTGGGTTTGGTAGGTTCGACCACGGAGAGGACACACGAGTGTGTCTAGCAGCCGTATCCCCTATATTTTAGAAAAGTTTTTAAGTTTTTGAGAACATTTGTATATGTTTCGTTTTAGTCCCGACCCGAGTTATAAGCATGTTGGAGGTCTCGTTGACCTATTTATGGGACATTGTATGTATGAATGATGAATTAAATGTATGAAATGTTATATATGTTTTCGATCTGTCATGTAATGCCTTTGACCCTATTCTGACGACGGTTATGGCTTAGGGGTGTTATATTTGGTTGGTATCAGAGCTACGATTTAGTCGATTCTCGGACTAACGTAGCGTGTCAAAGTCTAGCTATACATGCCATAATTCTGAAATGTGATAGTGTGATGAATCCAGACGTATAAAATGTGATTTATGTATAGTAATGGATCCTAAAAGAGTCGTAGCTAGTGACGTAGAGAGTAATGCGCCTGCTCCCGCGCAAGAGACAGTGCGTTTCGATTCGAGACCGGCTACGGGCGGTCAAGAGGGAGAAGCTAAGCAAGCTTTCTTTCAGATGATGAGTGAATGGTTCACTCAATTCATAAGAAATAACCCGACTATTTCACAACCCTGATTAATCTCCCTCATGCATCTGATATACCTCCGACTGCAAATTCGAATATGTGGAATAAGCCTCCGGTTGTTAAGATTCGTAAGTATGGGGTTGAAAAATTCTGAGCTACTAATGATGGTAATGCTGAAAAGGCTGAGTTCTGGATTGAAAATACTATCTGAGTGTTCGATGATATGTTTCTGACTCCAGAAGAATGCATTAAATGTGCGGTATGATTACTCTGAGATGTAGCTTATCAATGGTGGAAAACTCTGATTTCAGTTGTCCCGAAAGAGCGTGCCACATGGGACTTCTTTCAAATTGAGTTTCAAAAGAAATATATCAGCGAGATATTCTTTGATCAGAAACAGAAGGAATTTCTGGAGCTTAAACAAGGCCGAATGACTGTTTCTGAATATGAACGATAGTTCGTGCGACTAAGCCAATATGCCCGAGAGTGTATATCATCTGAAGCTATAATGTGCAAAAGATTTGAAGATGGTCTTAATGAAGATATCCGTTTGTTAGTCAAGATTTTAAAGATAAAGGAGTTTGTGGTACTCATTGATCGAGCATGCAAAGCTGAAGCACTTGATAAAGATAAAAGAAAGGCTGAGTCTGAAGCTCGATATATGAGAAAGAGATTTCAGAGTAAATCATTTCAGTCTGCTCCAAAAAGATTCAGAGAGAATCAAAGTCGTTCCAAATATAATATGGGACATTCGAATAGAAATCAATCTAGACCGCAAATGAGTTCTAAAACTCCAACAACTTCAGTGGCTAGTGTTGGTAATGTTAGGACAGAGAGACCTGAATGTAAGCATCATGGAAAAAGGCATCCCGAAAGCTGTAGATTATACGACATAGCTTGCTTCAGATATGGATCGCTTGACCATTTTATCTGTGATTGTTTTGAGTCCGTTGAGCCAAAGACTGTTCAGAATTTGAGACCTGAAAATGCACCTGTGAGAGGTTGACCTTGTAAGAATGTGAGAAATGTTAGTGGTAGTCAGAGGTACACGAGAGACACTGTTGTAAGATCTGAAGCTAGATCTCCTATCGAGCGTATGCTATCCGAGCTTGTGAGGAAGCTTCATCACCTGATGTTATAATGGGTACTTTTACTCTTTATGATACTTATGTGATTACATTGATAGACCCTGGTTCTACGCATTCGTATATATGCATGAATTTAGTATATAGTAAGACTTTGCATGTAGAGTCTACTAAATTTTCTATAAAGTATCGAACCCTTTAGGTAAAAGTGTTCTTGTTGACAAAGTATGCAAGAATTGTCCGTTAATGTATCGAGATATCTGTTTCTATACTGATATGATGCTTTTGCCATTTGATGAGTTTGATATTATTTTGGGTATGGACTGGTTGTCATTGCATGATGTTGTCGTAAACTGTAAAAGAAAGACTATAGATTTGAGATGTTCGAATAATGAAATTGTAAGAGTTGAGTCTAATGATTTGAATGGATTGGCTGCTATGATATCAGTAATAAAAGCTCAGAGTTATGTGAAAAAAGGGATATGAGGCATATTTTGCCTATGTGATTGATTAAAAAATGTCTGAAAGGAAAATTGAGGAAGTACTTATTGTATGTGAGTTTTTGATGTATTCCTTGAAGAGTTACCGAGTTTACCTCCGATTCGTGAAGTTGAGTTCAGTATTGAATTGATGCCTAGTACGACACCTATTTCGTTAGCTCCATACAGAATGGCTCCAACAGAGTTGAAAGAGTTAAAGTCACAGTTGCAAGAGTTAACTGATAGAGGGTTTTCTAGACCGAGTTTCTCGCCTTGGGGTGCTCCTATTCTGTTTGTGAAAAAGAAAGATGGTACGATGAGAATGTGCATTGATTACCGTCAGTTGAATAAGGTGACCATAAGGAACAAATATCCATTCCCCCAAATAGACGATTTATTTGATCAATTAAAAGGGGCTACTGTATTCTCTAAGATTGACTGTAACACCCCAAACCCAGTCAAAATGCTACGACCGAATCTGGCATGTCACAGGGAAGAAAACATTTTGGAAACCAGTTTGTCATCTTGAGTTGGGAAGAAAACTTTTGTATAAAGAATCGAGTTTGGATTGAGTGAACTGATGAAACATTTTGAGACTTAGTTTAGCAAAATAGAGTTGCCTTGTTGTTATCCCTTGTTTGTTAATTACCCGATGTAAAACTTCAGAAAATCCCAAAAGTTTATTCAAGTTTTGAAAATGTCCATTTCATAGTTTACTAGGCATGCCATTAACGTTTAACAAAATTTTAAAGAAATTTAAAACGAATAAATAATCCCAAAGTAAAATCTAAGTGGTCTTATTACAAAGCTGAAATCCAAACTTAAAGTAAAAAAAAAAATAAATCCTAAATAAACATTAAAATTAAAACAAAATATTAAGCATGGCCACCTCGAGTCCACCCCAGCTCCATATCCAAGATCTAGGAATTATCTGCAAAAAGGCAACGGAAGGGGTGAGTCACCTAGCCACTGGTGGTACCTAACCACTGGTGACCAAAGTCACAAACAATCATAAGTAGGGCCAACCCACTTGTGGTACCTAACCCCTGGTGACGATCCCTTGTATCATTATGTGGGGCTAACCCACTATGGCACCAAACCACTGGGACGAGTCACAAAGATAATCATATGTGGTACCTAACCACTGGTAGTTCCAAACCACTAAGACTTAGTCACATAATAATGATATGTGGGGCCAACCCACGTGTGGTACCTAACCACTGGTGACAGTCTAATAAATCATACCTTCCCCCTCCTCTCATCATACCCATTTTTCACGTATATGCTTTTCAATACAATATGATCATGCTTAACTCTTAAGAAAATATAACATGGTACATGCAGGTTTAATATAGATAAATCACGTTTATCCACCAAAATAAACTTACCCGGAGTTCTTGCCTTTACCCACAAGGGTAACATAGTGATTTCCACTGTTACTTCGGCTTTTGACAAAACACAATACTAGCATATTAAACATGTGAAGTGTGTAAAAGTTACACACCTCATTACTCGCAACCCGATACTTTCTACGTTGACACTCTCGTAGATAGGCATGACTACTATCTGCCTACTATTCTGCTCAGATGCTAGCCCACATCCAGGTGGCCAATCCCGAACAGCAGACACAAGGGATCAAACCCAAAGGTTGATCGCACCTACATAAGTACCTGATGAGATTCGGCAAAAGAGAATGGGGTAAGGGAGTGGCCATTCAGCCGAATTATTATCATCTACATACCTTGACTTTCTTTAGGATTCGACATAAGCAATCACAGCGAGGAAGATTCGGCTTCCAAGAGAAAAAGAAACAACTCAACAGGGTTTCTAGGAAAGATTTGACCAAGAGCAAAAGAAAGTGCGGTCTTTGACTTTTAGTGAATGAAAGAAGAGTAAATCAAGGTAATGAGAATCAAGGGGTCTCGACTAGCAAGGTGTTTCAAGAAGAATAAATAAGATGGAAGAGAGGGAGAAGTGGTGATTTGGCTTTGGGACAAAGATGGAGAAAAAGGGTAGTAGGGATTAGGCTACTACAAAAAGAAAAGAGAAAAGAAAAGCCAATAGGGGGTTCGACTTTTAAGAGTGAAAGAGAAGTGAAAAGAAGAGTTGCACCCCCAAAGGGTCTCCTAGTTTTGACATGGTCAAAAGAAGAGAAAAGAGGAGAAGAGCTTAGGTGCTTTCGGCAAAAGAGAGATTGAGAGAAAAAAAACTAGGCTGAAAAGTGAAACCCACCTAAATGTCGAAAATACTACTCCTTAGCAACTCAACTTCATCACCCTCACCAAGAGCCAAAATAGAGTCCCCTTCCCCCAAAACTCTTCAAAAGAATTCGGCTAACACCACTCCTTGTGCCATCCCCTCTATCTACCTTTCTCCCTTCTCATCCAATCATCCAAACAAATTTGAATTCATCATACTCCTAAAATTTCTCTCCTCCACTTATCCAAATCTGTTGACCCCTTCAATACTCATCCACTAGAGTCCAAACTGAATGCAACACCTCCTGGTCTTGGCGTAAAAAAGAACAACCAAAAGGGAATTCCTGCAGCTCGAACCAAGTCCCTATCAGCTTCCCTAAGGTGTCACTTCCCTGAGCCTTAAGTGTCACCCCTCTTGCCATTTTACCAAGGTTCCTCTTGCGTCAAAACCTACCACCAACCACCCTTAACTCCTATCCCATTTAGCTCCCCCTTCTAAGTGCTCAAAAAGAAAATTTTGATAAGGCTCTAGCCTACCCCTAGCTCATGCTTGGACCCTTAAATCACTCTAAACTAGCATGACGACCATACTATCTACATGTATTCACACAAATGCAAAGGCCCCGTTTAAGGATGTTATATTGACTTGAGATCGAATACTATCAGTTGAGAGTTAAATATTCAGACATTCCAAAGACTAATTTCAGAACAAGGTACGGGCATTATGTGTTTTTAGTTATGCCATTTGGACTAACCAATGCTCCTGCTGTTTTTATGGATCTAATGAATAGAATTTTTAGACCGTACTTAGGTTAATTTGTTGTAGTATTTATAGATGACATATTGATTTATTCATGGAATGAAAATGAGCATGCTGAACACTTGAGGATTCTATTGCAAACTCTGCGAGAAAAGCAATTGTACGCAAAATTCAGCAAATGTCAATTCTAGTTGCACGAGGTTAGTTTTCTGGGACATATTGTGTCAGCTTCTGGGATTCGTGTTGATCCAAGTAAGATCTCTGCTATTCTGGGTTGGAAACCTCCGAAGAATGTGTCTGAAGTCCATAGTTTTCTAGGACTAGCTGGTTATTATCATTGTTTTGTAAAAGAATTTTCAGTGATAGCAACTCCGTTGACTAGATTACTTTAGAAAGATATTAGATTTGAGTGGTCGGATAAATGTCAGAGAAGTTCTGATAAGTTGAAAACTCTGTTAACAGAAGCTCTAGTGTTACTACAACCAAAATCGGGCAAAGAATTTGTGATTTTTAGTGATGCTTCATTAAACGGTCTGAGTTGTGTTTTGATGCAAGAAGGCAAAGTTATAGCTTATGCCTCGAGACAATTGAAGCCCCATGAAAAGAATTATCTGACACATGACCTTGAATTAGCTGGGATTGTGTTTGCACTTAAGATTTGGCGCATTATCTGTATGGTGAGAAATGTCATGTATTTTCAAATCATAAAAGTCTAAAATATTTGATGACCCAGAAAGATTTGAACTTGCATCAAAGAAGATGGTTAGAACTGTTAAAAGATCATGAGCTTGTGATAGATTATCATTTGGGGAAAGCAAATGTTGTTGCTGATGCTTTGAGTCGAAAATCATCAATTGCATTACATACTTTAAATGCTCAGTTAGATTTGTCTGATGATAGTTCTGTGATGATTGAATTGAAAGCGTAACCGTTGTTCTTATAGCAGTTATGTGATGCTCAAAAGGTTGAAAATGAATTATTTTCAAAATGAGCTCAATATGAATTGAATTCTGAATCTGAATTTTGAATTGTTGATGATTGCTTGAAATTTTGAGATTGTATTTGTGTTCCAAGAAATCCGGAGTTGATTTAGCTAATTTTGAATGAAGATCATAACAGTCATTTATCTGTTCATCTGGGAAGTACTAAAATGTATCGTGATTTGAAGCAGCACTATTGGTGGTCTGGTATGAAACGAGACATTTCTGACTTTGTTTCGAAATGTTTAGTCTGAAACAAGTGAAACCTGAACATCAAGTTCTTTCTGGTTTGCTACAACCGATTCTAGTTCCTGAGTGGAAATGGGATAGAATAACGATGGACTTTGTTTCTAAATTACCTCCGACTCCGAGAAAGAAAGATGCAATTTGGGTCGAATTGATCGATTAGCAAAATCTACTCATTTTATTTCGGTAAGATCTAACTACTCACTTGAGAGATTAGCCAAGCTTTACATTTCTGAGATTGTAAGGTTGCACGGGGTGCCACTGTCTATAGTGTCAGATAGAGATCCAAGATTCACATCGAGGTTCTGGAAGAAATTACAAGAAGCATTAGGCACAAAACTTCATTTCAGTATAGCTTTTCATCCGCAGACAGATAGTCAATCCGAGCGGATCATTCAGATTTTAGAGGACATGATACGATGTTGTATACTTGAGTTTAATGGTTCGTGGGAACAGTATCTGCCATTGATCGAATTTGCGTATAATAATAATTTTCAGACGAGCATCAAAATGGCACCATATGAAGCTTTGTATGGACGTAAATGTTGTACACCTCTGTATTGGACCGAGCTTAGTGAGAATAAGTTACACGGGGTTGATTTGATAAAAGATTCAGAACAGAAAGTGAAATTGATCCAAGATTGTTTGAAAGTAGCATCTGATCATCAGAAGTCTTATGCTGACTTGAAACGAAAAGATATAGAATTTGAAATTGGTGACAAAGTATTTTTGAAAGTGTTTCCGTGGAAGAAAGTGCTTCGATTCGGATGTAAAGGCAAGTTGAGTCCGAGATTCATCGGGTCGTATGAAATCATTGAACGTGTTGGGCCTATTGCTTGTAGATAAAAGTTTCCTACTGAGCTAGAAAAGATTCATAATGTATTTCATGTTTTGATGCTCCGTAGATATTGATCTGATCCGTCACATGTGATTGCTCCATCGAAAATTGAAATTCGATCTGATATGACATACGAAGAGGAACCGATATGTATCTTAGCTCGTGAAGTGAAAGAGTTGAGAAACAAGAAAATTTTGTTAGTAAAAGTACTTTGGAATCGACACGAAATAGAAGAGGTTACGTGGGAGCCTGAGGACTCAATGAGACAGCAATATCCGACTCTATTTTGTAATAGTTCGATTTATAGCCTAGTCGAAACAGTGGTTTCAGGACCACAAATTTGAGTAAGTATAATATTTTAATATTATTTTTTGTGTCGTGGATATGAGACTAATCATGTGGTAATTTTTCGTAAGTTAAATTGTCAGTTTGTGTGTTTAATTGAGTAAAGGATGGAATTGCACTAAATGTGGAAGTTGCTTGCTATTTGTTAAAGTACTTAAGTGATGTGGCTTTTGAATGTTGTGGCCTTAATAGGAAAATATGCCAATAAGTGGTTAGTGGATGGCTAAGGTCATAAATGACCTTGAATTAAATGTTTTAATATATTTGTTTTAAAGGTTCAAAATGTCTTTATGTTTTAAATGATTATATGTTTAATAAAAACATGAAAATGGCCACATTATCATCCTTTGTTAGCCGAAAATCAAATAAAGAAAAAGAAGAAAACCTTAAGCTATATTTAGCCACTTCAAGCTTGAATTAAGGTAAGTTTTGATTTCGGTTTTTGATAATTTCTATGTTTCTGCAATCGTTGATTTGAGAGCTACAAAACCCATGCCTTGATTTTGTATTTTGATGATGTATGTGAAATGTGCCATTGATGATATGTTGAGTTTTATGATGATTTATGGTGTTAAATGAAAGAATTGAACTAGATGAACATGTGTTGTTCTTGAATTTTTGATAAATTTAGCTAATTAGGGCTAAACTGAGAAAATGGTAAATTAAAGGACTAAATTGCAAATTTGATGAAAAATATGGGCTTGTATGATATATATGTACATTCGGCTAAGCATGAGTCTGGGGTTGATTTTGTGAATTTGATGTTTTGAGAAAAATGGACTAAATTGATAAATTGTGCAAATATGAGGGTTAAATTGTAAATAGCCCTAAAAATGTGTCCTTGGATTGAATTGAATGAATTAGTGAATAAAAGGGTTAATTCTGAATGTGTTTAGATCAAGAACCGAGGAAAACGGACTTAGATCGCTAGAAAGCGAAAGTGACAGTAGCCGTTTTCATTCCGATAAATCGAATCCGAGGTAAGTCACTATGCAAATAAATGTATTCGTACTGAATTGAATATATATATCCATATGACTATCAATGATAATAGATTTGTAAGAGATGCTATGTGCATGAATTCTGAGATAAGTTTGATATAGTGACAAAGTACGAGAAGTCCCGTACGAACCTAGGAATAGATAGGATTAGTTCTGTCATGACATAGGTATCTGTTCTGTTTTATCATGTAAGACCACGTTTGGGATGTTGGTGTTGATTTTTGATTTCGTGTAAGGCCATGTATGGGACGTTGGCATCGATATGAGATTTACGTGCAAGACCATGTCTGGGACGTTGGCATCGATATGAGTTTTACGTATAAGACCATGTCTGGGACATCGTCATTGTGTTGATTTGTATAAGATCCTATCTAGGACAGTGGCATCGATATCTATGTGCATGTAAGACCACGTCTGGGGCGTTGGCATTGTACTACAATTCTGAATTCTCCGAGCATCCTACTAGATTCCTATTGGTTCAACGGGCAAGTCTGTGGTACGAATTACAAATCTGAGCTATGAACAATTAAGTGATTATAAATTCGTTTCAGGTACGCTGATTATACACTAATTGTGTCTACAAGGTAAGCATCTATGTGGTCTTACTATGAAGTTATGTATATGGAATGGATGATAATATATGTAAAGTTTTGGCTAGATGAGCTATGTGGTTGTATGATTCTTGAATTACGAAAATGGTTAAGTGGATGGTATGTGCCAATGTATCTAATTGTAAATATGCCTTTCATGCTAAGTTTGTTTGTATATTGACTTACTAAGCTTTTGGAAAGCTTACTCTGTGTGTCTCTTTTCTCTATTTTATAGGTCGTCAAAGCTACTGAAGGCTCGGGACCGTCAAAGATTGTCATCACACTACTAAACTCATTTTGGTACCCTTTTGAAAATGTATATAGCTAATTATGGCATGTATAGGCTATATATGTGTATATGTTTATGAAGTGAACTTAGCCATGTGTTTTGGCAAGTTTTGAGTTGATAAATGTTTGAGTGAATGAGTTATATAGTACAAATTTTGGGTATGGTTGATGCATATGAAATGGTTAAGTTTTGGCTAAGCAAATGGATGATTTATGCTTGTGGTGCTATGAGTTTTTAGTTTGTTACTTGGCATGAATGAGATTGGCATTGAATGTATAGATTACATGGTCAATTTGGTATGTTTTTGGTTTCCATATATGCATAACATGTGATGGAAAATGTTTATTGTAGGTATAACCCATTTGGGTGGCATTTTGGTATTTCAAATGCCCTATAATGTCACACGGCCATGGCACACGGGTGTGCCTAGTGACCTGGGGTACAGTCAGTTGCTAGCTTAAGAGCACAAGGCCATGGTACACGGGCGTGCCTAGAAGCCGTGTTAGAAAGTTAGTATATGGCTTAGTAGTACACGGCCTTAGCACACGGGGGTGCTTGGTAGCCGTGTGGGTTTGGTAGGTTCGACCATGGGGAGGACACACGAGTGTGTCTAGTAGCCGTGGTGGGCACACGGTGTGCTCCCACAGGCGTGTATCCCCTGTAGTTTAGAAAAGTTTTTAAGTTTCTGAAAACTTCTGTATATGTTTCATTGTAGTCCCGAACCGGGTTATAAGCATGTTTGAGGTCTCGTTGACCTATTTAAGGGACATTGTATGTATGAATGATGAATGAAATGTATGAAATGTTATATATGTTTTCGATCTATCATGTAATGCCTTTGACCCTATTTCGGTGATGATTACGGGTTAGGGGTGTTACAGAGTGTTCGTTAAATGCTACACTTTTGGGACAGTTGACTCTATGAGTCTATGTGGTGTAAAGGAGATCCGTGTATTCGATGTGTGATAATAGAGCTCACTATATGTTTCATAACGCAAGTGCCATCTTATCCCATTTTATCATCTTTTATGTAACTGTGTGGATTCTATTCTATGCTTGAGTGAATATGTATGCATTACAAGAATGACCTTTTATACGATGCATGATTAAATAGTATATAATGCTAGACTTAAGAATGAGATACTTGTGAGTAAATGGTTGGTTGTGTTGCATGATAACATGTTTGCGTTGTGGAAATTATTACATTCACTGAGCTTGTTAAAGCTGACCTACTTATTTTAACCTATGCATAGTAGAGACGTTACGGTGTGGGCGGTGTGGTTTCCAAGGGAGTGATCCAAGGAAGTCTGGTCTTTTATCATAGGTGCATTATTACTTATATTCGCATTGGGGAAATTAGGCAATGTGGTAGAACTATTTTTGGGTTATTGATCTTTAAACATTTTGATTTGCCTATAAGAATTTCGTGTTATTTTTATGTTAGGAATTTTAAATATCGATGTTGGCATGACGAATCTTGTCTGGATAATTTGACGTTTTGGACTATTAAATTTAGTCGTTGAATGATGAAATACTTAAAGTACTTGATTCATGTTACTTATAAGTTACTCAAGATGAATTATTTTCTTTTCTATTCTGTACATTTAACTCCAGTAGCGAAGGTATCGAGATTGGGCTTTGAAAATTGATACCTTTGAGACATAAGACATATAAGAAACATAGTAGAGATTTGGTATCTATACCTTTTCTTGAGTATCGATACTCGGGGAAAGAATATCGATACTTTGCTTGATGGGACCGATATTTTTCGATAGTTGGGTTTTTAATCGAGAGACATTATACTTATTTGGTATCATTTTTCCAAGTTGTATCGATACCACTCAAGGGAAATATCGATACCTGATTATCAGTATTGATACCTATAGACATTTTCACGAAATTTTGCTAATTAGTCCTTATGCATGATTTTGGCTAAATGTATGACCGATTAACGAATGAATTGCATTTAACAATGTAAATTAAACTACTTGGATGAATTAAAACTTATACGAGTTAACGAAAGATGACCTGTTTGCGTGAAACGAGCTTCTTATTCGACGAACATGGGTTGAGACGGTGGTGTGGCATCCCGTATCTAGGCTTGGCAACCAAGCTGGGTATAGGGTGTTACACAGCTAATGCAAAAGGAATAAAAAATTTAATCAAATCACTTGGTAACTCCACATGTACGATTGTATTGAACACTTCCTCAAACTGTTTTAAGAAAAAAAAATTGGATCCCTAAATGTATTCCCTCAGAATTGCACCTTGTTTCAAATCCATGCAAACATAACTAGATTTGTTTC
This sequence comes from Gossypium rotundifolium, assembly GCA_025506655.1. Classification (NCBI taxonomy): domain Eukaryota; kingdom Viridiplantae; phylum Streptophyta; class Magnoliopsida; order Malvales; family Malvaceae; genus Gossypium; species Gossypium rotundifolium. The sequence goes on from CP106729.1 coordinate 123,787,594, forward strand.
AGATTGCTCTGCTCTTATAATTGGTAATGTAATACTAGGTCGCAATCACCCATGATCAAAGAACATTTTATCTAATAACGAAAACATCCTTGCAAAATAATGACTATAATACAAAAAAGATAATTTGATACTTTACATGATAATAAAAATAGTATCAAATCAAGAACCCTAGATATCCACAACTATCACCCCAAAAGAAATGAAAAATTAAGTAAATCTAAAAAAATAACTAACAACATGTACAAATACTTCAACTAACTCTTACTTCACGCGAATGGTATCTTCTTGTAACACCCTTACCGGGGTTAATCTAATAACCCAAGCAAATGATGCTACATTTGGGCTAAAAGTCAATTTAATTCACATTCCATTTATACACTTGATTCTTATCATTCTAAACTCTTTTGAGGTATCTTGGGTTATTTCTGAGCATCTCCTGCGGTTTGGATGTGACTAGATGTCGTTTGGGCCCTTTTCGATCAAATTGAGCAAAAATAGGGTAAAATAGGGGACTTCTATCGATACTTACTATTCAAAGTATAGATACATCTTCCATGGAACTATTCATTTTTCTCTTTAGATTATTTGTATTGATATAAGTTCAACAAAACCTCTATCCGTTAACTCTTGCAACTGTGCTTTCAACTCTTTTAATTCAATAGGTGCCATCCGATACGGAGCTATCAAATTGAAGTCGTCCCCGGTACTAATTCAATACCAAACTTTACCTCTCGAATAGGTGGCAAACCCGATAATTCTTCAGGAAACACATCCATATACTCACGCACAACTAGTACAGATTCAATCTTATTTTCAGTCACTTTACTATCAAGCACATAAGCAAAGTAAACTTCATAACCTTTTCTCACATACTTCCAAGCTAACATCGAAGATATTACTGCTGGCAACCCATTCAGATCATTAAATTCAATCAGAATAATTTCACTGTTCTGACATCTCAAATTAATGGTCTTTCTTTTGCAATTAACAACTGCATCATGCAAAGTCAACCAGTCCATACCCAAAATTATATCAAATTTGACAAAAGGTAACAACATTAAATCAGTTGGAAAACATGAATCTTGAATCATCAACGGGCAATTTTTACACACTTTGTTAACCAGAACACACCGACCCAGGGGGTTTGATACTCGAATCACAAACTCAGTAGACTCAACAGACAGAGTCTTATTGGATACTAATATTTCACACGCATAAGAATGAGTCGACCAGGATCTATCAAGCAATAACATTAGTATCATAAAGAGTGAAAGTACCGGTAATAACATATGGGGAAGAAGCATCCTCACGAGCGCGTATAGCATATGCTATAGCAGGTGCACGAGCCTCAGATCAAATCGCTGTATCTTTTGTTCCTCTCTGACTGCTACCTACATTACCCAAATGCCTGGGTGGTCTACCTCGCGCTACCATGTTGCTCAGTCTCACATTATGTACAGTGTTTTGCTCGACTAACATTGGGCACTCTCGGATAAAATGATCCATCGATCCACATTTAAAATATGACCGATCATGTAATCTACAACTTCCAAAATGCAATTTAACACAATGCTTGCACTCAACTCTGTTCTGCTAAACATTACCAACACTTGCAATCGAAGTGGCTTGTGAACCCGCAGGAGGTCGGTCTTGATCTCGTCTAGAAAAGTCCGAAGTAGCTTTATGTCGACTAGAATCATCTCTGAAATTCTTTGATACTGAGTGAAAAGTCTTACTCGATGATCTTTTACGAAAATCTTTGGCTTCAAAATCAGCTTTTCTTTTCTCTTTCCCAAGCTCTTCGGCTTTACAGGCTCACTCAACAAGTACCACGAACTCTTTAATCTCAAGTTTGCCAACCAGCAATTTAATGTCTTCGTTCAAACCATCTTCAAATCTTTTACACATGATAGCTTCGGTTGAAACACATTCATGAGCATATCAGCTTAATCTCACAAATTTCTATTCATACTCAGTTACAGTCATACGACCCTACTTCAATTCCAAAAATTCTTTGCGTTTTTGATCGATAAATCTGGCTGATGTATTCCTTACTGAACTCAGTCTGAAATAATTCCCAGGTCACTTTCTCTTTCGGAACCACCGATACCAGTGTATTCCACCAGTGATATATGGTGTCTAGTAATAAGGATATAGCACATTTTAAACCTTCATCCAGAGTACATGATAGCTCGTCAAACACACGGATAGTATTATGAAGCCACATCTCAGCTCATTCAGCATCATCATCATCATTAGCTTTAAACTCCTCTGCCCCGTGCTTTTTGAATTTATCTATAGGGGGCCTGTTAAATCTCATCGGATCTATCATCGGGGGTACCATAGGTATCGAAAATGGATTATTTGGGGGTGGAGGTTGTTGTACAACCGATTAGTTCGGATATATTGAGTAAGCTAGTCGTTCATTATTTGATAGAAGGCTTGCTTAGCCTCCCCCTCATGGCTACTCGAGATAGGTCGAGATTCAACTGGTGCTATCCCATGCTCGGGATTAGGTGCTACGCTCTCGACATCATCCGCTACGGCTCTATCGGGATCCATTTACTATATAAAAACACATTTTCAAATGTCAAAAGTTATCACACTATCGCAATATAAATTATAGCATGTATAGCTAGACTCACATGCACCACGATAATCCTAGAATAGACTAAACCGTAGCTCTGATACCAATCAAAATGTAACACCCTTAGCCCGTATCCGTCGCCGAATTAGGGTTACGTGCATTACTAATCAAATACAACCCACAACGACATTCATTCTTATACATGCTTTATATAATAACACATTAATACACTCATTTATTTTTTTTTCAATCATAAAACAACAATACATATGCATAATAAATTGAATAATCCATATCACATGGTTCATGGTTCTTCAGTGTATCTAACATAAACAACCACACAAATTGGTCAAATAAAGGATTTTTATCATTTTAGTGTTATGCGCATTTGATATTATCATATAAGAATCATTTCTAAACTCTAATAACAAGTTAAAACATACTCAAGTTGCATATCAAAATCATATTTAGACATCATTAGTTCAACCGTACAAGGAGTTTTTAATTCGATCACCAAATAGCCTTAACATTCATACTAAATCTCCCTATTCAATAATAAGCACATTATACTATTTCATTTACCAAAATCAAGCATAATATATATACACTTACTTGCACAAACCAAATCAAAATAGCCAACTATAATCATACATTATAGAACATAACTTTTATTTTGCAAATGACCAAAACAAATACACAAATACATAACATAAACATTACTTAACTAATATATATATCACATACTATAACTTAAGTGTGCATCTATCAATTTTTTCATTGTCTAAACCAAAAATTACACCATGCTTACTAATATTCATTACCAAAAACAAACATCCAAACACCATAAATATATATGCTATGTATTGAGCTCATCAACATGACAATGTATAAGTCAATCATGTCATATCCAACTTAAAACATATAACCAAATACAAGCATATATACATCATATAATATAATCCCATAATAAGTTAAGACTATAACCGAATTCACGTAAGTCTTTAAGTATCAAGATTTAGCCATTTTCGCATGGCTTAATATATATACATAACCCAAAACAATCCTTTCAAAATTATAAGTCAGCTTATACATGCCATAGTTCCGAAAATTTAAGTTATAAAATACCAACATTAGTCGATAGTGTGTTAGACTTTGACGATGATCCCTAAGCTCGTAACTAGACTTCAAAATCTATAAAACAAATCAAATAAACATACACACAATAAGCTTTCATAGCTTAGTAAGTCATAAGCAAATTAAATAATTCAAACAAACAATCAAAACATTTCTATCAAATTAAATTATATCATTAATATTATACTATAACTCAACAAATCACCTTGGCCGAATGCTTATACTTCTCATTAAGCATAATATTACAAAACTTTTCGTTCAAAAATAACACTATTTCAATTTAATTCATAATCATACCTAGTTGACCGAATTATCAAGTTCTCCTATATCATATCATAATTACTTACTTATAAGATCAAATATACATGGCTTATTATACCATCACATATGGCCAAATATACTAGTTTAATACATTATCATATATAACTAAACATTCAAAGTTAATTAAGTTATCACATGTACTCATACATTCGAATTAAATATAACATCACATATGACAACTTGTATACAAATTCAATTCATCATCACATATGCACATACCTTTGTGGTGAATATATAAGGTCAATTGAATCAACTTACTTACTCAATTTCCACATCAATTTGAGGTCTTATAGACATAGACTTGAAAATAAATTACAGGTATTAAACCTGCTAGGCGTAAGCCTAAATCACACACCAGCACTAGGCTTGCTAGACCCAAGGTCTGATATTTAATCACTGGCAATAAGCTTGCTAGGCACAAAGCCTGTTTTAAGTTCACCAGCTCAAAGCTTGCTAGGCCTAAGGCCTAATAACGATTTAATAGTCATCTCACGCACATATCCTGTAACAAAACTTTCATGTACTTCATAATCTTCATACGAACTTTCAGATATTATAACTCAATCGAACTAAACTTAAACGTAATAGTTCTAAATTTATTCATTTTCGGCTATCTCAATAAAATCTCCACCAATTCCAAACCAACATATTATTAAATTATATACACAATTTACAATGTTTAATCGCTTAAAGACTTACCTCAGATATCGTCGAACGATAAAAATCGGCTATTCAACTATTTTCGCTTTTCCTCGATCCAAGTCCGATTTCTTTGGTTCTTGATCTAAACATATTCAAATTAAGCTCATTCAAACATATTTTCATTCAATTCAGTCCAAAAAACACATAAATGGGCAAATTACCATTTTGCCCTAACATTTCACACTTTGTACAATTTAGTCCTATTTGCACAAAACACAAAATACACAAAATTTGACTATACACCTTAAGGGCCGAATATTCCTAGTCCTCATACAAGTCTATACATTTCATTTATTTCACATTTTAGTCCCTCAATTTTTTTTGCAATTTAGTCCAACATACTCAATTTCATCAAAAATTGATAGACAAAACTTGTTAATCTAACACATATATATCATATTTCATCATCAAACAACATAAATAACAAGTTATCATCAATGTATCAACTCAAAATATTCATCAAAATCAAAAATTAAAACATGGGTTTTGTGCATCTCATAGCAACGATCTCAAAAACGTAGAAATTATCAAAAATCGAAACCTAAACATACCTTAATCAAGATAATTTGATGCTGAATACCCAAAGCTTTCCTATATTATTTTTCTTTTCTTTGTTTCGGTCAAGAAGAAAGAAAAATGGCTTTTAAAAGTTATGATATTATTTTATTAAACTAATGTAATATATGGTATAATAATATTAATTATAAAATTAATATACATAAAAACTATATATTATAACCATGTTGCCGTGCACTATCTTATAAAATGGGTTTATTGCATTTTAAATGCTTCCATTTAAAAAGACAACCTCAATTTAGTCCTAACAGATTAAACTATCAAGTTTATAATTTACGCGATTAAGCCCTTTTTATTAAATTAAGCTCACAAACAATCAAATTTTTATACGAAACTTTCACACATGCTAATTCACATATAATTAACACGAAAAATAATATTTAAATATTTTTTGACTAGTATTCATGATCCCGAAACCACCATTCTGATTAGGGTCTAAATCGGACTGTTACAAGTACATTTTATTCTTTAAAGTCTCCCCTGTTCTGCTGTCTAAGAGTTTCGACCCTTCTTCACTAAAAATTAATTATCTATTCGTACGAGGTTTGGATATGTTCTCGTTTGTTTATATTGAAGGTAAACTCATTAAGAAATTTAAGCATATAAATTATAAACCATAATTATTTTTATAAAAGTTTTAGTGATTTTCCAATGTCGGAACAGGGGATTCCGAAATCATTCTGACCTTGTCTCAAAAAATTCAAATATATCATAATATGAAATTCTATCGCTTACACCATTTCTTTTATGTGAAAATGGAATCAATAAGGTTTAATTTAATATCTTATTCAACTTTTAATTCAATTTCCACCATTTTTGGTGATTTTTGAAAGACACATAACTCCTGTTGTCCCAAAACTGTTTTATTGCAAATTTTACTCTTTCATAATTTCTTTGTATTAACTTTAAAAGTAACACTTACCCCATATCAAACATACCTAAGTTTGATCACCTATCGAGCACATTGCTCATAAATTGACACACACATACCTGCAATTATTCATCACTTAGTCATATTCGTTTATACTTATTCATTTCCCATTGAATGCATCGAAATAATAATGGATAACGGAAATTACAATAAGTGCCACAATTGTATCTAAAGATACTTCATATCACACTTTTCACATAGGCTCACTCTCGAGCTAATCACATTCACGGGTCTGCTCACACAAACTATCGGTCATACATAACTATTCAATGCTACTCACACAAGCTGTTAGGTCTCCGCAACACATGTTGGATTACCTAGCCTTTGGTAGAACTTATAAGACCAGCACCCGTTTCACATAGTCACAATCTCGGGTCTGCTCACACAAGCTGTCGGTCATGACAAAACTACACTAAGTCTGCTTACTCAAGTTGTCGAGTATCTGTAACACATGCCGATAACTCACCATCGGTAAAACGTCTTTAACCAAAGACCGGATCACTTATTTCACTTAGATTTCGCATAGGTTTCTAGTGAACATGTCACTCGTATCCATATTTATTCCTAAGCTTCAACCGGGAAATTTCTCACTTGTTGATATTTTGTCAATTACATCTAATATTCAGCCACAATTCATACCATTTATCAAAATATGAAAACGTAAGTAAAAACGATGCATTATTTACATACAAACTTACCTCAGTAGCACAATTGGTGAAAAGGACTTATTCGTCATATTCTTTATTATTCCCCCGTTCTAAGTCTGAATCTCATTTTCCTTGATCTATAACAACACATTTAACTCATTTATCCATCCTGCTACTCAAATTAGCCTAAATTCATATTTTGACAAAATTATATTTTTCCTTAAACTTTATCATATTTACACTTTTGCCCCTAGGCTCGTAAAATGATTTTTATTCAATTTCCTTGTATTTTAAGCCTAGACAAACCATTTTCATAACTATAGCAGTCCAAAATTTCCATTTATTCAAACACTTATACACATTTTACAACTTTTTACAAACTAGTCCTTTTCACAATTTCACTAAAAATCACTTAGTAAAAGTCGTTTATTACACACCGATCATTCATATTCTACCATTAAACATCAAAACACAAGCATTTCTCATATGGGTAAATTTTCAAACATCAACCTTAGCTCAAATAAATGGTAGAAATAGAGAGATCGTGTTACAAGGATTTCAAAAATGTTAAAATCATTAAAAACGAGGCTAGAACGGACTTAGAATCGAGCTTGGAAGTTTGAAAAACCCTAGCCATGGTTTCTTCACACAACATTTGGCCATAGGTTGAAGATGGACACAATTTTGCTTTAATTTTGGCTTTTTAATTCTTTTAATTACTAAGTGACCAAAATACCCTAACTTAAAAATATCATATTTCACTTATCTCATGTACATTTTTGTCCAACAATTTAACCAATGGTCTAATTACCATTTAAGGACCTCCAATTTAAAACTTCATAACAATTGGACACTTCTAACATGTGGAACTCAACTTTTACACTATTTATAATTTAGTCCTTTTGACTAAATTGAGTGCCCAAACATCGAAATTTTCAAACGAAATTTTCACTAAATCTTTCCTTGAAATCGTAAACCATAAAAATATAATAAAAATAAAATTTTCCTCGTCAGATTTGTGGCCCCAAAACCACTGTTCCGACTAGGCCCAAAATCGGACTGTTACATACAGAGGAAAACAAGTGATGTGTCAAAGTCTACTCATAAGTTCATTAAGTAGTATCCCAAAGTATGTCCAGTAGACTAAGAGATAAAGTAGGAAAGTCTGAAATATTATTTAATCAAAATGATAACCATACATTGTATTTTTTACAAGGAAAATCTATAGTAGCCATAGATAGTCAAATGTACATAGGCACAATGTAAGTGTAACCATAAAATGTACGCCAATCAGAGATTCTGTTATATATAAATAGAAAGACGTTTACATGAATAAAAGAAAGAGGAAATTTTTAGTTACATATGTAAGAAGGATGTAACACACGAGACTCAAATCCAGTAGATCGGGTCGAGTCGAGGCCCTTACAAATTAGGCTTGAAATTGATAGATTTTAAGCTTAGGATAGGAAAATGACTAGATTGTAAAGTTAATTTAGCTTCTTTGTTACATGGGGGACTAAATTGAATAAATTTAAAAAATTTCATGAAATTTTGATATAAAATAAAAATATAGGGTCCCTAATGGAAGAATAAGAAATTAGATTTTAATCTGAAGCTAAGAATCAAAAGATATGCTTGTCCCGAGTTTAGGGACTAAATTGAATAAGATGCAAAATATGTGTGGTTTTGTATTTGGATGTGAATTAAATGAATTTTGATATTGTCTTATTTATTGAATTATCAACTGTAGCTATAAAATACATTGGGTCATCGAGAGGGAAAGGAAAAGCGAGAGGCTTTGACGAATGACACAAGATATAGATTTGTACTTTTATGATTTGGGATAGATTTAATTGTTTGCATATAAATGTTAATTGTTTGATTGATTATTGAGGTGAACATATGTTGCTTGTAACAACCCTAACCTATATTCGTTGCCAAAATAGGGTTATGGAGTACTACTGGAGTTCCCATTTCAAAATAAACAAAAATTTTAAGCATTTTAATTCATATCACTAAAAATAGTAAAACCAATCCATATTATACATATTATCCTTTATACGAGCCTTCGAGGTCCTAAAAACACATTAGAAAACAAGTCGGGACTAAATAAAAAACTTAAAGAATGTTTCAGAAAATAATGAAAATTTTCAAAACTGCAAGGGTCACACGGCCGTGTGGACATTGACTTGGGTCACATGGCTAGGCCACACGCCTGTGTGCCAGGCCGTGTACCATTCAAAATATGCTCGTGTACCAAGCCATGTGCTAGGCTGTGTAATAGCCTGACTTACAACCCTTTGAAAGCTACAGGGGACACACGACCGTGTTGCCAAGCTGTGTGTGTACCACCCCCAGTCCCGGCCCAGACGGTATGGCCGAATCTGGTGATGTCACATCAAATGGATAATTCCAAAACGACTTTGTTTAGTTCAATTTATGTTCAGTAGGAAATTTGGATAGTTAAAAAAACTTAAGTTTAAGATTTAGAAACCCAAAATCCTTGCAACTTGTTAAGTTATCATGAAAGGCCATATTTTAAGAAAACGTCCATATGTTATAGTTATTTCGAAAACCATGTTGAACTTTGGAAATTTATTTAAGTTTAATAATTAGGCAGTTGAAACAATAATAAAACCCAAATGTAAAGTCAAAATGGAGATACAAGGCCTTATTACATCCCACTGAAAATAAAGTAATAAAAATAAAGTTATTCAAACTAATGAAAAACTTCTAAGTAGCTTGCAGTGTGGCCACCTCCGAGTCTTCTTCCTCGTCGAGCTATTTATTGAGAGTCACTTGAAACATTAAATAAAAGGGTGTGAGTCTCAAAACTCAGTGTGTACGACCCTTGGTAATCTAACCAACATGTGATTATCACATTGGGCCTAAGCCCTATCAAAATCGGTGGTCTTGGGCTTTAGCCCACAATGACCTCATATCACATCAATATCACACGAATGTAATGCTCCCATCCCAAATCCAACCCTACACTCCTATGGGGATATAAATATCAACCCACCCATCCTACACTCCAAATGTAGCACCAACAAGACTACTCAAGCGTTGCGGCAAAGAAGGTCAAGCTAAGCATATAATGGGCTTAAAGCCACCGGTGGATCCACGGTCGTCAAGCGACTATGCGATCCTCACATATCTTCCTCCATACCATCAAACCCACCTGAGTGCAACATATATCTTATGAATGCAACATACACACTTTCACACATTAAGCACCAAGGGGTATTTTAGTCATTTTACTACCCAAAGGTATTCTTGTAGATCTACCCTACAAGGGTATTCTCGTAATTCTACCTTATACGGGTATTTTCACAATTTTTTTCATCTCGGGTTTTAGTTATGAACTTTGGCCCATCAACAAGTCCTTGTGGCTAAAGTGAACAGACACTATGCACCAGGTAGAATCCCAAAGAAGAGAAGGTGGGTCACTAGGACCGCTTAAGTACCAAGCTCTCCGTAGATCCAATCCTAGACATGCATATTTCCATTGCCACACTCTAACCTAGAGACTTATCCATAGACATGTTTGATTATTAAACTGAGTTTTATGCTACTTAAGAAGTTATCAGAACTAGGCCTAGAGTCCATTAAAACCTTAGCATGCATTTCTAAAATCCCATAAGGCCCACTAAGCCCAATCATGTCCATATAGCCCATTAAGCCCAATCATGTTTATGTAGCCCATTAGGCCCGATCATAATCAAGTCATACAACCATCCATATCAATCCATCATTCAATTTCACATATCAACTCTTGTCGATTTGGGCCCAAGAGCTCGGCAGGCCCATTTAGTCCCGTCTGGCCTAGTAGGCCAAATAGTGGCCCGAGACCATGAGATCGCTCTCTTGGCCCCAATAATCGTATCGGTGTTCTAACACAAATGTTCGCATGCTCGTGTGGTTGCCGGTGCCAACCTTTCGACATTCTGGTTTTTCAAGATTTTAGCTTTTGCCTATTTGTCGTGTGTGAAGTGTATGTACACACCTGGTTAATGTGAGTTGCTACACTATGCCCAGCCTTGAACCTACAACCAATACCAATTTCCAATCAATCACACACTTAACCACAATATTTACCCAAAAAACTGAAGCCTTACCATAACCTTATCGTGTGCCACCAGTTCTAGTAACCCTCCTTAGCTACTATTCATGAATATCCCTTTGATCTGCACCTACACATACTATAAAAAATCAAGTGACTCATATTCCACATAAGTCACCTCTATAAAGCCACACTTACATTCGACCACTTACTAATCCACAATTGAGACGAGTACACTTACCACATGTTAGCGATCCTTACCGTGCTTGTGAGCTTTGAACCCTACCCTTGTTAATACAGGGTTAATGACAAGAAAGAGTTAGATAGCCCTCTGGCTTTTACCAAAACACACTAAAGGAGGTTGACTAAGTACTTACCGAATCCAAGCTTTAATCTTATGGCCTAGATAGTTACTGAATGAGATCCGACTTTTAAAACTTGATTACGAATAGATAACAGCAACCAATTTGTGATGGAGGAAAAACAACAAGGAATCGGCAAAAAAATAGGGCAATTCGATTATAAAAGAGTATTCGGCTTTCAGAGAATGAAGAAGAGCGCAACACCAATAGGGATTTCAGAAAAAAAGGAATGATGGTTTTTTGGCAATAGAAGAATTCGAGAACAGAAGAAACAGAATGAGGGGAGAAAAGAAAAGTAATGGAAACCCCAAGGAACCTTTCAAAGAAATTCGGTACCCCCTTTTATAGCCAAAAGCCGAAACTACCTTCCCCCAAAGTTCCATTTAGAACCAACACATCCACATCTCAATCCCCTATCTTTCTCTATTATCTTTACCTTAAATTTCTCTCTTGAACACTCCCTTCCAGAGTCCACTTTAGCGCCATTACCTTCCTTCATGTGCAAAAAATAAAGCCCTTAAATTCACCACTCTTAAGCCTCGAACCTTGGACCTCTTCACCTGACAGTAACGCCACCTTATAGCTCCCCAAGTGGCGCCACCTTGCCATTGAACCACAAGCCCAATTGTGTTCTATTTTCCCCTTAATCTGTTTAAGATGCCTAATACTTGAGACTAGGGTCCCATTAAGGCAAAAATTAAATTTTTCCCTACGGTCTTCCCTATCCCTAAGACTTCAAATAACCCTGGTAATACCTTAAAATTAATATTCTAAGTGCTACTTATACATACCAACTTCAGTGCACAGAATTTAGAGTTTTGGGATTTTAGGTGTTACAACTCTACCCCTCTAAAAAAAATTTTAGCCTCAAAATTTACTTGATTAAAACAAGTAAGGGTATTGTCATTGCATTGCCTTCTCAGATTCCCAAGTAGCCTCCTCGGCATTATGGTTACGCCAAAGCACTTTGACCAAAGGGACAGACTTCCTTCTTAGCACATTAATATCTTGATCAATTACTTGAACTGACTCCTCTTCAAAAGTTAGGTCTGGTCTAACCTCGATCTCCTTGACTGTCACAATTTGAGAAGGGTCTAAGCGATAATGCCTTAGCATTGATACATGGAACACATCATGTATTTGGCTCAGTTCAGAAGGCAATTATAGCTAATAGTCAACTGGTCCAATTTGCTTCAACACCTGGTATGGCCCAATGAATCTAGGGCTTAACTTGCCCTTCCGACCAAACCTTAACACCTTCTTCCAAGGGGAAACCTTGAGAAAAACCAAGTCCCCACTTGTATACTCAATTTCTCTCCATTTGAGGTCAGCATACATGTAACACCCTGAAAATGGGCTTATGCATTTTTTAATTATATGAAATGGCATGTTTTATGTGTTATGAATGTATGGTGAACATTTTTGGAAACTTGGAAATGTTAAGTTTAAAAGAGGAAAGTGAACATTTTTGAAAACTTGGAAATGTTAAGTTTAAAAGAGGAAAATGAACATTTTTGGAAACTTGGAAATGTAAGGAAATGTTTTAGAAATGTTAAGTTTAAAAGAGGAAACTAAGGCAAGATGGTCTTGAGAAAATTAATAGAAGAAATTTGACACAAGAACGGGATTGGAGAAGTGGCTAGGAGGCACCACTTAAAGCCCAGTAAGTGACACCACAATCAAGGGGGAAGGAGTCTAGGTTCGAGTCACGTGGGAAGCAAATAAAAGAGTTTTATTTTGCTGCAAGGAGCAAGGGAGTTGGACAGCACTAAGGCACTTGGGGAAGAGTTTAATTCTCTTTAAAATTCAGCTAAATAGATAGATAATGATGGACTATTATTATTATTATTTTTATTAAGAGATAAAAGATAAATATTGGTTTAAGTTTTACTAAATTGAATGGGTGATAATTAAAGTGATAAAGTTATCAAAATAGGAGTGATGGCTAAGTAAAGGATTTTAAGTTAGTAATTTTGGCTACTAGAAGAAAAGGGATCCATTCATCGTATCTTCTTCCAACTCTTCTCTCTGCCAAATTTCCTAGAGCATCTCTTCTTCTTCTTTTTGTTAGCCAAAGCCTAAAACTAAATTAAGCCTAGTCGAATTCTTTATAGCTTTTGTGATCTCCATTAAAACTGAATCCATAAACTCCTCAAGATACCATCATTAGCCAATTTCTTTATACCAATCAAAAGCCGAAATCAAGATCCTTCTAGCCTACATAGCCGAATATTGCTAAAGGTTCAAGCAAGGATTGCCGATCTCTAAAGTAAGGGTAAGATCTCATTCAGTTTCATCCTTTTTTTTTTTTTTAAGATTTGCCGAAATCTAGGAATAACCCCATTAATATCTTGTTGCCGAAACTTTGAAGAGATCTTTCGGGATTTACTAAGTGTCGACTACAAGGAAGGAGAAATTCTTTTCCCGAAGGTACACCATAGGCCGCGTGTTCCCTAGTTATTTGGTGAGTTTCGGGATTTAAAATCCACAAGGTAAGTGTCTATAGCATTCGGCCAAGGCCATGTTGAGTAAATAGATGTGTTTCATCAATATTTAAAAGCCAAACTAATCTATTCAAGTAATCTAGTGATTGTCGATTTCAAGAAAGAAGGATACAAAGTTTTCAGATTTGATTAGACATCAATCGGCAACAAGGTAAGGATTTAAGTGTACTAATCCTCTTCGGGATTTGGATTTTTGGTGAATGGCTCTTTACTAAGTATTAAGTGATTGATCAAATGTAGAGATTTAAGATCTAAGGCATTAGATCAAGCTTTTCGAATTTGGAGTGAACTTGCTAAAGCGAATCGGTGTGTACCCACACTACTTTTTAATAAGATTTATGGCAATAATTAATATGTGCATGTTTATAAGAATGTGAATATGGCTAAGATACCATGCTATGGTACAAAAGTACTCAGGTACGTTTCCTACTACTACTAGGATTATGAATATATGTTATTTTTAACATGTGAAAAGTGATGAGAATGTGAATTAAAGCATGATATGCATGATATGTATGATATGGGCCATATAGGATATTATGAGAAAAGGGAAGTGAACGTGGTGACCCAAGACCACGATATCTGAATGTGGTGACCTAAGACCACGATATCTGAATGTGGTGACCTAAGACCACGATATCTAAATGTGGTGACCTAAGACCACGATATTTGAATGTGGTGACCTAAGACCACGAATTTTATAAAGGCGATGAGCACGTTGACTGCAGCGACTGCCTTCGATGGTGTGTAGCGGATGGAGGGTTGACTTAGTAGTCCCCACGATGTGCAAGATGGTACGGTGATGTGTAGCGGATGGCATATAGGTTTGGGTTCGGGTTGCATCATTATTTCCTATCTGTTATATGAATATGCATGTAATATGTGAACATATGCCTAAATTGTTAAATTTTAGTGTGGTTACACATTGAGTCTGTTTGACTCATCCCTTATGGGATTATTTTACAGGTAACGATCAGTAATGGACCGGGTCGGCAGGAGCTTAAAGGTGGCCATGCACAGCAAGGAATTTATTTTATTTGGATTTTTATTTCATTAAGTACTTTGAATTTATCCTTTTTTTTATTTTGGGAATTATTTGATGTAATAAGGCCATAGTAGAACTACTTTACTTTGCTTTTATTTATTAAGCTTACAAACTTTTATTTATTAAAAGATTAAGTAAATTTATTTTAAAACAAAGCCTAAACATTTTGTCACCTAAAGTAAAGGATTTTTAATAAGGAAATAAACTTGTTTTCAACTCAAGCCCAACCCAAAACAAACTCTCTTTCAAAACACACAAGTTTTTCCTAAGTAACAAAAGAATTTGAAATAGTTTACACCGGGGAACATACCAAATCCGATCAAGGCTCGTGGGTCAAGTTTAGGGTGTTTTAGTTTGGTATCAGAGCCCAGTTCAAAAATCGTCCTTGAGGGCTTTTAGGGCCCAAAATGTTTTGTCTTTTGAAAATGGACCTTTCTAAGAAATAAGCAGATTTTTCTGGCATGGCACCTAAGTCTCCGACCCGAAGTCCCCCAGGTAAGTACTCCTAACCTCTTTGTGATTTGTATGTAGGGATATATAGGGACGTAGACTAGTGGATTAGGAATTAAACCCTAGGACTAGTTTACCCCAACAAATACATAAAACTCTAAGGCACAATTAAACAAACCTGTGTCCAAGTCGCCGAGCTAGGGTGTGGCAACCGTTGTGCGCATGTCTAGGATTGGTTTCAGAGGGAGCTTGGTATTTAAGCAGTCCTAGTGACTTACCTCCTACCCACTCGAATCCTACCTGGTGCGTAGTGATGGTTCACCCTAACCAAGAGGACTTATTCACGGGCTAAACCCCTAACTAAAACCCAAAAGAGACTAGTCATATTTTTATGGAAACCCTAGTTTTAAAATTTCTAAATTACCCTCTTGATTTGAAAAGATTATTTTATAAATTTTCCTGAAATATTTTGATTTACAAATTTACTAAAATACCCCTAGTGGTAAAATTACAAAATGCCATTGGTTTTGAAAATTTTCAAAATACCCACGTTCTTATAAAAATTCACTACTTTGCTTAAAGGAATCCTAAATTTACAAAATATCAAAATACCTTGATTATGGAAAGAAATTTTTTTTACAAAATTACCCCTAACTTGCAAATTATCAAATAACCCCTAATTTCAAATTTACGCAACAATCACGATTGGGAAAACAAATTTTCAAGATAACCTCGAGTTTTGTAAATTTTGAAATACTTTTGATTTATAAAGATTATTTTTGAAGTGATCCCGATTTATTACCAAAATACCTTATAGGAAAAATGACGAAATTACCCCTAGGGGATGATCAGGAATGCCCAAAGTAGTGAAGTGAATGTCGTGAATGAATGTGTCTCTTTCGAGAGGATGAATGTGAATGTGAATGTGAATATCTGAATTAGAATAGTGAACTGGGCCGAGACTTTGTTTGATCGAAAGAACCACTATTAAACTCCTTTTCATAAAAGCTGTTAGCTTAAACAAAGGAACAAAGTACTAATGCATAAAACTCTTTAATCGATTAAATCGCGACGTTAGAAATGAGTTTTCGGGAACGTGAACTTAAAAAAAAATTGTGCCTAGGAAGTATGATGGCTCTATTAAGATCAGAGTGCACAGCATAAGTGTAGCGCAGTGAGTTAAGATGTTTGATTATTCGATAGTAAGTAATTTCGAGGACGAAATTATTTAAGGGGGTAGAACTGTAACACCCTGAAAATTGGCTTATGCATTTTTTAATTATACGAAATGGCATGTTTTATGTGTTATGAATGTATGGTGAACATTTTTGGAAACTTGGAAATGTTAAGTTTAAAAGAGGAAAGTGAACATTTTTGGAAACTTGGAAATGTTAAGTTTAAAAGAGGAAAGTGAACATTTTTGGAAACTTGGAAATGTAAGGAAATGTTTTAGAAATGTTAAGTTTAAAAGAGGAAACTAAGGCAATGTGGTCTTAAGAAAATTAATAGAAGAAATTTGACACAAGAACGGGCTTGGAAAAGTGGCTAGGAGGCACCACTTAAAGCCCGATGGCGATGCCACAATCAAGGGGAAGGAGTCTAGGTTCGAGTCACGTGGGAAGCAAATAAAAGAGTTTTATTTTGCTGCAAGGAGCAAGGGAGTTGGACGGCACCAAGGCACTTGGGAAGAGTTTAATTCTCTTTAAAATTCACTAAATAGATAGATAATGATGGACTATTATTATTATTTTTTATTAAGAGATAAGATATAAATATTGGATTAAGTTTTACTAAATTGAATGGGTGATAATTAAAGTGATAAAGTTATCAAAATAGGAGTGATGGCCAAGTAAAGGATTTTAAGTTAGTAATTTCGCTACTAGAGGAAAAGAGTTCATCATATTTTCATCATACCTTCTTCTCGCCAAATTTCCAACTCTTCTTCTTCTTTTGTTAGCGTTTGTAAGCCTAGATTCTTCATTAATCTCCATTAAAACCGAATCCATAAACTCATCAAGATACCATTATTAGCCGATTTCTTTATACCAATCAAAAGTCAAATCAAGATCCTTCTAGCCTACATAGCGAATATTGCTAAAGGTTCAAGCAAGGATTGCCGATCTCTAAAGTAAGGGTAAGATCTCATTCGGTTTCATCCTTTTTTTTAAGATTTCCAAATCTAGGACTAACCCCATTAATATCTTGTTGCGAAACTTTGAAGAGATCTTTGGGATTTACTAAGTGTCGACTACAAGGAAGGAGAAATTCTTCTCCGAAGGTACACCATAGGCGCGTGTTCCTAGTTATTCGGTGGGTTTGGGATTTAAAATCCACAAGGTAAGTGTCTATAGCATTCGGCCAATGCCATGTTGAGTAAATAGATGTGTTTCATCAATATTTAAAAGCCGAAACTAATCTATTCAAGTAATCTAGTGATTACCGATTTCAAGAAAGAAGGATACAAAGTTTCCAGCATTTGATTAGACATCAATTGGCACCAAGGTAAGGATTTAAGTGTACTAATCCTACTGGGATTTGGATTTTTGGCCGAATGGCTCTTTACTAAGTATTAAGTGATTGATCAAATGTAGAGATTTAAGATCTAAGGCATTAGATCAAGCTTTTTGGGATTTGGAGTGAACTTGCTAAAGCGAATCAGGTGTGTACCCCACACTACTTTTTAATAAGATTTATGACAATAATTAATATGTGCATGTTTATAAGAATGTGAATATGGCTAAGATACCATGCTATGGTACAAAAGTACTCAGGTACGTTTCCTACTCCTACTAGGATTATGAATATATGTTATTTTAACATGTGAAAAGTGATGAGAATGTGAATTAAAGCATGATATGCATGATATGTATGATATGGGGCATATGGGATATTATGAGAAAGGGGAAGTGAACGTGGTGACCTAAGACCACGATATCTGAATGTGGTGACATAAGACCACGATATCTGAATGTGGTGACCTAAGACCACAATATCTGAATGTGGTGACCTAAGACCACGATATTTGAATGTGGTGACCTAAGACCACGAATTTTATAAGGGTGATGAGCACGTCGACTGCAGCGACTGCCTTCAATGGTGTGTAGCGGATGGAGGGTTGACTTAGTAGTCCCCACGATGTGTAGGATGGTACGAGTGATGTGTAGCGGATGGCATATAGGTTTGGGTTCGGGTTGCATCATTATTTCCTATCTGTTATATGAATATGCATGTAATATGTGAACATATGCCTAAATTGTTAAATTTTAGTGTGGTTACACATTGAGTCTGTTTGACTCACTCCTTGTGGGATTATTTTATAGGTAACGATTAGTAATGGACCGGTTCGGCAGGAGCTTAAAGGTGGCTATGCACAGCAAGGAATTTATTTTATTTGGATTTTTATTTCATTAAGTACTTTGAATTTATCTTTTTTTTTTATTTTTGAGAATTATTTGGTGTAATAAGGCCATAGTAGAACTACTTTACTTTGCTTTTATTTATTAAGCTTACAAACTTTTATTTATTAAAAGATTAAGTAAATTTATTTTAAAACAAAGTCTAAACGTTTTGTCACCTAAAGTAAAGGATTTTTAATAATGAAATAAACTTATTTTCAACTCAAGCCCAACCCAAAACAAACTTTCTTTCAAAACACACAAGTTTTTCCTAAGTAACAAAAGAATTTGAAACGGTTTACACCGGGAACATACCAGATCTGGTCAAGGCTCGTCGGTGGGTTTGGGGTGTTTCAATACGACTTCTGCCTATCCGCCTCCTTCAACCGATCCCAAATCAATTTTACCTTATCTTCGGTGTCTACTACCAACTCCAGACCCAATACTCGCCGCTCATCCAACTTAGTACAACAAGTCAGAGTATGAAACCTTCGCCCATATAGTGATTCATATGGTGCCATTCCAATACTTGCCTGATAACTATTATTATAAGCAAATTCAGCTAATGACAAGTAATCCTCCCAACTACCTCAAAACTCAATTACACACCCTCTCAGCATATCCTCTAAAACTTGAATTACCCTCTCCAACTGACCATTAGTTTGAGGGTGAAATGTAGTACTAAAATCCAACCTCGTACCCAGTGCTTCATGCAGCTTCTTTCAAAAGTGAGATGTAAAACGAGGGTCTCTATCAGATATAATAGAGACCGAAACCCCATGCAATCTCACAATCTCCGCCACTATATCCTTGCCAACTTCTATATGAGTAGTTGGTGCGGACTGGTATAAAATGGGCAGACTTAGTTAATCGATCCACAATAACCCACACAGAGTCCTTCTTAGCAAGCGTCAATGGTAGCCCACTAACAAAATCCATAGTAACCCACTCCCACTTCCATGGTGGGTTCTTAACCAGTTGAAGTAACCCTGATGGTAGCTAATGTTTCGCTTTCACTTGCTGACATACCAAACATTTGCCCACAAACTCCATAACCTCGCGTTTCAATCCCGACCACCAATAAAGCTCTCGTAAACCCGATACATCTTGTTACCTCTAGGGTGCATAGCATAGGAACTACTATGTGCTTCCTACAGTATAGACTTCCTTAGCTCTTCGTCCCTTGGCACACAAATTCTACCATGGAAACACAACAACCCATCACTATTTAACCCAAAATTTATTGTTTCCCCATTCTCAATTTGCTTGAATCGAGAACCCAGAGTTTCATCCAATGATTGTTTAACTTTAATCTGCTCAACCCACATTGGCTTCACTTACAACTTGGCAAATAAACTTCCGTCGTCATACAAACTCAACCGAGCAAACATCGCCCTCAAGTCCAACATAACCCTACAGCTTAGCGCATCAGCCACCACATTTGCTTTGCCCGGGTGATATTCGATCGTGCAATCATAATCCTTTAATAGCTCAATCCATCTGCGCTGCCTCAAGTTGAACTCCTTCTGAGTTAAGAGGTACCTCAAACTCTTGTGATCCGTATAGATGGTGCACTTCTCTCCATACAAGTAATGCCTCCAAATCTTAAGTGTGAATACCACTGCTGCTAACTCCAAATCTTGGGTTGGGTAATTCCCTTTGTGAGCCTTAAGCTGGCACGACGCATATGCAACCACTTTCCCTGCTTGCATCAAAACACTGCCAAGCCCATGTGTGATGCATCGCTATAAACTGTAAACTCCTTCTCGGGCTCTGGCTGAATCAAAATAGGTGCCTCTGTTAAAACCTTCTTAAGATTCTCAAAGCTTTCTTGCTATTTATCAGTCCACACAAATAACATCCCCTTCCATAGCAGCTTGGTCAAGGATACAGCGATTAGGGAGGACCCTTCAACAAACCGCCTATAGTACCCTGCCATGCCTAGAAAACTCTAAATTTCCAACACTGTCTTAAGTCGTTTCCAATCCAACACTGCTCCACCTTCTGAGGATCAACTCTAATCCCTCAGCTGAGACCACATGCCCTAAGAAAGTGACTTCCCTTAGTCGAATTCACACTTGCTAAACTTAGCATAAAGTTGCTTCTCCCTTAGAATGTGCAACACAATCCTTAAGTGTGTATCATGATCAACCTCCATTCTCGAGTATACTAAGATGTCATCTATGAAAACTACTACGAACTGGTCTAGATACGGTTGAAAAACCCGACTCATAAGATCCATAAAAGTTGCAGGTGCGTTCATTTGCCCAAAAGGTATCACCAAAAACTTATAATGTACATAACGAGTTTTGAAAGTTGTCTTATACACATCTGCTTTCTTAACCCTCAGTTGATGGTAGCCAGAACGCAAGTAAATCTTTAAGAAAACTAAGGCTCCCTTAATTTGATCGAAAAGGTCATCTATCCTAGGTAGATGGTACTTATTCTTAATGGTTAACTTGTTTAACTGCGATGATCAATGCACATCCTCATGGACCCATCTTCTTCTTCACGAATAACGGTGCTCCCCATGAAGACACACTTGGTCTAATAAATCTGTTATCCAATAACTCCTAAATCTGGGCCTTCAACTCCACTAGCTCCTTCGGTGCCATCCTATAAGGTGCATTGGACACTAGAGCTGTACAAGGTAACAATTCTATTCCAAACTCCACCTCTCTATTGGGAGGTAACCCAGGCAATTCCTCTGAAAAAACATCAAAGAATTCTTTTATTGTTCTTAAATCCTTAACAGTAAAGCTCTTAGATTCCATATCACTAATATAGGCTAAGTAAGCTTTACAACCCTTCCTCACCAACTTCTCTACCCTTAAAGCTGAAACCACGTTCGACAAGTAATCACATCATTCCCCGATCACTACTACTTCATCATCTTCCTCAGTTCTTAACACCACCCACTTTGCAGGACAATCTAAAGTTGCCCGGTGCCTCGTCAACCAATCCATGCCTAAGATGAGGTCGAACTCACCAAATGGTAATTCCATCAAGTCCGCTAAGAAAGTAACTCCTTGAACTACCAATGGTACATTCCTAAACAACTTATTAACTTTCATCGACTACCCTAAAGGACTTAACACAGTCATTTCATTCGCAATGGTTTCAAACTCATCCCTTACAGTTTCAGTCCTATTGCATGCAATGTATGAATGTGTTGACCCCACATCAATTAGCGCAATATAAGGTAGCTCACGAATAAGTAACGTACCTACTATCACATCTGGTGCATCTCCTTCCTCTCTGCGACGAGCATCACAGACTAAAGCTAGGTTGCCTCGCCTCTGCCTGCCCTGCACCTCTGCCTGATGCTCCACATCCTCGTCCTGCACCATTACCACCTCTGGCTTATCTACGGCCCCTTAGTGGTTGTTGACCACCCCTATGCAGCTGCAAATTACCTCTGACATTGGCTCACACTGATCTAGCCTTCTCGGGCACTCTCTAATCCTATGTTCCATAGATCTGCAGCTCAAACAAGCTCCTATTCTCCTCCAACATTTGCCCGTATGCTCTTTTCCACACACAGCACAAGGTGGTATCTCGGTATTAGCAGCAACAACAGAGGACCCAGCTCTAACCAGCCCATTCACTCTGGCCCTCCTCGTAGGCCTCTGTCCAGCCACCATAGCTTCCACGTTTCGATTGTTCTTGCCTTTCTCCTTCTCTCAGTTGAGGCACTCCGTGTGCTTTACTTCCTTCGCTATCTTTGCTTTCTCCACCAAGACCGAAAAGTCTCACTCCCTCTGTGGAGCTATAAGTACCCTAAGGTTGTCCCTTAACCCATTCTTGAACCGTACACATCTCTCATACTCTATTGCGACTATTCCTTTGGCGCATCGACTAAGGCGCAGAAACTCAGCCTCATACTCTGCTATCAGCTTATCTCCCTAAGTCAGACTCAAAAACTCCTTCCTTCGGGCATCCACATAGCTCGCACCAATGTACTTCCTCTAGAATGTTGATTTGAAGAACTCCTAGGTGATCTGCTCCGGTTGGTTGCCCTCCTTTACGGTCAACCACCACTGATAAGCTTCCTTCCTAAGTAAGGATATTACCCCTTTCAACTTTTGTTCCACCGTGTAGTCTAGGTCATCCATTATCCTTTCCATAGCTTCCAACCAGTACTCCGCCACATTTGGGGCCACCCCAGCTACTCCTTTGAAAATTTTTTCCCCATTAGGTCGGAGTCACTCTGCGGTCAACCTACGACTTTCTGTACCATTATTAGGCCCAGCAACCCTTTTTAAAATCCTTAACATGGCCTGCGATACTGCATCTTTTGTAGCGGTATCCCATTCATATTGTCCCGTTTCAGCTACTGGTGAAGCAGGAGCCTCCTCTACTCCAACATTGGGAATATAGCCCGACGCTAATGACCCAACCCTAACACTTCCATGGCCTCTGCCGCAACCTCTTGCACCTCTTTTAGCGCTCATCACTGCGTGCATATTTCTAGATTAGAACTTTTATGAAATTAGTTCATAGTTCCATTGTTTAAAGCACATGTCTTATCCAAGTAACAATTTAAAAGTTGTTTTGCAGTCGTAAATCCACTACAGGATTAAGTTTCCTACGGGCTTTAGTCTCTAAGATCCTATTGTTTGAAGTAGCCTAATATCTAAAATACAGTTCAATAATTTAAACAAGTAACATAAAAAACTTACTTGGCTCGACGTTGAGGGCTCGGTGAACCATACTTCAAGAATCCTACAAAAACTTTTAGATCTACTTGTTTTAAAAATCCAAAATCTGAGGCCTATTTCACAACCTGAGCTTTGTAATCGGGCTCTGATACCACTAAATGTAACACCTCTAGGCCCAGACGTTATGGCCGAATCCAATGATGTCACATCAAAGGGATAATTCTAAAATGACTTTGTTTAGTTAAATTTATATTCAGTAGGAAATTTGGATAGTTAAAAAAAAAAACTTAAGTTTAAGATTTAAAACCCAAAATCCTTGCAACTTGTGAAGTTATGATGAAAGCCCATGTTTTAAGAAAACGTCCATATGTTATAGTTATTTCGAAAATCATTTTGAACTTTAGAAATTTATTTAAGTTTAATAATTAGGAAGTTGAAACAATAATTAAATACAAATGTAAAGTCAAAATGGAGATACAAGGACTTATTACATCCGAATGAAAATAAAGTAATTAAAATAAAGTCATTCGAAACTAATCAAAAACTTCTATGTAGATTGCAGTGTGGCCACCTTCGAGTCCTCTTCCACGTTGAGTCGTTTCCTGAGAGTCACCTGAAATATTAAATAAAAGGATGTGAGTTTCGAAACTCAGTGTGTACGACCGCTGGTAATCCAACCAACATGCGATTATCACATTGGGCCTAAGCCCTATCAAAATCGGTGGTCTTGGGCCTTAGCCCACAATGACCTTATATCACATCAATATCACATGAATGCAATGCTTCCATCCCAAATCCAACTCTACACTCCTATGGAGTAATAAATATCAACCCACCCATCCCTACACTCCAAAGGTAGCACCAACAGCAGTACTACTCAAACGTTGCAGCAAGGCTGCTAAGCATATAATGGGCTTAAAGCCACCGGTGGATCCACGGTCGTCAAGCGACTATGCAATCCTCACATATCTTCCTCTGTATCATCAAACCCACCCAAGTGCAACATATATCTCATGAATGAAACATACACATTTTCACACATTAAGCACCTAGAGGTATTTTAGTTATTTTACTACCCAGGGGTATTCTTGTAAATCTACCCTACAGGGGTATTCCCGTAATTCTACCCTACAGGGGTATTTTTGTAATTTCTTTCATCTCAGGTTTTAGTTATGAAATTTGGTCCATCAACAAGTCCTTGAGGCTAAAGTGAACAGATACTATGCACCAGGTAGGATCTCAAAGGAGAGGAGGTGGGTCACTAGGACCGCTTAAGTACCAAGCTTTCCCTAGATCTAATCCTAGACATGCATATGTCCATTGCCACACTCTAACCTAGCGACTTGTCCACAGACATGTTTGATTATTAAACTAAGTTTTACGCTATTTAAGAATTTATCAGAAATAGGCTTAGAGTCCATTAAAACTGTAACACACCTTACCCGTAATTCCCGCCGGAATCAGGCCCGAGGCATTATCGGATTAAAACCATATGATCGCCACTTAGGCTTAATGTGACTACTTACTTAAGTCACCTTAACATCCTCATTCTCTACTTATGAGACCTCACACAAATACACGTGAGTTCTCGAGACCTTATCGGAAACTTCTACAATTTTAAAATTTCTCCTCCTAAACATGGACTACACGCCCGTGTAAGGTGAGACACGTCACCCACGCCCATGCCCTCAACTCGTGCATGAAACCAAAGCATACTGCCAATGGCTCACAGCCAGGGTAGATGCCCGTGCTCACCACCCGCGGTGAACACTAACTACACCCTACGACCTAAAGTCTAGACATACACCCGTGTGGCTAACCCGTGGCCTATATTGCTCGAATCTGTCAAAGAGACACGTCCAATGCACACGCCCGTGGGCTGGCCGTGTGTCACACATGGCCTAGACACATGCCCGTGTGCCTATCCACATGGATAAGAACAAAGCTATTTGCCAAGTTTTTCTCACTCCCCAATCATACACTACATGCACTCATCTAATTCATCTATAATCCCCCTTTAGAGATTTTCGCCCCAAAAAATTTTACTAATAAAGAGGTTTGGATATTGTTCTCTCATAGCTTCTTCCATATCCCACGTAGCCTCTTCCACACTGTGTTTTTGCCACAACACTTTCACTAAGGTTATGTTCTTATTTCTCAACTGTTTCACTTCTTGAGCCAAGATCTTAATTGGCTCCTTTTCATAAGTCATATCCGGTCTTATCTCAATTTTCACTGAAGGAATCACATGTGAAGGATCAGAGCGATATTGTCGCAACATCGACACATGGAACACATTATAAATCTTTTCTAATTCCATCGACAAGGCCAAACGGTAAGCCATTTGTCCAATTCTGTCGGTAATTTCGTACGGCCCTATGAATCTTGGACTCAATTTCCCTTTTCGTCCAAATCTCATGATCTTCTTCCACGGAAATACTTTCAAAATCAATTTGTCACCCACATCAAACTCAATTTCCTTTCTTTTTAAATTCGCATATGATTTCTGTCGATCCGAAGCAGCTTTCAGACCATCATGGATCACTTTCACTTTCTCTTCAATTTCTTCCACTAGATCGACCCCATGGATTCATTTCTCACTAAGCTCGGTCCAATATAAAGGAGTCCGACACTTACGACCATATAAGGCCTCATACGGAGCCATCCGTATAGTCGATTGATAACTGTTGTTGTAAGTAAATTCGACCAAAGGTAGATATCTCTTTCAACTACCTTTGAATTCTAACACATAGCATCGAAGCATATCTTCAAGTATTTGAATCAGTCTTTCAGGCTGACCATTAGTTTGCGGATGGAACGCAGTACTGAAATTTAGCCTCACACCCATAGCTTCTTACAACTTCTTTCAAAACCTCGAAGTAAACCTCGAGTTTCTATCCGATATTATAAACATAGGCACACCATGCAATCTCATTATCTCTGCAACATACAATTCGGCTAACTTATCCAGTGAATAATCAACATGTACTAGAATAAAGTGAGTCAACTTCGTCAATCTATCCAAAACAACCCACAAAGCATCTTTCTTTTTCGGAGTCATCGGTAACCCTTCACAAAATCCATGGTAACCCGATCCCATTTCCATTCGGGAACCATTATTAGCTGAAGCAACCTAGAAGGCACTTCATGCTCAGCTTTTACCTGTTGACAAATCAAGCATTTTGCCACAAACTTTGAAATGTCTCTTTTCATACCCGGCCACCAATAAAACTTTTTCAAATTATTGTACATTTTTGTATTGCCCGGTGGATTGACCAATAACCACTATAAGCCTCATGCAAGACTTTTCGGATCAACTCATCATCTTTGGGTACATGGATTCTATCATGATGCATCAAACAACCGTTCGAGTCCACTCGAAAATCAGAATCACTTCCTGATCCGCACTTAGCTCTCTTAGCTTGCATCTCACTGTCATTTCTCTGAGCCTCACTTATCTATTAAACAAATAGTGGCCTAACTCTCAACTCGGCCAATATAGTCCCATCATCAGACAATGCCAGACTCGTGCTCATGACTTTCAAAGCATATAAGGATTTCCTACTCAGGGCATCCGCAACCACATTAGCTTTTCTCGGATGATAATCAATGACTAACTCATAGTCTTTCAATAACTCGAGCCACCGCCTCTGTCTCAAATTCAGATCCTTCTGATCCATCAAATACTTCAAACTCTTGTGATCCATAAAGATTTAGTACTTTTCCCCATATAAATGGTGTCGCCAAATCTTTAACGCGAGAACAATCGTAGCCAACTCCAAATCGTGAATCAGATAATTCTTCTCGTACGATTTTAACTGCCTCGAGGCGTAAGCTACTACCTTACCCTATTGCATCAACACGCAAAGACCATTAAACGACGCATCACTGTAAACCACAAAATCTTTTCCCAATTTTGGTTGAACCAAAACTAGTGCCTCAGTCAACAATGTTTTCAACCTCTTGAAAATCTGTTGACATGTCTCAGTCCAATCAAACTTTACATCCTTATGCAATAGTTTTGCCATCGGGGTAGTAATCATAGAAAATCCTTTTACGAAACATCTGTAATATCCCACTAAACCCAGAAAGCTTCTAACTTCCGATACGTTCCTCGGCTATTTCCAATCCACAATAGCCAAAATCTTACTCGGGTCAACTCTAATGCCATCACCCGACACAACGTGTCCTAGGAATCTGACCTCTCTGAGCCAAAACTCACTCTTGCTAAACTTAGCATACAACTGCTTATCTCTTAAAGTTTGCAAGAAAATTTTCAAATGTTCTTCATGATCGTCCTTATCCAAGAATAGATCAATATGTCGTCAATGAAGACACTTACAAACTTGTCCACATACGGTCTGAAGACACAGTTCATTAGATCCATAAAAATCGCAAGTGCATTCATTAAACCAAACGGCATGACCAGAAACTCGTAATGGCCATACCTTGTTCGAAATGCAGTTTTTAACACATCTTGCTCTTTCACTCTCAGCTGATAATAACCAGACCTTAGGTTTATCTTGGAGGACACTGAAGCTCCCTTCAGTTGATAAAGAGATCATCAATCCTTGGTAAGGGATACTTATTCTTCACCGTCACTTTATTGAGTTGCTTATAGTATATGCAAAACTTCATAGACCCATCTTTCTTCTTCACAAATAATACCGGAGCACCCCACGGTGAGTAGCTCGGTCTCACAAAACCTTTATCTGTTAACCTTACAACTGAACCTTCAGTTCTTTCAACTCTACAGGTGCCATCCTATACAGAGCAATTGAAATAGGTGCCATTCCCGAAATTAACTCAATTCCAAACTCGATCTCTCTCACTGGAGGTAATCCGGGTAACTTCTCCAGGAATACATCCAAATACTCACATACCACCGGCACTGATTCAATTTTCACCTCAGGCTCTTGAGTATTCAATACAAACGTGAGATAGGATTCACATCCCTTTCTCAAGCATTTCTTTGCCACTAAGGAAGAAATCATCACTTGTAGACTATTTGATCCACCTGATTCAACTCGAATAACATCTCCACCTTCACATTTCAGCTCGATAAACTTACTACCACAGTTCACTAAGACATTATGCATAGTCAACCAATCCATGCTAAGGATTAAATCAAACTCATAAAACGGAAACAACATCAAGTGTGCCGGAAAACAATGACTCTAAAACATCAAAGGACAATTATTACACACCTTGTCCACTAATACATGCTTAACTAATGGGTTTGACACCTTAACCACAATGTCCGTAGACTCAACGGTCATACTCAAACTAGATGAAAATCTCATGCAAATATAGGAATGGGTAGACCTTAGGTCAATTAAAGCAATAACAAAGGTGTCATAGAGAGAAAAAGTACCCGTTATCACATTTGGGGAGGATGCCTCTTTGCGAGCCCGAATGGCATACATCCTTGCAGGTGCCCAACCCTCCGGTCTGATAGCAGAATATCGTGATGCACCTCTACCACTCGTTCCTCCTCCCAGTTTCTTTGGTGGCCTACCCCTCGTAGGTACATTGCTAGATCTTATCTCTTGCTTCTCTTCCTTGTCATCCCTCTCGGGGTAATTTCGGATAAAATGGTCAGGGGAACCACACTTATAACAGTTTTGACTGTTACCCCAACACTCTTCAGAGTGATCTCTACCACAACTTGGACACTCCGATTTGTTCTTTGGATTGCCCACACTTTCCATCGAGGTTACTTGGACTCTTGAACCCGAACAAGTGTTGCCTTGATCTTGAGGTGAATATCCTACTGATGTAGCGGTTCGAGGATTCACCTCCTTGGATCTTTTCGATTGAGCTTGGTGTGATTTGCCCATTGGCCATTTTCTCGCATCTCGAGCCTTTCACTGCTCTCCTCTTTTCCTTACTCAGTTCTTCGGCCTTACTTGCCATATCAACTAGCATTACGAACTCTTTCAATTCCGGAATACCAACTAGGAGTTTGATATCCTTATTTAGTCCATCTTCAAACCTTTTACATAAAACGGTCTCCGTCGACACATATTCTTAAGCGTATATGCTAAGCCTAACAAACTCGCACTCATATTCTGCTAATGACATTCTTCCTTGCTTCAACTCAAGGAATTCCTTCCTTTTTAGATCGGTAAATCTCTGGCTTATATACTTCTTCCAAAACTCTTCCAGAAAGAAGTCCCATGTCACCCGCTCTTTCAGGACTACCGACGTCAACGTCTTCTACCAATGGTATGCCGAATCTCTTAACAAAGATACGACACACTTCAGGTGCCCTTCAAGTGTACATAAGAGTTCATCAAACACTCTCATCGAGTTCTTCAACCAAAAATCTGCCCTTTGAGGGTCATCATCTACTCTAGCTTTAAACTCTTTAGCCTCGTGTTTCCTAATCTTATCCACTGGGGGCTTTGTTACTCTCACTACTTCTATACCTTGAGAAGCTACTGGAATCGGCTAAGGTATAGGAGGAGGCGAGGAGGTTGACTATTAGGGTTTGCTCGAACATACTTTGAGTACCATTTACTCATCATCTGAAGGAAGGCTTCCCGAGCCTTATCTCCTTGACCCCCTGTCTTGGGTTCACTTTACACAGGAGCGGTCCCTTGCGCAGCAGCCGACGCATTACTAGCTATGTCATTCGCAGCCTATTGATCGGGATTCATACACTATATAAAAATGGTTTAAAAATCATCAGAAGCCACCACACTATCATTATACGCTTATGGCATGTATAGCAAGACTCTTACACCCGTTACAGTAGTCCTAAAACCGACTAAACCATAGCTCTAATACCACTAAATGTAACAACCCTTACCCATAATTCCTTCCGGAATCGGGCTCGAGGAATTACCGGATTAAAAGCATATGATCGCCACTTAGGCTTATTGTGACTACTTACTTAAGTCACCTCAAAAACCTCATTCTCTACTTACGAGACCTCACACAAATACATGAGAGTTCTTGAGACCTTATCGAAAACTTCTACGATTTTAAAATTTCTCCACCTAAATAGGGACTACACGTCCGTGTAAGGTGAGAACGCCCGTGGAGGTCACCTACGCCCATGCCTTCAACCCGTACATGAAAACCCAAGCATACTATCAATGCCCCACGACTAGGGCACACACCCGTGCTCACCACCCATGGTGAACACTAACTACACCACATGGCCTGAAGTCTAGACACATGCCTGTGTGGCTAGCCCGTGGCCTATATTGCTCGAATCTGTCAAAGGGACACGGCCAATGCACACGCTCATGGGCTGGCCGTGTGTCACACATGGCCTAGACACATGCCCGTGTGCCTATCCACATGGACAAGAACAAAGCTATTTTCGAAGTTCTTCTCACTTCCCAATCATACACAACATGTACTCATCTAATTCATCTATAATCAACTCATATTGAAACACAAACTCACATGGATAATTGCATCTTTTCATATAATAAAATAGCCAACAACTACGGCATTATACAAAATAGATTATCCATCTAAAGGCCAACACATCTTAGCCATTTACAACAAAATTTACTAACTTGTCTTGCCTCTATACATGCCATATACAAAGCATCAAGTCTACTGTACCAGAGTAAGCTGATAGTGTGGGCGATCTTCCGATTAATCCACGTATCTTGATTCAACCCTCTTTCTCTATAAAATAAGGGAAAAGAAAAGAAGTAAGCCTTGAGCTTAGCAAGTTTACACATAAACAATTTAAGCATCCTAGTATAAACTAAACAACATTTAGCATTATACTACCAAATAAATTCACATCCACAATTATGCTTACTCTTTGTATCCCTTACCACATTTCCAACACATCATGAGTTACATACTCATAATCATTGATATGCACCCCTGCACTCAATATCACATTTACTTAATATACAACACATCATTATTCTTAATAATATATCCACACAGCTAATTTCTCGGTGATTTTGCACTTAGCCCCCATAATCAATTTATAGGGTAGTATCGCACTTAGCCTACCAACAAAGGTATTCAAAGTGGCTTCGCACATAGCCCACTAAATAATATACTTAACTATGGTATCGCACATAGCCCATTGTTGTTAAGTATTAAGGTGGTATCGCACTTAGCCCACCATCGAGCATTATCACTACACATTCACATATCTACTTGTAATCCATTCATCCATTCACAATTTCTACTACATTCATTCCACTTGAACCACATCGGTTCTCAATCATTCTCAATCATGCTATGCACTAGCTAGCTTCAACAAATTGTAAGTAGGAATGCATTATTTACGCATAAACTTACCTCGGTACTCAAAAGTATAGAGATGTGTAATTTAGTTCACCACATTGCTCTTGCCTTGGTTTTGATCCGGGCTTTATCTTTCTTGATCTATAATGATAAATCAACTCATTCAGTACACACATTGATTAAATTGACCATTATCTCATACTTTATAAAAATTACCATTTTGCCCCTAAACTTTCTTATATTTATAATTTTGGCCCAAGGCTTGTTAAGTGATTTTCTTTCTAGTCTTTCATGGTTAGCCGAACCATTTATTCAGCTAAAGCAATCATCAAATCTCTCTAAATGACACATGTATGACCAAACTCAAAACTATCACAAACAAGTCCCTACTTGCTTTTTTCATGGAAATCACTTAGTAAAATATGTTTCTACTACATCAAGCTTTCATATTGTTCCATAAAACATCAAAATACATGTATGTCATACATGAGTACATTTTTGAACATCCATCTTAGCTCAACATATAGCTAAAAATAGCTTACTCATGCTACTAGGACTTCAAAAATACGAAGAATATAAAAAATGGAGCTAGAATACACTTACTAGCAAGCTTGAAAACTTGAAGAGCCTTAACAATGGCTTCTCTCAATTTTCGGCAGCTTAGGGAAGAAGATGAAAGAAATTCTATCATCTTTTCCCCTTTTTAATCATTTAATTGACAAATGACCAAAATGCCCTTTTGTCAAACTTTCAAATTTTAACCTATTCATGCCCAATTTTGTCCAAAAATTAGAATTTGGGAAATTTACTATTTAAGGACCTCTAATTGGTAATCCAAAGCTATTTCACATGAATAGCTTTTAGAATATCACATTTTGTAACTTTTGCAATTTAGTCCTTTTGGACAATTCAACCGCAATTTAATAAAATTACTTCCTGAAACTTTCACACTAACATGCAAACATGGCATAAACCTCAAAAACTTATACATATACCTCAAATTTGTGGTCTCGCACTACTATTCTGACTAGCCCCTAAATCGAGATGTTATAAAAACCCTAGCATGCATTTCTAAAATCCTATAAGGCCCACTAAGCCCAATCATGTCCATATAGCCCATTAAGCCCAATCATGTTTATGTAGCCCATTAGGCCCGATCATAATCAAATCATAAAACCATCCATATCAATCCATCATTCAATTTTACATATCAACTCTTGCCTATTTGGGCCCACGAGCTCGGTAGGCCCATTTAGCCCCGTCTGGCCCGGTCGGCCAAACAGTGGCTCGAGAACATGAGATCGCTCTCTTGGCCAAGTAATCGTATTGATGTTCCCACACAAATGTTTGCACGCTCGTGTGGTTACCAGTGCCAACCTTTGGCTTTTCGACTTTTCAACTTTTCGGCATTCCGATTTTTAAAATTTTGACTTTTGCCAATTTATCGTGTGTGAAGTGTATGTACACACCTGGTTGATGCGACTTGCTACACTATCCCCAGCCTTGAACCTACAACCAATACCAATCTCCAATCAATCACACACTTAACCACAATATTTACCCAAAAAATCAAAGCCTTACCATAACCTTATCATGTGCCACCAGTTCTAGTAGCCCTTCTTTAGCTACTATTCATGAATATCCCCTAGATCTGCACCCACACATATACTATCGAAAATCAAGTGACTCATATTCCATGCAAGTCACCTCTATAAGCCACACTTACATTTGGCCACTTACTAATCCATAATTGAGACGAGTACACTTACTACTTGCTAGCGATCCTTACCACGCTTGCGATCTTTGAACCCTACCCTTGTTAATACAGGGTTAATGACAAGAAAGAGTTAGATATCCCTCTGGCTTTTACCAAAACACACTAAAGGAGGTTGACTAAGTACTTACCAAATCCAACCTTTGATCTTGCGGCCTAGATAGTTACTGAACGAGATCCGATTTTAAAACTTGATTACGAGTAGATAACAACAATTGATTTGTGATGGAGGAAAAATAACACGGAATCGGCAAAAAGATAGGGCTATTCGATTATAAGGGAGTATTCGACTTTCAGAGAAAGAAGAAGAATGCAACACCAATAGGGATTTCAGAAAAAAGGAATGATGGTTTTTCGGCAATGGAAGAATTTGAAAATGGAAGAAACAAAATGAGTGAGAGAAAAGAAAAGTAATGGAAACCAAAGAACCTTTTAAAGGAATTTGGCACCCCCTTTTATAGCCAAAAGCCGAAACTACCTTCCCCCAAAGTCCCATCCAGCACCAACACATCCATACCTCAATCTCCTATCTTTTCTCTATTATCTTTACCTTAAATTTCTCTCCTAAACACTCCCTTCCAAAGTCCACTCTAGCTCCACTACCTTTCTTTCATGTTCAAAAAATAAACCCCTAAATTCACCACTCTTAAGCCTCGAACCTTAGACCTCTTCACCTGATAGTGATGCTACCTTATAGCTCCCCAAGTGGCGCCACCTTGCCACTAAACCACATGCCCAATTGTGTCTTATTTTCCCATTAATCTGTTTAAGATGCCTAATATCTGAGACTAGGGTCCCACTAAGATAAAAATTATTTTTTCCCTATGGTCTTCCCTATCCCTAAGACTTCAAATAACCCTGGTAATACCTTAAAATTAATATTCTAAGTGCTACTTATACATTCCAACTTCAGTGCACAGAATTTAGAGTTTTGAGATTTTAGGGCGTTACAGTGTGTCACACACAGTTGAGACACACGCCCGTGTCTCTGCCCGTGTGGACGAAAAATAGGCCATTTCCAAGCCATTTTTCTCACCCATTCATGTATATACCTACAATCACTTTTGCACAAATAAATAAGCCATCAAAATGCACCAAGACCATGCATAATCAAGCTATTCAAATATGGTACATTTGCGTACAACCAATATGCCCAAAGGGCACCTCAATCTTAACACCTAAAACATGTATAACCATCTACTCAAATTGGTCAAAATGTTCACTAACTTCTAACTAACTTTATGTCAGAACGTTCCATTTTATTTACCTATCAAATACATACCATACGATACCAAATGTGCCATTCAGCAACTAGCACCAATAGCTATATATGTCATTTGTAACAAATGTAATCACCATATTCAAACATATCACAAGATATATATATATATATATATATATGGCAATTCACAATACATGTACTAACTCATATAACAGTAATTCATCAATTCCTGTACATGTATGGTCACAAGAGTTGTGAATCATAATGTTCACACAAGATGTGAAAATGGGCCAGCTCACACGAACTATGGGTTGGAACGTAGCTACACGATGCTTCTCATACTAGTTGTGGAGTATTCGCAACACATGTTGGACCTCAGCCATCGGTAGGATGTTCAGGATCAGCACTCGAATCATGTATACCCTAATGACATGTCATTTGTATCCTACGAATTCTTAAGGTTCAAACGGGGCTCTTTAGTCGACATATTTATATATATGGCAATTCACAATACATGTATAATTCAAGTTAAAAAATATAAGTACAATTTAATTACACAAACATACCTCGACGATTAAACGTAGATATAGAGGCGACTATTTCGAAACTTTATCTTTGTCCCGTTCCAAATGCATACGAGGTTTATCTTGATGTAAACGGATAAATTCAACTCAATTCAATAATTATTCTATTCAATTTAACCCAAATCATATATTTAACAAAATTACAATTTTCCCCTATTCTTTTTATTTTATTTCAATTTAGTCCCTGGCTCATAAAATGAAAATTCATGCAATTAATCCTTAACCCACTATAGCAGAATTTCATATAGGCCCTTAGCAAGCCCCACATTTCAGTTATTTCACAAATTCACCATGAATATTCTCTAATTTTCAATCTAAT
The DNA here is from genome assembly GCA_025506655.1 of Gossypium rotundifolium. NCBI lineage: Eukaryota > Viridiplantae > Streptophyta > Magnoliopsida > Malvales > Malvaceae > Gossypium > Gossypium rotundifolium. Next base: position 123,823,103 of record CP106729.1, read on the forward strand.
CCTTATTTGACAATTTCATCAAAAGTCATTTAATAAAAGTTGTTTATCTATCAACAACTAACCATTTTCTTCCATAAAACATCAAAACTCATACACTTTCATTCATGGTAAAACTTTAGTCTTTTAACAGTATCACAAATTAGTCCCCAGGCTAGCTAGATTAAGCTACAACGATCGATCCTGAAAACTTAGAAATCATTAAAAAAGGAACTAAAGTACATACCATGAACTTAGAAATGAACTAGCTGAATGTTGAAGCTTATCCAATGGCTTCCTAACTCTTATTTTCGATTGAGGATGAAACAAAAAGATGATAACTTTGCTTTATTTTATTTAATTTGTCATTATTTACCAAATTATTTTTATAACATTTTAAAACATTAAAAATTTCACTAATACCAGGCCATGTACATCCACTAACTTCTTTAATGGTCTAATTACCATATAAGAACTCATAATTTAAGGTTCTATAGCTATTTAATACCTTTAGGTACTAGAACACTACTTTTACACTTTATGTGATTTAGTCCTTTTTATTCAATTAAGCATGTAAATGGTAAAATTTCTTAACGAAATTTTTATAAGGTACTACTAACATGCTGTGGACATTAAAGTAATAATAAAATAAATATTTTGATGTCAGATTTGTGGTCCCAAAACCACTATTCTGATTTTCACTAAAAATAGGTTGTTATAACTCTCTCCCCTATATAAATTTTCATCCCAAAATCTATTAGAAAAGAGGTTCGATATTGTTTTCCCATAGCTTCCTCGAGTTTTCAGGTGGCTTTCTTTATCCTGTGTCATTTCCAAAGAACGTTTACTAAAGCTATGCTCTTATTTCTCAATTCTTTAACCTCTCGAGCCAAAATTTTGATCGGTTTTTCATTATACGACATATCAGGTTGAATCTCGACATCCGCCGGTAAGAAAACATGTGAAGGGCCAGATCGGTATCGTCGTAACATAGATACATGAAATACATTATGAATCTTTTCTAACTTTGAAGGCAATGCTAATTGATACGCTACTGGTCTGATTCTTTCAATAATCTTATAAGGCCCATTAAACCGCAGACTTAACTTCCCTTTACGACTGAAATAAATAACTTTTTCTAGGGCTATTCTTTCAGGAATACTTTGTTGCCAACTTGAAATTCAATGTCTATATGTTTAAGATCCGTATATGATTTTTGTCGATCTTAAGCTTCTTTCAAACTATCCCGAATCACATTTTACTTTTTCTTCAGTCTCTTAAGTTAAATAAATCGTTGAATCTTTTTCTCACTGAGCTCCATCCAGTATAACGGTGTTCAGCATTTACGACTATAGAAAGCTTTATACAGTGCCATATCTATGCTCGACTGATAACTGTTATTTTATGCGAACTCAACCAACAGTAAATATTTCTCCCGATTGCCTTTAAATTCTAACACACAATAACCTCGAGGATCTAAATTACTCGCTCGGACTGACCATCGGTCTAAGGATGGAATGCAATGCTAAAATACAACTGCATACCTAGAGCTTCCTGTAACTTTTTCCAGAATCATTATGTAAACTGCGGATCTCTATCCAAAATAATAGAAACTGGCCCTTCGTACAATTTGACGATTTCAAAAACGTATAACTCAGCTAATCTCTCAATGGAGTAATATGTATGTACTGGAATAAAATGTGCTGACTTCGTCAGACGATCAACGACCACCCAAATTGCATCTTCCTTTCTTGGAGATAGGGGTAAACCCGATACAAAGTCCATCGTAACTCGCTCCTATTTTCATTCTAGTATCATCACTAGCTGTAATAAACCAGAAGATACCTGATGTTTAGCTTTAACTTGCTGACAAACTAAGCATCTCGATAAGAACTCAAAATCTCCAGTTTCATTCCTAGCCACCAGTACATTTGTTTCAAATCGCTGTACATCTTATTACTTATCTGATGAACAGACAAGCTACCACTATGAGCTTCTTATAAAATCTTTCAAATTACCTTTGGATATTTTGGTACACTAATTCTGCCTTTGAATAATAAGCAATCATCGGATCCAACCTGGAATTCTAAAACAGAAGTTGACTCACTCAAGGTTCATTTAGCTAGCAACTCGTCACCACACTTCTAAGCCTCATAGATATCCTATAAAAACATCAGTCTAGATTTCAACTCATCTAAGATTGAACCAACATAAGATAATGTCACCATGTATTCATCGATTGTAAGGTAAACAAAGACTTTGTACTCAGAGCATCAGCAACTACATTCACTTTACCTGGATGATAATCAATGATCAAATTATAATCTTTCGATAGTTTAAGCCATCTGCGCTATCTCATATTCAAATCTTTTTTTGACATTAGATACTTTAAAATCTTATGATCAGTAAAGATATGAAATTTTTCACCGTAAAATGGTGTCACCAAATTTTCAACGCAAACAAAATAGCTGCCAACTCTAAGTCATGTGTCGAATAATTCTTTTCGTACGACTTTAACTATTTGGAAGCATAAGCTATCACTTTGCCTTCCTGCATCAAAACATAGCCTAAACCATTCAAAAATGCATCACTAAAAACCACAACTTCTTTACCGGGTTCAGGCTAAATGAGTACTGGTGCCTCGATCAACAGTGCTTTCAACCGATTGAAATTTTGTTAACATTTCTCGGACCATTTAAATTTTACTCCTTTCTGTAATAGTCTCGTCATCGGTGTAGCTATCCTAAAAAATCCCTTAACGAATCTTCTATAATAACTGGCTATTCCCAGAAAACTTCTAACTTTACACACATTTCTCGAAGGTTTCCAGTCAACAATTGCTAAAATTTTACTCGGATCAACTTTGATGCCTTCGGCCGATAAAATATGTCCTAGAAAACCTACTTCTCAGAGCCAAAACTCACATTTGCTAAATTTGGCAAATAGTTTTTTATCACACAGAGTTTGCAACATAATTTTCAAATGCTCAACATGCTCTGACTTGTCTCGTGAATAAATCAGAATATCATCAACAAAAACTACACCAAATCTATTTAAATACGGTCTGAAGATTCTATTCATCAAATCTATAAATATTGGAGATGCATTAGTTAAGCTAAACGACATCACAAGAAATTCATAATGTCCTTACCTAGTCCTGAACACAGATTTAGGCACATCCAAATCATTAACTCGTAGCTGATAGTAGTCAGAAGGAAGATCAATCTTCGAGAATATTGTTGCACCATTAAATTGATCAAACATATCATCAATTCATGAGAATGTATACTTATTCTTGATTGTAACTTTGTTAAGCTGACGATAGTTAATAAACAATCTCATTGATCCATCCTTTTTCTTAACGAACAAAACAGGTGCACTCCAAGGTGAGAAATTGGGTCAAACAAAACCCCTATCTATTAATTCTTGCAACTGTGCTTTCAACTCTTTCAACTCACTATGAGCCATTCTATATGATGCTATTGATATCGATGATGTCCTTGGTACTAATTCAATAGCAAACTCAACCTCTCTGATTAGCGGTAATGTAGGTAACTCTTCTGGAAACACATTAGGATACTCAAAAACCACTGGCACTGATTCAAACTTCGACTCAGAAACTTTAGAATCCAATACATATGCAAGATAAGCATCATAACCTTTTCTCACATATTTTGTGCTGACATAGTTGAAATAACAATAGGCAACCAACTCAAACTGTCTCATTCAATCCGGAGTGTCTCACTATTTTGACATTTCAATACAATAAGTTTTCATCTACAGTTCACAACAGCATCGTTCAGAGTCATCCAATCCATGCCCAAAATCACATCAAACTCATCAAATGGCACTAGCATTAAATCAGTCAAAAAATTATGGCCCCGAGTCATCAAAGGACAGTTCTTGCAAACTTTGTTAACTAAAACATATTAACCTAAGGGGTTCGACACTTAACCATGAATTCAGTGGAATTAATAGGTAATTTCTTACTAGATACTAAATCCGTGCATACATACGAATGGGTTGATCCTAGATCAATTAAAGCACTAACATCAGTATCAAAATAGAAAGTACCAGTAATAACATCTGGCGATTGTATTGAAATGTCAGAACAGAGAATAGCATAAGCTCATATTGAATAGCATAAATTCAGACTATGAGGCCAAGCAATATTGTTGCGAAAGGTAGACCACCCGTAATCCTAGAAATGTGAGTAATAGTCGTGGTAGAACAAAATATTCTGCTGTGAGATTTGATGCACGAGCACCAGTTGGAGCTTATGCTATTCGGCATCATAGTCTGGACTTTCTCTTTTTAGGACTTCTCTGGGCAATCTCTAAGATAATGATCAAAGGAACCACACCTAAAACATGCTCTGTTATTCAATCTACATTCACTGAAATGTGGTCTTTTACAGTACTTTCATTTAGGCCTATTATCTCTGACATTAGTCACACTCGTTATCGATGTAGCATGAGGCTTTAGACTCAAACATCGGTTACTTCTGTCTCTACTGGAATACCCCACTGAAGTTTTGGAACAATTGTGATGTTCTTTTGGTCTCTTCAACAATGATTGATATGAATTCCTATTAGATCTCTTTCTCGAGTCTCTAGCATCAAAATCATCATTTATTTTCTCTTTACTAAGCTCATCGGCTTTATGTGCACAATCAACTAAGACAACAAATTCTTTCAGCTTAAGAATTCCCATTAAAATCTTTATATTTTCATTTAACCCTTATCTTTATATCTTCATTTAACCCTTCTTCGAATATTTTACACATGGCAATTTTGGTTGGAATGTATTCCCGAGCATATTTATTTAGTTTGACAAACTCTTGTTCATATTCTGGCACAGACATACGACCCTGTTTGAGCTCAAGAAATACTTTATATTTCTGATCTAGAAATCTCTGACAATATATTTCTTTTGGAACTCAGTTTGGAAGAATTCCCAGGTTATACACCCTCTTAGCACAATTGAAATCAACATGTTCAACCACTAATAAGCTAGTCTTTCAACAAAGATACCACACACTTAACACATTTGATCGGTGAACAAGATAGTTCATCAAAAACCCTGATTGTATTCTCTAACTAGAATTCTACTCTCTCAAGATCATCTTTAGCAATAACTCTGAATTCTTCAACCCTTAACTTATGAATCTTATCAACAAGTAGCTTATTAACTTATAAAGGTTCCAAACCTTGAGAAATAATAGGGATCGATTAGGGAACATGAGAGGGTGAAGGTTTTTGAGCAATTCATTTTGTTTGTACGAACTCGGTAAACCATCATTCATCATCTAGAAAAAGGCTTTCATAGCCTCTCCTCACTGACCTTAAGATATGGGCCTTGTATCGCTAGACGCTACTCCGTGAATGGTGGCTTGAGCATTACTTTCAACTTCATCAGAGTTAGCTCAGTTGGATGTCATTGCTATAAGAAAATTGATAAACCGTAATATGAACATATTTTAATCCCACATTTAGCATACGTTTGGATGATTTATCCCTTTAATTATGGAAATAGGTGCTTCTAGTCCTTTTTTTTCATGTTTTATACTCAGAAGAGCACCGGAGGATGAAAAGAATGAAAAACGGGTCAAAAACAGAGTAAATGTGTTGAATTATGAAATCAACACTGCCTAGGCCTAAGCCACACAGCCGTGCTTCCTTAACAAACCCAAACACGGCCTGGCCCGCAAAATACACGGCCGTGCCTCTTTCACAGAGTTTGACCACGGCCTGGCCTCGAATCCCATGGGCGTGTGTCATGGGCATGTCCTTGACATAGTAAAGAAAAGTTTCATTTGGATTAGGATACTTTCAAGCCAAGAAAGGCATATCGTAGCCTATATATACATCATAGAGGCAACTTAAACGGGAAGTTCGATAGAAGCCTTCTGTCAGGGCTATTCAGGGCATTCAGATAGGCCAAGGAGCCAAGTCAGAGAGGCCAAATTGTGAGATTCACTCGATGAAAGCTAGTTGATCCATCCCGAGCCGGAATCACACTCAAGACTGAGGATCTCTCCTTCAATGCCTTTAGGAGGTTTTAGGGTTTTCTTTATGTTTTATTTTTTATTTTCTTCTAAGATGTTTTCTTTTATAATTATGAACTAAACCCTCAAATACTTGAGGGAGATAAAACCTAAGATGGATCTTGTTATTATTTTCTGAGCTGTATGATAAATACTTGATTTGTTCTTAATTATGTGTTATTAGTTCTTGCTTTGATATTTCAGGATATTGATTCAAGTATTGATGTGCTTAGGCAGTGGAGAAAAAAGTCCCTATTTAAGAGTATACCTGGCATAGTTAAGCGGAGTTGATCGCAACCCTAGAAATAGGATGACGTAAATCTGCTGGATTAGGGTCAAACTTATTATGAAAGTCCCTAAATCGAGTTAATGCAATTCTAGGGATTTTAATTAGAAAGAGATTTCAATTAATCAAACTAGGGTTAGACGTTAGTAGCCTCGAAAGAGGTATTAATATAAATTAGGGAACCTACAGATAAAGTCAAGTGAATAAACCATCTGGTTCAGAGTTAGATAACAAGTGAAGCCTAGGTGGATTCTTCCTCGGTTATTGTCTTAATCAATTGGTTTTCCCACAAGTATTTCCCTAATTCATTCTCTTTGTCTTAGCATCTTTAGCTTAATAGTTAGTTAATTTTAGATTAGATAAACAAATCCCTTAATTCTTAGGCTAAATAATAAGAAGAAAGTTAGTATTAGTACTTTTAGTTCCTTTGGGCTCGACAATCCGGTCTTGCCACTAAACTATACTAGTGTTCGATAGGTGCGCTTGCTTCCATCGATGTCTTAGTTAGTTTCTAGGTTCGATCATTCTTTTCAAAATTTTTAAGACTTTAACACAGGATCAAGTTTTTGGCACCGTTGCCGGGGAACTGAAATATTAAGAAAGCTCAATTTTTATTACTTTAGCCATATTTTATTTTATTTTGTAATTAAATTTTATTTTCACTTTTCTAATTTTTTTCTTTTTCTCTTTTCCGAGTAGGTACCTCTAGTTTATGACTAGAAGGAACCCGACAGAACCACTACTTTACGACAGTGATATTGAATAAATCGTACGCAAAAATCGTAGAGAAGTAAGGCAATGCTTAAACTACATAGAAGAATAGCAAGAAGACGAAATTAATGCTACCAAAGGGATGGCTGAGAATAATCCGCCACCTCAAGAGGTGGCCGAAAATCATGTTCCTCATACTATGTATGATTATGCTAAACCTAATTTAACAAGAGCTGAATCGAGTATTGTTAGGCCTACTACAGCCGCTAATAATTTTGAACTAAAACCTAACACTATACAAATGATTCAACAGTTTGTTCAATTTGATGGTTTGCAGGATGAAGACCCGAATACTCATTTAGCAAATTTTCTAGAATTCTGTGATACCCTCAACGCAGTCACCATGCTATCAAATTAGGTAGAAATATTGAATAAAAAGGTTGATGGTTTATGTCGTTCTTTGCAGGTACATCCAATTATGCAATGTGACTCAAATCTAGGAGGTGTGGCGAATCCTGAGTACCCACCCTACAATCCGGGCATGGAAAGCGAGCAGATAAACTACACGGGTAACAATTTTAGATCTCAAAATAACCCTTATAATATTACTTATAATCCAGGTTGGAGGATCCACCCCAATTTCTCATGGGATGGTCAAGGAAATCAGAGACAACAACCCCCTCCAAACTTCCAACAACAGCCCTACCCACAGGAAAAAAAGCCAAACCTTGAGGAGATGCTGACAAAATTCATAGCAGTGTCAGAAACAAGTTTCCAAAACACTGAAACAACACTAAAAAATCAACAACCATCGATTAAAGGATTCGAGAACCAATTAAGGCAACTCGCTAAGTTGATCTTCGAACAACCACAAGGTAGCTTGCCAAGTAACATTGAAACTAACCCAAAGGAGCAACTTCAAGCCATAACAGCTCAAAATAGTGAAGGGTTAGTAGATTTTGAACTTGAGCCAAGGCAAGAACCTGTGGTAAGTGAAAATAAGGTTGAGGTAAGCCAAGAAAAACCAAAATTGGTAATTAAAGAATACCAACCTCGTATACCATATCCTGATGCGATGAATAAAGACAATTCAGATGAACAGTTCGGTAAGTTTCTTAAACTCCTAAAAAATTTACATATTAACTTACCGTTTCTTGAAGCTCTTTCGCAGATGCCAGATTCAAGGAAATTTTTAAAAGAGCTTTTAACAAACAAGTGAAAGTTAGACGAGAAGTCACATGTAGAACTAAACGTAGTGTGCTCAGCAATGTTACAAAACAAACTACCACGAAAATTAAAAGATCTAGGGAGTCTTACAATTCCATGTTTAATTGGAAGTTTATCTATTGATAATGCTTTAGCTAATTTATGGGCAAGAATCAATGTTATGCCTTCTAAAATGTTTAAACAGCTAGGTCTAGGAAACTCAAGCAATCTAAGATGAGCATTCAACTAGCTGATAAGACTATTCGAATTCCTAGGGGTATAATTGAAGATGTAATAGTTAAAGTTGATAAATTCATATTCCTAGTAAACTTTGTTGTTTTAGATATGGATGAAGGCAATAATTTCCCCTTAGTTTTAGGAAGACCCTTTTTAGCAACTGCTAGATCTAAAATTGATGTTAGTACAGGTGAGCTCATACTTCGTGTAGGTGATGAATTAATTAGTCTTCAAGCTCTCGGCTCAGCTAGGACATCGAGTGATAAAGGTTAGAACGTAAATTCCATTGATAATAATTCGGTTAAACTTTCTTTTTAGGTAGTACCACAGAACTACACCACTGAACCTGATCCCATACCTCATGCCAACAAAGAAATATCTCATGAGGAACGATGACTTTAGATTGATGAGCAAGATGAGTGGAAGACACATTTCAAAGAGAAACTAGGAATACACGAAGCAAAACCGAAGGAACCCCCAGACGAGCTTAAAGGAACATCAAATCACTTCAAATAGGAGATCATGCACTATTAGAGAAAACAAACCCTTGAACCGCCACTTCAGACCTCAATACAAACAAAGAGATCCCTTTAAAGGTAATTAACGTCTTCCCATATGCCACAGTCGAGTTAAGCAATTCTACATTCGGCACATTTAAGGTAAATGCTACTCGACTTAATCCATATAATGATATCATGAGAAAAGATTCCTCACACCTCAAAACACCATGAATGTGTGAATGAGAGGTAAGTCTAGATTAAGACTTTAAACGAGCGCTTCTTGGGAGGCAATCTGAGCACTAACCCCATTTATTTTTATTTTCTTTCTTTTAGCAGCTAACTACAAACTAACCAAATTAATGAAGTGCAGATTTCTACACCACACTACCGTGGCCGTGGCCGTGTGGGTGCTACGGATCTTCGTACTGGTATGATAGAAATAGTGCAAAAAAGGACAAAAAAATATCTTCAAGCCACGGGCTCCAACTAAACACCATGGTTGTACGATGCGGTCGTGGCTGACACTATTTTAGAAGCACGGATGTGGTGACCTACACATGGGCATGGGAAAAATGAAGGAAGCATAACACGGCCGTGAGACACGGCCGTGTGATTTGACACGCTCATGGTACATGGGTGTAGGGATGTACCAGAGATGAAAATTTTATTTAAACCACCTACTTCCTTTCTCACCCACTCTCCATTCTCTTCTTCCACACCCTTTAAGTTTTTCCCCTTTCATTTCTCTCCTTGTTCATCTTCCAAGTCCTTGATCTTCACCTCACCCATGTCGAAGAAACGGAAAGATACTATCCTAGTCTCTCTGTGTGAGACCAATCTACATAAGTTCATGCCGGTCACTTCATTAACTCGACAGGAAAAGGACATTTGAGTCCATTTATTTTCTTTTTTTTCTTTTCTCATCTCTTTTAATTTCCTTATATTTATTTTTCTTTTAGTAAATTTGGTTTATTTGATTTTAGTTTCTTGGTTTTAGGTTCTTTAGGCTACTTGGGAATCACACACCACGGCCTTAGAAATCACAACCACCTCAAGAACCATATAACAATAAGGACCTTTCGGTCCAATAATTGGTTCTTTTAGGCTTATTTCACTTTTTACACTCTTTCTTTTCATTTTATTTTCTTTAATTATATAATTAGTATATTTAGAATTATTATTATTATTTCCTTGCTAACTCTTCACGAGGTTCCCAATTTCTTCATCTAGCAAAGGAATTCAAGGTACCACCTCCAACTTATATTTCCCCTCCGAATCAAGTTTCCACACTTCCAACTCAAGGAATCCATCCAAAAATTTAGGAAGTTTCACTTCTCTCCCTCTCTTTTGATTTTCTCAATATGTGATTACTATCTATCTTTGTACATTGAGGGCAATGTACATCTTAAGTGTGGGGGGTGAAAATTATTTAGAAAAAGTGCCTAACTTTTTGCATTATTCTCAAATCCCTGAATTATGCCTTGTTCTTAAGTAAATTTTTTTTCATATCACTAATTAGAAAGAAATTCTTGTTGATTTATGATTTTTAGTGATATGTTTTAGATTAAGTCATGGTTAATTGTGCATTGATGATTTAAACTTTAAGATACTAGAGAATCAAGCATGATGAGTCTATTTTCAAAAATTAAAATTTTCTTAGGTTGTCTACCTGAATCTAATTGTTACCTTGAAGTTTGAAATTTACAAAGTTGATATCAAAAACCCATAATTTTTGTGAGATTTTGAGCCTTTTAGAGCATACATTCTTTTCGTGCTCACTTTATTGATTATGAGTGTGTCAACATTCAGTTGTTATTCTAGAACTTGCTTCGATTATACATGTCGAGACCATATCTTTGATTTGATATACAGAGATGATAAAGACATTTAGTATTTAACCCACTTACTCCACTAAAATCCTACCTTCATAATTAACCGCTAGTGAACCCCGATGATCCCAACAAGCCTTTTTATTGATTCACCCACTAATATTAACCCAAAACCCATCTTGTATTTGTTATCACCATTACTTTTGACAACCCTTCTATCGAGACTTGATTTGATCAATTGCCTAATTATTTTATTTTAGTAGTTGAATTTTTCTCATATTATGTATTTATTTGATTTGTTCTTAAAAATAAATAAATATCGAGTATATTCATTATTAGTTCTATGATTAAGTGAGCTTATACGTTTAAATTCAACATCTTGAATTCATTATTAGTTCTGTGATTAAGTGAGCTTATACGTTTAAATTCAACATCTTGAAAAAGGAATCTCGTATTATTAGTTTTCAATTTATGTAATTATTTAGGATTAGTTCATTTTTCTAGTTAGGTAAATTATCAATTTAATCTTGATTTTAACCCTTTAATTCAGCCTTTATTCACACCTTTAACCTAACCCCTATTACAAACCTTTAAAGACCTTTTGATTTGTGTATCATCTCATTTTACAGTGGTGGAGATTTGATTTTCAGGCAAGGCTATGGGATTAACTTTTCATGTTCAACTTTTGAGAGCTTAATTTTGAACCTTAAACACTTTGAGTGATTTGAGTGAATCTCTAGTGAGGATGTCAATTCTTGTCAATTTTGAATTAAAAGTGACAATTAGGTAAGGGGAAACACCTACCTTTTTCATGCTACAAAAACTATGACTTTGATTGTTTGAATCTTTAGGACTCTTTGAGTTGAATTATCCATGTATAAATTATCTATGAATTATGGTGAACCATTATAGATGAATATTATGAATTGAGGAAGTTCGTTTTAATTGTGAGTTGAGAATTTTGCTTGAGGATAAGCAAAAGCTTAAGTGTGGGGGTATTTGATAAACCGTAATATGAACATATTTTAATCCCATATTTTGCATACTTTTGGATGATTTATCCTTTTAATTATGGAAATAGGTGCTCTTAATCGTTTTTTTTCATGTTTTATACTCAGGAAAGCACCGAAGGATGAAAAGAATAAAAAATGAGGCGAAAAAGAAGTAAATGGGCCGAATTACGAAATTGACATGGCCTAGGCCTAAGCCACATGGTCGTGCTTCCTTAACAAACTCAAACACGGCCCGACCACTGAAATGCACGACCGTGCCTCTTTCACATGTTCGACTGCGACTTGGCCTCAAATCCCACGGGCGTGTGCCATGGGCGTGTCCCTGACGCAACAAAGAAGAGTTTCATTCGGATTAGGATACGTTCAGGCCAAGAAAGGCATCTCAAAGCCTATATAGACACCCTAGGAGGCAACTTAAACGGGGAGTTTGATAGAAGCCTTCTATCAGGGCTTTTCAGGGCATTCAGCTAGGCCAAAGAGCCAAGCCGAAATGGCCAAATTGTCGGATTCACTCGAAAAAAGGTAGTTGATCCATCCCAGAAGCGGAATCACACTCAAGACTGAGGATCTCTCCTTCAATTCTTTTAGGGGTTTTAGGGTTTTCTTTATGCTTTGTTTTATATTTTCTTCTAAGATGTTTTCTTTTATAATTATGAACTAAACCCTCAGATACTTGAGGGGGATGAAACCTAAGACAGATCTTGTTATTGTTTTCTGAGCTGTATGATAAATACTTGATTTGTTTTTAATTATGTGTTCTTAATTCTTGCTTTAATATTTTAGGATATTGATTCAAGTATTGATGTGCTTAGGCAGTGGAGCAAAAGTCCCTATTTAAGAGTAGATCTAGCATAGTTAAGCGGAGTTGATCGTAACCCTAGAAAGAGGATGACGTAAATCTATCGAATTAGGGTCAAACCTAATATGGGAGTCCATAGATCGAGTTAATTCAATTCTAAGGGTTTTAATTAGAAAGAGACTTCAATTAATCAACCTAGGGTTAGACATTAGTAGCCTCGAAAGAGGTATTAATATAAATTAGGGAATCCTAAGGATCAAGTTATGTGAATAAATCGTCTGATTTTGAGTTAGATAACAAGTGAAGTCTAGGTGGATTGTTCCTCGGGTATTGTCTTAAACAATTGGTTTTCTCACAAGTATTTCCCCAATTCATTCTCTTCGTCTTTGCATCTTTAGCTTAGTAGCTAGTTAAGTTTAGATTAGATAAACAAATCCCTTAATTCTAAGGTTAAGTAATAAGAAGAAAGTTAGTATTAGTACTTTTAGTTCCTTTGGGTTCGACAATCCAGCCTTGCCACTAAACTATACTACTGTTCGATACGTGTGCTTGCCTCCATCGTTGTCTTAGTTATTTTCCAGGTTCCATCATTCTTTTTATAAATTTTTGAAAACTCTGACACATGATCAAAAACATATTTTAAAATGGTCAAAAAATATCACACTATCACAAGTTATATAATGTCATGTATAGCTAGACTCATATACTCTCCAAGAATTGACTAAATCATAGCTCTGATGCCAATAAATATAACAGCCTAACCCGTATCCATCATCAAAATAGGGTTATAGAGCATTACCAAAGTTCTCATTTCAAAACAACCAAAAATTTTAAACATTTTTATTCATATAACAAAACATAGCAAAACCAATCCATATTATGCATATCGTCCCTTATACGAGCCTTTGAGACCTTAAAAACACAATAGAAACAAGTCGGGGCTAAATCAAAAACTTAAATAATTTTTTAAAAAACAATGAAACTTTTTAAAACTGAAGGGCTCACACGACCAAGAGACACGCTCGTGCCTCAGGCCGTGTGAACATTTGAAGTAGGTGTAATAACCCGTTTTAAGTGAAAATGGAATAATGGTTTTGGGACCACAAATTCAACGTCAAAATTCATATTTCATTATTATTTTAATGTCTACAACATGTTAGTAATATAGTATAAAAATTTCATTAAGAAATGTTACCGCTTGCATGCTTAATTCGATAAAAAAGGACTGAATTGCATGCTTAAATGTGTTTTCATATAGTAAATGGATCACAATCGAGTTGTAGCTGATGATGTTTAAAGTAATGCGCCAGCCTCCATTCACGAGTAGCACAATCAGAGTCGAGACCCGTATCGGGTAGTCAGGTAGGAGAGGCCAAAGAAGCCTTCTTCCAAATGATGAATGAGTGGTTTACGGAGTTTGTTCGAATAAATCCAGATGCTCAGCAACCTCCACCCCCACCTAATCCTCAACTGGTTCCCGTAGCTCCTCAAGGAATAGAACTTTTACGATTAAATAAGCCTCTTGTTGATAAAATCTAAAAATATGAGGCTGAAGAATTCAGAGCTACTGTTGATGACGATCCTGAGAGAGCTGAGTTTTGGCTTGAGAATACGATTAGAGTATTTGATGAATTATCGTGCATGCCTACTGAATGTGTAAAATGTGCCGTATCACTTTTGAGAGACACTGCATATCAATGGTGGAATACTTTGATATCAATAGTGCCGAGATAACGGGTCACGTGGGGATTATTTCAAGTTTAGTTAAGAAAGAAATACATCAACCAAAGGTTTATCAATCAAAAACGAAAAGAGTTTTTGGAATTGAAACAGCACTGGATGTCTGAATGAGTACGAGAGAGAGTTTGTAAGACTCATTAAATATGCTTGAGAATGTCTTTCCACTGAGGCAATTATGAGTAAGAGATTCGAAGACGGATTAAACGAAGACATCAGATTGCTAGTTAGGATTCTAGAATTAAAGGAATTTGTTGTGTTAGTTGATCGAGCTTGCAAAGCAAAAGAACTTGGCAAAGAAAAGAGAAAAGTTAATTTCGAAGCTAGAGATTTGGGAAGAGATTAATGAATAAACTCTATAAATTCTCATCAAAAAATCACGAGATTCATATAATCGTTCAACAGCTTTAGCAGGGTATTCTAATAGAGATTGTGGAATGAAATACACGAGTCCTAAAGCTCAAACTACTTCAGTGTCGAGTGTGGGTAGTATGAGAAATAATAAACCCGAGTTTCAACATTGTGGAAGGCGACATTTTGGAGACTGCTGGATGAATAATAATTATTGTTTTAAATGTGGCTCGCAAGATCATTTCATTTGAGATTGTCCTGAGTTACCCTAAAAAGATAGATATTAGAATGCAAGATCGAGGAGTACAACTGCTAAAGGAAAACCACCTAGAAATACGAGAAATTTGTCCAATAGCAAAGAAATGGTAAAGGACTTTGCTATGAGATCTGAGGCTAGAGCACCAGCTAGAGGTTACACTATTCACGCTCGCGAAGATGTGTCATCACTAGATGTTATCACCAATACATTTTCTCTCCATGACACTAATGTAATTGCATTGATTGATCCTGGATTGACTCATTCATATGTTTGTGAGAATTTAGTGTCTTGTAAGAGTTTTCCTATTAAGTCTATTGAGTTTGTGATTAAAGTGTTGAACCCCTTAGGCAAGTATGCTCTAGTTGATAAAGTTTGCAAGAACTGTCCTTTAATGACTCGAGGTTTTATTTTTCGGCTGATTTGATGCTTTTTCCATTTGATGAGTTTGATGTGATTTTGGGTATGGATTGGTTGACGCTACATGATGCTATTGTGAATTGTAGACGAAAGACTATTGAATTGAAATGTCAGAATAGTGAAATTCTTCGAACTAAATTAGATGAGTCTAGTGGGTGGCCTATTTTGATTTTGTTGAAGTCAGCTCAGAGATATGTGAGAAAGGGTTATGATGCTTATCTAGCATATGTACTGGATACAAAAGTATCTGAATCAAAGATTGAATCAGTACCAGTGGTATGTGAATATCCGCATGTGTTTCCAAAAGAGTTGCCGGTTGCCACCAATTAGAGAGGTTGAGTTTTCTATTGAATTAGTACTGGGAGCATCACCGATAACGATAGCTCCATAAAGAATGACTCTGACAGAATTGAAAAAATTGAAAGATTAGTTGCAAGAGTT
Source organism: Gossypium rotundifolium (assembly GCA_025506655.1). Taxonomy (NCBI): domain Eukaryota; kingdom Viridiplantae; phylum Streptophyta; class Magnoliopsida; order Malvales; family Malvaceae; genus Gossypium; species Gossypium rotundifolium. The sequence continues at coordinate 123,838,911 of CP106729.1, forward strand.
AACAAATAGAGGTTTTGTATGACCTAGTTTTTTGCCCTGGGATGTACCAGTTTTGTTTGTAAAAAGAAAGATGGATCGATGAGAATGTGTATTGATTATCGTTAGCTCAACAAGGTTATGATTAAGAATTATTATCCTTTTCCGAGAATTGATGATTTATTTGATTAGTTGAAAGAAGCGACAATATTTTTGAAGATTAATCTACGGTTTGGTTATTATCAGTTGAGAACAATATACGGGCATTATGAATTTCTTTTCATGCCTTTCGGATTAACTAATGCTCCTATAGTTTTTATGGATTTGATGAATCGAATCTTTAGACCATATTAAGACATATTTATTTTGTTTTATTGACGACATTTTGATCTATTCACGAGATGAGTCTGAGCATGTCGAACATTTGAGGATTGTTTTACAAACCTTAAGAGATAAGCAACTATTTGCTAAATTCAGTAAATGAGAGTTTTGGTTCTGAAAAATAAGATTTTTGGGACATATTGTTTCAGCGGAAGGTATAAGAGTTGATCCGGACAAGATTTGAGCAGTTGTTGACTGGAAACCACCAAGAAATGTGTCCGAAATAAGGAGCTTTGTAACAACCCAATTTAGGGGCTAATCAGAATAGTGGTTTTGGAACCACTAATCCAAGGTCAGAGAAAATTATTTTAATGTTATATTATGGGTTATAGCATGATTATGTAGGTGCATGAAAATTTTGGTGCTTCAATTTTAGTGATTTCATGCTTAATTGCGAAAAATGACTAAATCGCATAAAGTGCAAAAGTTCTATGTAACAAGATAAAGGTGTCAAATTAATTGGATGTTCTTAAAGTGCAATTGACCCCTCTAGTAATGGTTGCCTATCCGTAGGGGACAAAAAATGTCAAGATTGATCAAGTTGGTGGATTAGTGATAAATTGTCTAGAAATAAAATAAAATAAAGAAAGAAAAGATATCATCTTTTCTTCTCTTCTTCTCCACCAAAAATAGCAGCAAAAGAGGGGTTTGAGAGCTCAAAAATTTCAGCAAGCTTTTATTCTTACAAGTAAGTGTTTTGATGATCATTTCTTGATAATTTTGTACTTTTGGAACCTCTAAAGCTTAAGCTAGCTAAAGAGGGACTATTTTGCAAAATTTTTGAAAGTTTAGAATTTTTCCATGTGAGAATTTATGTTGTTTGCTGCATTTTTATGGAAGAAAATGAGTCTTAGTTGATAAATAAACAACTTTTGTGAAAGGTGTTACCATGAAAACACCTAAAAGGACCTTTTTGTAAAGGTTATAAAATAGGTGTTAAATGTGTGAACTAATGAGCATTGAGGGTTGCCATAAGAGTAATAAATGTTCATCTAGGATTGTAAAAGGAGGAGATTTGATTAGAATTAATTTACAAGCCTAAGGGTAAAATAGTCATTTTGTGAATGTCTAAGGGCAAAATGGTAATTTTGCCAAAGTATGATTATTGAAATGTGTTAATTAATGTGGTAATGAAATGAGGTAATTTGTTATTATAGATCAAGAAGAACGAAAAATTAACCTTGACCGAGGAAAAGGCAAGGTTTTAGGCTAGATCGACAAATTGGCCTATTTTGGTATCGAGGTAAGTTTGTGTGTAACAAATTCAACATCATGTTATTGAATTCTAAAATGTTGATATTAGTTAAGATGTATATCATTTCCATTAAATTGAGCAATGGCGTTGAATAAGAAAATGATGAAATTTTATGATGTTAAAGTCCCGGTTGGACTTTAAGATGTGAAAGGATATCATCATCGAGACGCGAGATTAGTAAGGTCCCGTATAAGACCATGTTTGGGACGTGGCCTCGGCACTGAATTGAGATCCCGTATATGACCATATCTAGGATATGGCATCGGCATTGAATATGAAAATCGTATAAGACCATATCTAGGATATGGCATCGACATTGACATGAGATCCCGTATAAGACCATATCTAGGATATGGCATCGGCATCAAGATGTGACCTTATGTAAGACCATATCGGGGATATGGCATTGGCGTCGTGTTTATGTGTATGATGAAGATTGTATATTCTCGGATATTCTAAGTGATTACAGAACACCCCAAACCCAAATTTCAAACACCACAAATTAATTCAAATATTCTGGGAAAGTTATGGAGAAAATTTGGGTTTTAAAGGTGAAGAAAATGAATTTAAATTTCTAAGAAAACTCCATTTAAAAAAAAGTTTCTCGTTTAAACTTAGCAATTTATTTAAAAATAAAACTTTCGAGTTGCACAAGTTCAAATCATTATTTATACGAGAATTTTGGGAAACCGAAAGGTTTATAAGTAATCTATATTTTGAAAACTTCATTTAAATTCGAGTGTTGCAGATATTTTAGAGTTTCTTTATAAATTAACCATTTGATAGTGGATCCAACTTAAAACTTAAAAAAAAATCCAAAGTACTTAAAACAACCTTATTACAATAAAATACCCCAAAAAGTAATTAAAAGTTTATAATGTACTTTAAGAGTAAAAACGGCTTCTGCATGGCCACCTTAAATCCTCCCCGGCCCGGTTCAAAGTATCACGTATTACCTGTATTGTTTGAAAAATGGGGTGAGTCGTTTTGACTCAGTGTGCAATTAAACCACATGTTTCCACAAATGGGCTTAGCCCCAAAACCACTTCAAACTAATAAACCACATGTTATGATGAATTATGTCACCCTATCCAAACCTAAAATCCAACCGCTACACACCACTCGTATATCTAGCCACCACACACCAGGGGATTACTAAATCAACCCTCCATCCGCTACACACCTCTTTGGCAATCATGCTGCTCAAAGTCCACTTAGTGGTCTAGCCACTGATCCACGTGATTAAAATCACAAATATCCACGATGAGACTCGGGGTCATCATCAATCCATGATGTGGCTCAAGGCCATCATCAATCCACGTATATAAATATATATACACATTTCCCCTTTCCAATATATATATCGAACCCCATGTACATGCAGCATATCATGATGAAATGGCATAAAACATATGAACATGTCCAGATATACATATTTACATGCTTACATAGATCCACATATATCCATCCACATTTTTGATATAGGAAATATACTAACCTGATTACTGGATTACCCCTTTATGGGTAACATTACCACCACAGCCACTAACTCGGCTACCACACATATCACATGCATTTAATTAATTTAAACATGTAAAGTAAAGAAACAGTGTGCTAATTACACACCTGATAACCCATAATACCACGCTCTCAACGTTGACGCTATCACTAATCGACACTACCACTATTTGCCTACGATCCTGTTCGGACACTGGCCCACACCCAGGTGGCCAATCACGAACTGCTGAAACTGACCGCTTCTTGAACTTAGGAGTAGGGAGTACGTGTCCAACCCCTTTCTCCCCTTGGCTGGTACTCGCATCCATCGAATAGTACTTCATCAAAAGACTCGGTTAAATGTTAAATCAGATCTTAAACGAAACTAAATAATATCCAAATCAATAACCTTACCAAAGTCGACTCAAATCCTAAAGATTCTCACCTGATCTTGACAGCTGTCGAAATCCCTGCACATGCCAATATCAGATTCGGCATAACCTTAATAGACAAAGAAATAACCTTTGGCCGTACCAAATATCTCCTTACCTCAATTGATCGAATCTCGAAAAATCCTTAACTTATTTAGTGTTGGCTTACACAGAGAACCCAAAATCACCCCTTCATAGATTCGGCCACACACAAAAGAAACAGGATTAGTCTTTTGGTTTCGGCAAACCAACAAGAAAAGAGCAAGAAAAGTTTATAGAGAAAAGAAATTTACCACCACTACTTAGAAATCAAAACAAAACCTTAAGAGATAGAGATGGAAGTCGATTATGTCTTGGTTAAAAGAGGTGAAAATCGAATGAAGAGAGTATGGAGAATTCGGACAAGAGATGGGGCTTGAGACATAAACGAATAGAAGAAGAAAAAGAAGAATAGAAATGGAAAAGTGAGATGTAATGATGAATGGAAGATTCGGCCAAGGTTTCAAAGGCATATCAGTTAGATTTGCCTTCAGAATTGAAGCAAATGCACAATGTGTTCCATGTTTCAATGTTACGTCGTTACATTTCGGATCCATCTCATATAGTACCAGTTGAGGAGGTGGAATTAAGATCGATTTGTCATATGAGGAGGAGCCAATTCAAATTCGGAGCGAGACGTAAAGGTTTTACTTGAGAAAATCAGCCTCTCGTTAAGGTATTATGGCGAAATCATGGATCGGAAGAAGCTTCGTGGGAACCGGAGGAAGCGATGCGACAAGAATACCCTCACTTATTCTGCATGTAATTTCGAGGACGAAATTATTTTAAGGGGTAGAACTGTAACATCCTGATATTTAGGGGCTATGCATTTTACATAATTGAATGATGTTGCATGCTTAATCATTATTAAGTGCAATTTTGGAAGTTATTTGAGCTTCATTTATTAAGAGAATGCTTTGTTAAACTTTTAATTTCTATTAATTAGAGAGAGAACTAAGCTAATAAGGCCTTAAGAATTGATGATAAGAAGTTCTAGCATAAGTTAAGTAATTGGCAAAGTGGTTAAGATGCATGGATGTGTGCTTGAGGTGTAAGGTTCGAATCTCCTAGCTAACATTAGAGAGATTTTTAATTTTTATTTGTTTTCTTCCTTGTAAGTGTCACCAAGAATATTCTAGAGTGGATGAGCTTTCATCCATTTTGGCTAGTTGACCATGTGAAAAGGAAGTTAAAAACTTAAGGCATGAAATCATAAGTTGGTGATAAGATGAAGGGACAAAGGCTTGATATTTGGCTATGTTTTGGGGATGTGTCCATGGTCATTTGACCATGAACCTAGACTACATGGAGGCTAAAGGAGAGGTTTATTTCTTTGATAGCAAATCAAGAGTGGATAGGGAAGAAACAAGGAGGAAAAAGGGGATATGTTGGCATTGATGTGGTCAATTTATGCTTTGCCATTAGGGGAAAAGTTAGCCAAAAGTCCTTGTTTGTCCATCTTTTCTCATTTTCTCCAAAATTCTCTCCTAGCCGAATTTACCATAGAGTTTAGGTAAAACTCTCTTTGTTTTAGCTTTCATCTTTTGACCAATTTTCTTCATTTTGGCCGAATGTACCTTAGCCATTTTGGTACACTTTTTCTTTTGTTTTAGCCTCAATTGCTTGAACCAAACACAACCTTCTTTCTCTCATTTAGTTTTCATTTTGAAACCAAAACCACAAAGATTAAGCACCATTATTCTTCTTCATTTTCTCCTCTTGTCAAATGCATCTAAGTTCCATAGTCAATCTCCTTCTCTTTGATCATATTCTCTTTTCTTTTCTTTTCATCTTATTTTTCTCTTATCTTTCTCTCATTGCAAATCACCATTATCATTTTCTTCTCCTCTTTCTCTTTACTTCCTTCTCTTTTCATTCTCTTTCTTCTTTCCCTTCAAAACCGAAACAATCATTTTGAAACCACCATTTTATTCTCTTTTGTGAAGGCCGAATCATCATATTCTTTTCTTCTTTATCAAAGCCGAACCTCCAAGTGATCAAAGTAAGATTCTATCAATTATTTTCATTATTCCTTTTACTTTAGCAAACTTAAAATCATAATCTTTTATTTCTCTCTTAGGTCAATCTTTTGAAAAGATTTTCAAAGATCTTTGTTGAAGACAACCTTTAAGTGACCATTCAATCATCAAGGTAAGACTACTAATTTAGATTATATCAAATTTTTAGATGATCACTAATCTAAGTTATTTTTAGGAGCGATCTAAGATCATCAAGATAGGTAAGAAAAGAGCCGCTCAAGTGTTTGGAAGAGAGGAGGTATTCCTTTACCATCGAACTACAAACGAAGAGCGAGATCGGGGTTAGAGACTTTCCACCCGATTGTGGACCCTCTGCAAACGAGGATCGGTTATTCAAGTAGTCGTACAAACCGAACCACTTTACGTTGGTGGAATATCGTGGTTTTGATCCATCTAGTGGAGAAAAACGCAAATAACTCGCTATTCGTGAACTGAGGGTAAGGATTTAGATCCATCGCTTATAAGTATAGTTTTGCTAACAATAGTTTATACTAACCGAGTGTGTTAATCATTTAGGTGTGGACGAGCTAGAGAGTATTGTTCTCACTTTGTTACTAGGTGTGTAACCATACATTAAAAATTTCCATAGATTTATATTATTAAAAAGTGATTATATGATAGTATGTTTTGATTGTGGATACCAATTAATGGTATACAAAATTCGTGTATGTTACCCAATATTTCGCTTATTTTTGATATATGCATCAATATGAAATAAGCATGACTATATTATGATTTGTGGGTAAATAGCATGAAAATCGATTTGATATGTATGTGCATGGGCATATGGGTATGTTTAATAAAGGAGGAAGTATTCTGGTGGTTTTACCACAATTCTGGTGACTTCGGTCACATATGTGAAATTGGTGACTTGGTCACATATTTGACTTTGGTGGCTTTGGTCACATATTTGACTCGGTGGCTTTGGTCACATATTTGATTCTCGTGGCTTGGTCACATATTTGGCTCCGTGACTTTGGTCACGATTTGAAATTTGACTTGATCAGTGACTTCGGTCACATCTGCTTTGGTGGCTTTGCCATAATAAGGCGATGTGCATGTTGATCGCAAAGAATCGCCTTCGATGGTGTGTAGCGGATGGAGGGTCGATTTAGTAATCCCCACGGTGTGCTGGTTGGTACGGGGGTGTGTAGCGGATGGATATTTAGGTTGGGCCGGGCTTGCATCTCATTTCATAAGTATATCCATGTAATATTGTATGATTATTATTTGATCTGCTATGAAATGGGCCTTTGGGCTAAATTTGAGCTAAAATGGGCCTTTGGGCTAAATATGAGTTAAATGGGCCTTTAGGCTAAATATTTGATTAAATGGGCCTATGGCCACATGTGAAATTTTGGGCTTGAAAGCATTTCATAAAATGGGCTTTTTAGTGTATGTGTTATACATTGAGTTTTATAACTCACCCATTTTATGGGATAACTTTTCAGATAACTCAGTAGTGCGATGGATCTAGATGAAGAAGGATTTCGAGGTGGCGAAGGTTCAGATAAGTATTGTGGAGATTTTCCAACTTAAACTCTTTAAGTTAAATTTTATTACTTAGACTTTATTTTGGGTTGCCAATATTATGTAATAAGGCCATTATAAACTTTCTTTAATTTCGTGTTTGGATTTACTTTTATTTTGCCATGAATAAATATCCATTAAATAACTAAATTAGTTTTCAATAATTATTTAAAAGGTTTTTGTCTCTAACATATAAATGTTTTCAAGGAAATTTTCTTAAGTTTGGTTCCTTTTGATTTTATTAATTCCTCCTAAGAATAATGTTTTAAAGACAAAATTTCTTTAAAATGGAATTCGCTAAAGTTTTACTCAAGGAACATACCAAATTCGGTTAGACTTTTTGGGCGGGTTTGGGGTGTTTCAACTTGGTATCGAGCCAGCTTTTAAACTCTCGGCCTTGGGTTTTGAAGCCCACAACGCTTTCAAAATTTGGCCCAAAAGATTTTGAAAGTTTTTCTTAAGTTAAATGGTTTTATAAGAGCATGGCACTCGAATTCTCGCCCGATCCATCGGTATGTACTTTCATTTGATAAGTGATATGAATGTTTGATAAGCCTAAGGAAACTTTAGAGACATGGACTCTAGGTGTTTGTGTACTACTACGAAACCATCGAATATCTGTTTCATAAGACTTTCTTTTAATAAGAAGTGAAAAGATTCTAATACATAAGACTTTTCGTAAAAAATGATAAGATACGTAGTAGACATGAGCTCTAGGGGACGAGGTCGTCGTGGACATGGAAGAGGAAGGATGATCGCTTTGAACCGCCTGGTCTGGTCAAGGTTCCAAGAATGAAGCTCCACCACCGCTGTTGGGGCATTTCCAAGAACAAAATGAAGGTGGTGACGCAATATCACAAGTCGCATCATGAAGTTTTAGAACGAGTAGCGAAGCTAGTTCGAAATGGATCTCGAAAGTCAGGTGAGAGACTTAGATCGAATGGAGCCGAGGTTTTCGTGAGGAGTATCCGAGTAGCTCCTAATGTAGCTAAATATTGGTTGGAGGCGATCGAGAGGATCATGGACGATATAGACCGCACCGATGAAGAGAAATTGAAAGGAGCTATTTCACTTCTTCGTGATGAAGCCTACCAAAGGTGGCTTACTATCAAGGAAAGTACCCTCGTGGATCGTCTGGATTGGGGGTATTTTAAAGTGAAATTTGAGGGAAAATATGTCGAGCTAGCTACATCGACTCTCGAGAGGAAGACATTTCTAAATCGTACAAGGAAACAAGTCGATAGTGAATATGAAGCGAAATTTTGCGACTTAGTCGTTATGCCGTAGGATAGTGGCTACGAATATGAACGATGTATCGATTTGAAGATGGACTTAGAGATGAGCTAAGAGTGATGATTGCCCCACATCGTGAAAGAGATTTTGCAATCTTAGTGGAAAGGGCAAGAATCGCCGAAGAAGCTAAACGGACTGAGAGACAGAACCGGGACAGAGGTCAGAGCAAGAATAAGAGAAGCTTTGGGTCTTTGGGGTCTTCCGGGAACTCTCAGAAAAAGTCAAGAAATGATGGACCGCGAGGTCAACAGACTACTACAGGAGTGCAAAGTCGTACTTGTTCTCAGTGTGGGAAAATGCACTGGAGAATGCCGGAAGAAACCCGCGGATGTTTCAAGTGCGGTTCAAGGATCACATGATCAAAGATTGTCCGATGAACTCGGAGAAGAACCGCCCAAAGAAGTCGAGTGCTAATCAGCCGATGTATGGACAAGAACCGATAAGAGGACGTGGTCCAAATGGAAGGGAAATGGTTCGTAGAGGACGCAAAACTTCAGCAGAGGCGTGGTAGCTCGAGGCGAGACAACCAAAGCTTGGTGTATGCAGTTCGTCAGCAGAGAGAGGCGACGCACTTTTGATGTTATCACGGCACGTTTTTGATTTCGGGTTGCCCTTTATTGCTTTGATAGATATAGGGTCAACTCATTCCTATATTGCTAGTGAAGTATCCGGGACTTTGCATGTGACTTCAAACTGTACCTAGGAAGATGATCGTATTTAGTCCTCTAGGATGCATGAGAGAAATAAACAAACTTTTAAGGAAGTGCATCTAGAAGTCCAAGGAATACGCCCCGGTGATTTAATGGAGTTGCCATTCAGAGAATTCGACCTAATTTTAGGCATGGACTGGCTTGTGAAGTACCGTGCAAATGTGGATTGCGCTGCTAAGAGAATGTCCTTAAGAACTCTTGATGATAAGGAAGTTGTAGTGATGGGCGAAAGACGGAACTACTTATCTAATGTAGTATCCGCTCTTAAGGCGGAAAAGATGGTTAGGAAAGGATGCGAAGCTTTTCTGATGTTGGTGAATGCTTTGGAGGCTAAGGATGCAACTGTTAAAGAAGTCAGGACGGTGAATGAATTTGCAGATGTTTTTCCGGAAGAACTTCCAGGTTTGCCTCCGGATCGTGAGATAGAATTCGGGATAGACTTATTGCTCGAACGGCGCTTCGCTTCTATTGCTCCATATAGAATGGCACCGAAGGAATTGGTTGAGCTTAAGGCTCGATTCAGAATTGCTTGAGCGTGGATTCATCCGACCTAGTGTGTCTCCATGGGGAGCACCGGTTCTATTCGTGAAGAAGAAGGGCGGATCGATGAGGATGTGTATAGACTACCGGCAGCTGAATAAGTCGACTATCAAGAACAAGTATCCTTTACCGGTGATCGACGACTTGTTCGACCAAATTTTAAAGGAGTCGCGTATTCTCTAAAATTGATCTAAGGTCGGGTATCATCACTTAAAGTGAAAGAAGCGGATATCCATAAGACGGCTTTCGAACCGATATGGCCACTATGAATTTCTGGTAATGCCATTCGGATTGATTTAACGCCCAAATTGCGCTTATGGATATGATGAACCGGATTTTCAGCCCTACTTGGATCGGTTCGTCGTGGTATTCATAGACGACATCTTGGTGTATTCTAAGTCCGAAGTGGAACATGATGAGCATCTCCGATTGTGTTACGAGTTTTAAGGAGAAGAAATCAGACGCCAAATTCAAAGAAGTGTGAATTTTAATGAAAGAGGTTACATTTTTAGGACATGTGGTATCTGCAGTAAGGATTAGGTGGATCCTCGAAAGATCGAGGTCAGATAGATTGGAAACCACCTAAGTCCGTAACTAAGGTTCGTAGTTTCTTGGTTTAGCTGGATATTACCAAGATTCATCAAGGATTTTCATCGATAGTCGCACCTTTAACGAAATTGTTGAGAAAGGAAGTACCTTTTGTGTGGGCGATAAGCAAGAAGAGAGTTTTGAGAAGCTCAAGAAAGTTTTGACTAAGCTCTGCTTTGATTCACTGAAGTCGAAAGGATTTTGTTGTGTATTGCGATGCTTCTCACACGGGATTAGGATGTGTTCGATGCAAGGCGGAAAGGTAGTTACAGATGCGTCTCGGCAGATTGAGACCGCACGAGGTTAATTACCCGACGACGACTTGGAGTTGGCGGTATGTAGTCTTTGCTCTTAAAGTTTGGAGACATTATTTATACTGGGAAAAGTCATGATATACACGGACCACAAAAGTTCGAAATATCTACCGACTCGTAAAGAATTGAATCTGAGGCGGAGAAGGTGGATAGAGTTGTTAAAAGACTACGACTATTCTATCGAGTACCACCCGTAAGGCGAATGTGGTGGCGTATCGCCTAAGTCGAAAAGTGGTGTCGATTTAAGAGCGATGTTTGCACATCTTAGTCTCTACGATGATGGAAGCTTGTTGGCGTAACTTGAGTTGTTCGACATGGTTAAGTCAAGTGAAAGAGAGGCAATTAATAGATGAAGATCTCGAGTAAAAAGCTTGACAAAAGTGCAGTGGGAAATTGGAAGATTTTGGTATTAACAGTGGCGGAATATTGTGTTTTAAAGGTAAAGTTTGTATGCCGAAGGATCAGGAGTTGAGGCAAAAGATACTTCAGGAATCGCATGGTAGCCCCTATGCTATGCATCCTGGAGGAAGTAAGTTATACCGAGATTTGCGAGATCAATTTTGGTGGCCTGGTCTTAAGCGGGAAGTTACTGAGTTTGTAGGGAAGTGCTTGACGTGTCAGCAAGTCAAGGCTGAACATCAAGTACCATCGGGGTTGCTTCAACCGATAAAGATTCCGCAGTGGAAGTGGGAGAGAATCACCATGGATTTTGTTAGTGGGCTTCCTCTTACGCCTACTAAGAAAGACTCCATTTGGGTGATAGTGGATCGATTGACTAAATCGCACATTTTATCCCGATTCAGTTGATTACTCTTTGCGAAATTGGCAAAGTTATATGTAGCTAAAATTGTGAGATTGCATGGAGTGCCGTTGTCGATAATTTTGACAGAGATCCAAGGTTTACGTCGCGATTTTGGAAAGCATTGCATCGAAGCTTTGGGCACCAAATTGGACTTCAAGATGCATTTCATCCTCGGTCGGATGGTCATCCGAAAGAGTAATCCAAATCTTAGAAGATATGTTAAGGGTTGTGTGATAGAGTTCAAGGGAAGTTGGGAGGAATTCTTACCATTGGCGTAATTTGCATACAACAAGCTTACCAATCCAAAGATACTGGATGGCACCGTATGAAGCACTATATGGACGGAAGTGTCGCACTCCTACGTGTTGGATGTAATTAGGGGAACGATGATTTTGGGTCCGTAGATAGTGTCTCGAATCAAGAAAAGGTTAAGGTAATCCGGCTCGATTAAAGGAAGCATCCGAGTAAAAAAATTGTACGCAGATTTAAAGCGGAAAGAAATAGAATATGCAAGGGGAGACCAAGTTTTCCTAAAGGTTTCACCTTGGAAAAGGTGATGAGATTTGGACGCAAAGGAAACTAAGTCCTGTGTTCATTGGACCTTATCGGATTGTGAAGCGGGCCTGGATCTGTGGCATATCGCTTAGATTTGCCTACGGAATTGAAGCAAATGCACAATGTGTTCCATGTTTCAATGTTACGTCGTTACGGCCGGATCCATCTCATATAGTACCGCTTGAGGAGGTGGAATTAAGATCAAATTTGTCATATGAGGAGGAGCCAATTCAAATTCGAGCGAGACGTAAAGGTTTTACTTGAGAAAATCAGTTCCTCGTTAAGGTATTATGGCGAAATCATGGATCGGAAGAAGCTTCGTGGGAACGGAGGAGCGATGCGACAGCAATACCCTCACTTATTCTGACAGTAATTTCGAGGACGAAATTATTTTAAGGGGGTAGAACTGTAACATCCTGATATTTAGGGGCTATGCATTTTACATAATTGAATGATGTTGCATGCTTAATCATTATTAAGTGCAATTTTGGAAGTTATTTGAGCTTCATTTATTAAGAGAATGCTTTGTTAAACTTTTAATTTCTATTAATTAGAGAGAACTAAGCTAATAAGGCCTTAAGAATTGATGATAAGAAGTTCTAGCATAAGTTAAGTAATTGGCAAAGTGGTTAAGATGCATGGATGTGTGCTTGAGGTGTAAGGTTCGAATCTCCTAGCTAACATTAGGGAGATTTTTAATTTTATTTGTTTTCTTCCTTGTCGTGTCGGCCAAGAATATTCTAGAGTGGATGAGCTTTCATCCATTTTTGGCTAGTTGACCATGTGAAAAGGAAGTTAAAACTTAAGGCATGAAATCATAAGTTGGTGATAAGATGAAGGGACAAAGGCTTGATATTTGGCTATGTTTTGGGGATGTGTCCATGGTCATTTGACCATGAACCTAGACGGCATGGAGGCTAAAGGAGAGGTTTATTTCTTTGATAGCAAATCAAGAGTGGATAGGGAAGAAACAAGGAGGAAAAAGGGGATATGTTGGCATTGATGTGGTTAATTTATGCTTTGCCATTAGGGGGGAAAAGTTAGCCAAAAGTCCTTGTTTGTCCATCTTTTCTCATTTTTCTCCAAAAATTCTCTCCTAGTCGAATTTGCCATAGAGTTTAGGTAAAAACTCTCTTTTGTTTTAGCTTTCATCTTTTTGACCAATTTTCTTCATTTTGGCTGAATGTACCTTAGCCATTTTGGCACACTTTTTCTTTTGTTTTAGCCTCAATTGCTTGAACCAAACACAACCTTCTTTCTCTCATTTAGTTTTCATTTTGAAACCAAAAACCACAAAGATTAAGCACCATTATTCTTCTTCATTTTCTCTCCTCTTGCCGAATGCATCTAAGTTTCATAGTCAATCTCCCTTCTCTTTGATCATATTCTCTTTTCTTTTTCTTTTCATCTTATTTTTCTCTTATCTTTCTCTCATTGCCGAAATCACCATTATCATTTTCTTCTCCTCTTTCTCTTTACTTCCTTCTCTTTTCATTCTCTTTCTTCTTTCCCTTCAAAACCGAAACCATCATTTTGAAACCACCATTTTTATTCTCTTTTTGTGAAGGCCGAATCATCATATTCTTTTCTTCTTTATCAAAGCCGAACCTCCAAGTGATCAAAGTAAGATTCTATCAATTATTTTCATTATTCCTTTTTACTTTAGCAAACTTAAAATCATAATCTTTTATTTCTCTCTTAGGCCGAATCTTTTGAAAAGATTTTTCAAAGATCTTTGTTGAAGACAACCTTTAAGTGACCATTCGAATCATCAAGGTAAGACTACTAATTTAGATTATATCAAATTTTTTAGACAGATCACTAATCTAAGTTATTTTTAGGAGCGATCTAAGATCATCAAGATAGGTAAGAAAAGAGCCGTCAAGTGTTTGGAAGAGAGGAGGTATTCCTTTACCATCGAACTACAAACGAAGAGCGATGTCGGGGTTAGAGACTTTCCACCGGTTGTGGACCCTCGCAAACGAGGATCGGTTATTCAAGTAGTCGTATAACCGAACCACTTTACGCTCGTGGAATATCGGCGGGTTTGATCCATCTAGTGGAGAAAACCGCAAATAACCTGCTATTCGTGAATCCGAGGGTAAGGATTTAGATCCATCGCTTATAAGTATAGTTTTTGCTAACAATAGTTTATACTAATCGAGTGTGTTAATCATTTAGGTGTGGACGAGCTGAGAGTATTGTTCTCACTGTTACTAGGTGTGTAACCATACATTAAAAATTTCCATAGATTTATATTATTAAAAGTGATTATATGATAGTATGTTTTGATTGTGGATACCAATTAATGGTATACAAAATTCAGGTATGTTACCCAATATTTCGTTTATTTTTGATATATGCATCAATATGAAATAAGCATGACTATATTATGATTTGTGGGCAAATAGCATGAAAATCTGATTTGATATGTATGTGCATGGGCATATGGGTATGTTTAATAAAGGAGGAAGTATTCTGGTGGTTTTACCACAATTACGTGACTTCGGTCACATATGTGAAATTGGTGACTTCGGTCACATATTTGACTTTGGTGGCTTTGGCCACATATTTGACTCGGTGGCTTTTGGTCACATATTTGATTCTGGTGGCTTCGGTCACATATTTGGCTCCGGTGACTTCGGTCACGTATTTGAAATTTGGACTTCGGTCAGGTGACTTCGGTCACATCTGTTTTGGTGGCTTTGCCACAATAAGGGCGATGTGCATGTTGATCTGCAAAGAATCGCCTTCGATGGTGTGTAGCGGATGGAGGGTCGATTTAGTAATCCCCACGGTGTGCTGGTTGGTATGGGGGTGTGTAGCGGATGGATATTTAGGTTGGGCCGGGCTTGCATCTCATTTCATAAGTATATCCATGTAATATTGTATGATTATTATTTGATCTGCTATGAAATGGGCCTTTGGGCTAAATTTGAGCTAAAATGGGCCTTTGGGCTAAATATGAGTTAAATGGGCCTTTGGGCTAAATATTTGATTAAATGGGCCTATGGCCACATGTGAAATTTTTGGGCTTGAAAGCATTTCATAAAATGGGCTTTTTAGTGTATGTGTTATACATTGAGTTTTATAACTCACCCATTTTTATGGGATAACTTTTCGATAACTCAGAAGTCGATGGATCGGACAAAGAAGGATTTCGAGGTGGCCAGTGCTCGTATTAAGTATTGTGGAGATTTTCCAACTTAAACTCTTTAAGTTAAATTTTATTACTTAGACTTTATTTTGGGTTGCCAATATTATGTAATAAGGCCATTATAAACTTTCTTTAATTTCGTGTTTGGATTTACTTTTATTTTGCCATGAATAAATATCCATTAAATAACTAAATTAGTTTTCAATAATTATTTAAAAAGGTTTTTGTCTCTAACATATAAATGTTTTCAAGGAAATTTTCTTAAGTTTGGTTCCTTTTGATTTTATTAATTCCTCCTAAGAATAATGTTTTTAAAGACAAAATTTCTTTAAAATGGAATTCCGCTAAAGTTTTACTCAAGGAACATACCAAATCCGGTTAGACTTTTTGGGCCGAGTTTGGGGTGTTTCATCCATAGATCGAATTAATGCAATTTTAGGGTTTTAATTAGAAAGAGATTTTAATTAATCAACCTAGGGTTATGCGTTAGTAGCCTTGAAGAGAGGGATTAATATAACTTAGGGAATCCTACGGATCAAGTCAAATGAATAAAGCGTCCGGTTTAGAGTTAGATAACAAGTGAAGTCTAAGTAGATTCTTCCTCAGGTATTGTCTAAATCAATCAATTTTCTCTCAAGTCTTTTCCCCAAATTTCTTCTTTGTCTTCGCACCTTTAGTTTAGTTGAATAGTTTATTTTAGATTAGATAAAAATCCACTTAATTCTTAGGCTAAATAATAGAAAGATAGTTGATATTAGTACTTTTGGTTCCTTTGGGTTCGACAATCCAGTCTTGCCGCTAGCTATACTACTGTTCGATTGGAGCACTTGCCTCCATCACTGTCTTAGTTAGTTTCCAGGTTTGATCATTCTTTTTATAAATTTTTAAGACTTGACAAACACGATCAAGTTTTTAGCGCCGTTGTTGGGGAACTAAAATATTAAAAACGCTCAATTTTTATTACTTTAGCCATATTATATTTTATTATTTTTTCAATTAAATTTTATTTTTATTTTTCTAAATTTCTTTCTTCTTCTCTTGTAATATCCCGGGTTAAGGGCTATTTTATTTTTGGCATTGTTTGCATGTCTATGGTGTGCCATGTTGTTGTTTGTGTGGTTTCGGGGCTTAGTGGTAGGCTAGGAATGTGCTTGAGTAGGTGGGAAAGTTTTTGTTTTTGGGCTTTAGGGGATAGGAGCTGAAGGTGCTGGGGTTTATAATTAATTCAGGTGAATTTATAGCACAAGAGATGAGCTAGCAAAGTGGCAAAGCATGCGCCACTTAGACCTTGGGTGTGACATCAAGTGCAAGGGGGGAGGTCTTGTGTTCTAGCTGCGAAAATCCCACCCTTTTTGTTCCATTTTGACGGCTTGAGGAGGAGGAGTTGGTGGTAGTTCAAACTCTACCATGGACTTGGTCAACACATTCAAACGATGGGTGGAGAGCATAATGTGGAGGAAGACTTGGTCAAAGGGGTTTGAATTAGTGGCTTGGGAGTGAATGGGGGGAGTTTGGCCGGATTTGGTGAGAGTTTGGGGGAGGAATGTGTGGCCGGTTGGTGTTTGGAGGGTGCCGAAATTGCCTTTGGCATGTGTGTTTTTCGGTCACCAAGTTCTTTTGGTAAGCTATTTTTGTTGTTTAGTCAAAAGCTAACAAAAAACTTTCTTCATTTGCAATAGCCTAAGCCGAAAAAGAACCTTCCATTTTTGCTCCTTGAAACCGAAACACAAAGCAACCTTATTTGCCAACGTTGCACTCTTTCTACATCTTGGTGAGCCGAGTGTTCTTTTGCATTCTTCTTCTTTTGTCATTTGTGTAAACCGAAACCCCAAGCACCATCACTGCCGAAATTCTACCTTGCTTTTCTCTTTTATTTTTCATTTGAACAAAGCCGACCCTAGTATCCCTTTTTAACTCTTTTCTCTCTCGAAACTTTGTTAGCCGAAAGTCTCTCCAAAACCTTCTTCTCCATTTCCTATTCTTTTTCAAGAACTCATTGGCCGAATATCCACCCATTTCCTCTCATTTACTCTCTTTTCTTTCACACAAAACCGAAAGCACCCCCTCTATTCATCCATTCATTTTTTTCTTTATATTCTTTCTTCTTCCAAAAAAACCTTTTGGCCGAACCTTACTACAACTCTTGTTGATTTTTCTTCTTTGTTCTCTTTGTAAACTTTTCTTTTCTTAATCAAGGGTGTTAGCCGAATCTATTCCTCCTGTTAGATTCTTGTTACAATCGGTCTTCTAAGAAGGTAAGTGCTAGGCCGAATGGCCATTTCCCTTTTCTCTGGTACTTTGCCAATTTTTGGGTATGTTAAGGGCTGATTTCGGTATCGGTTAAAAGGTGTTAACTTCTTGTTAGTAATCGTTTTTCGTATAGGGTCCCTTGGGTTCAAAATCAAGCAAGGAGAGGTTTCTTACTCTGTTAAGCAATCAGTAAGTGGTGGTAAGAATGGGTGTTTGGATCTGATTTCGTTTAGTTTTCTTTACGTTAAGTCATTAGGAGATTAACCGTTATTCTTGTTTTTAGGGTGTGATCGTTTGGTAAAGAAGCATTATTGGTTCGGGTTTGGTTGGAAACCGAACCATTCGCAAAGGTAGGGTTTAACGCAACCCCTTGGGTTATCTACTTTGTTGGCCGAATGGTATAATGAGTTAGTGTTAACCCTTTGTTGGCCGAATGTAGGATCAGGCTGTTGAGGTGATCAAAAGATTTCGATCGGTTCTTAGGATTTAATCTTCGATATATCAGGTGTGTAAACCAACACACTATCTTAACTAAAATAATGAGATAACCTGTTTGTGTAAATGAAACAGTGTGATTGATTATTTCGATACCCATTGAGGTATGGATACGGATTCGTAAGTCCGTTTCATTATGAGTTATGTGATGATGATGATATCATGATTTTTGATACTTTGAGATGCCATATCAAGCATGTAAGCATGATTGCACGATTTTGCATTTAACATGATATGTGATTGGGTGATATGAGAGGAGGGGGAGTATGATATCCGTGTCTTTAGGACACTGTGTCTTTGGGACACCGAGGTTTGGCACCTCCAAAGGTTTGGTACCACAATGATATTTTGTGACTTTGGGTCACCAGAGGTTTGGCACCTCGGCCTCGTCCCCAAGTGGCTTAGTACCACGGTGGGTTGGCCCCACAGTTGATTATACGGGATTGACGCCAGTGATTTGGTATCACACGATGGGTTGGCCCCATCATCGGATTTGTGACTACGGTCACCAGTGATTTGGTATCACATTGTGTCTTTGGGACACCGAGGTTTGGCACCTCATTGCGACTCGTCCCTGTGGTTTGGCACCACCGTGGGTTGGCCCCACTTATGAGATATGGGATCGTTGCTAGTGATTTGGTATCACACGATGGGTTGGCCCCATCATTGGATTATTTGTGACTTCGGGTCACCAGTGGTTTGGTACCACAGTATGGATATCGTGACTTTGGGTCACCAAGGGTTTGGCACCACCAAGGGTTTGGTACCACACGGGTAGAAAAGGCGATATGGTTGGTTAGGGTCGGTGCATTACTTGCATTATTCTCATTATGATATATGTGTTGGCATGTTATACCGGAGAGGAATTATACACCGAGTCTTGCGACTCACTCTCTCCTTTGACTATTTCAGTGACACATAGACGCGGACATGGAGCCGGATGGACTCGAGGTGCTCATGCCATGCTCAAATAAAGATTTGCTCGGACTTTTATGAAATTTTGGTACCTAAGTTTTATTACTATTTGGTTTTAGTTGGGTTGTAAATGGCCTTTTAAGTTATGTTTGTTTATGATTAAAATGGATTTTAATATGTCTTAACAAATTAATTGGGCTAAAATGTGCTAAAATTTGGAAAGATAACGATTTCAAAACTACAAAAGCGATATTTTAAACTATACCATCGGTATCGCACTAAGATTTGGAATAACGGAGAACTCAAATGTTTTCTAACTTAAACACGATTTTCACTAAGATGTAATGTTTTTGTAACAATAATAAACAACTCAAATTTCTTAACGAGATAAACCTGCTTTGCCTACCCATCGGAGTATGTTTTAAAATTTCCAGGTTTTCAAATACATCATCAAATTTCAATCAACCTATTCAAGTTCTTCTTCAAATACACAACCTAGCGAAATGTTTTTCTCCAACTTTTAAACTCAAACCTAAACCTCTCAAAACCTTTTTCCCCAGAATATACCGATTCTATTGGTGTATTGACCGGTTTGGGGTGTTACATTTGTGGTATCGAGCCAAGTTCAAAGGCTCGGCTGTGGGCTCGAGGCCCAAAATGTTTTCAAAAGTCTGTTTTAAGTGTTTTGTTTTAAAAGTATGGTTTAGAAGGCATGGCACCGAGTCTCCTGCACCACCCACCCAGGTAAGTACCTGCACTATTGGTTGTGATATTAATTGATATGATTGGATGACTAGTAAGACTACTTTAGAGACCTGATAGGACATTGTGGACTCGCGAAAACGAAACTTCTTTAATAAGCAACATTCATAAGACTTTGCTTTTAAACAGTGGAATAATGACTGATACATAAAATTCTTTAATCAGACGAGATTTAGTCATGAGTACCGAGGTGGACGTGGTCGTGGACGTGGTCGCGAGGATGACAGCTTCGAGCCCGTAGGTTCCGGGTCGTGGTTCGAGAATGAGGTACCGATTCCGCCACCACCGGAGGTAGTGAGTTCCAAGAGCGTATCGGCGATGACGCAGTTGTCACAGCGATGTCATGCGGGTTTTAGAACGGGTAGCCGGAGTAGGTGGAGGCGTAGAGCTAGGAAATCGTGCTCGAGCGACTTTCGGCAAACGGGTGAATTCTTTCGGTGTCTCGGTGTTGCTCCCAAAGACTCGCCGAGTATTGGCCGAAGCGACGAACGGATCATGGACGATCCGGACCTAATCGCTAAAGAGAAATTAAAGGGATCGATCACTTCTCGAGATGAGTCATACCAGGTGGCTCATCGTTTGGGACAATACCGCAAATTAAGATCCGACTTGGGACTATTTCCGGGCTGCTTATCAAAAAAAGTACGTAGGGGATAATTACATTAATGAGCAGCGGAAAGCATTTCTGAGGTTAGTTCAGGGGAGCAAATCCGTGTCGAAGTACAAGGCAGAGTTTCTCAGGCTGAGTCGGTATGCCAGGGGTATGGTGGCCACTGAACATGAGAGGTGCGTTCGTTTCGAGGATGGCCTGCGAGACAAATTAAGGTTGATAATTGCGCCCCAGCAGGAGCGTGAATTTGCGGTTCTGGTTGAAAAGGCGAAGGTGGCTGAGAGCATTAAGGAATCATGAGGCGTGGTATGGACAGAACCGACACAAGAGGAGTTTTGGATCTTCCGGGTCATCGAAATCAGCAGAAAAGGGCTAGACCGAGTGGATGAATCACGGGTAGGTTTGTTGTCGCTAGACGTGGACCGCCGCAGCAGTAACCGCTGTGGGAAGGCTCATTGGGAGGATGCCGGACTAATGGTAGAGGTCGCTTTGAGTGTGGCTCACGGACCACCGTGTGAGGGATCCGTCTGCAAGTTAGCTAGTATTCACCAGAGAATCGTGCCGTAATCAAGACAAATAACGGACCACCACCGCAGAGGGGCCGAGGTAATGGCGAGGAGGTAATAGTTCGTCTGGGCCGTGGAGCACCGCAAGAGGTGCATGTGTACTTCGAGGCCGACATACCGGGCTAGTGTATGCTGCGAGGCGTCGAGAGGAGGGCGACGCACCGGACGTCATTACCGGTATGTTTTTAATCTTTGGTTCTCCATTTACTGCTTTAATTGATGTGGGTTCAACACATTCATATGTTGCAAGTAGCATAGTGAAGACCATGGATCTAGATTCAAATATCTTCTAGGCGATGACCGTAATAAGCCCTCTAGGTCACTCAAGAGTGGTAGATAAATCAGATAGAGACGCACCTCTAGAACTCCAAGGGGTATCTTTCGAGGTCGATTTGATGGAACCGCCGCTTGGGGAGTTCGATCCGATTCTGGGATGGACCGGCCGGTTAGGTACCAGCGGTTGGATCATGCTAAGCGCATGGTTCAAAAAATGCCTAAGGGTGATGAGGTAGTTTTGATCGGTAATAGGAGGAATTATCTGTCTAATGTGGTATCTCGCCCAAAGCCGGTAAAGATGGTCGAAGGGTGTGAAGCATATGTGGTACATATGTATGCCTTGGAGGCTAAGGAGTCTGCTGTGGAGACAGTTCGAGACAGATTAGGGAATTTGTGATGTGTTTCTGAGGAGCTTTCGAGTTTGCCACCAGATTGGGAGGTAGAGTTCGGGATAGATCTATTACTCGCACTGCACCATATCTATTGCTCCCTACTGGATGGCACCTAAAGAGTTAGTGGAGCTTAAGGCTCGAGATTCGGGAGTTATTGGACCGAGGCTTTATCGTGCCAAGTATTTCACCATGGGGAGCTCCTTGATTTTGTAAAGAAGAAAGACGGTACTATGGGGATGTGTATAGACTACCGCTAACCGAATAAGTCGACGATCAAAAACAAGTATCCACTACCTCGGATAGATGACTTGTTTGATCAATGAAGGGCGCGATTTTCTCAAGATCGACTTAAGGTCCGGGTATCACCGCTAAGGGTGAAAGAGGCGGATATCCGAAGACGGCATTTCGTACTCGGTATGGACACTTTGAGTTCTTGGTTATGCCGTTCGGGTTGACTAACGCGTCGGTAGCCTTCATGGATCTGATGAATAGGGTGTTCCAACAGTATCTAGATCAGTTCGTAGTGGTTTTTATCGACGACATCTTGGTATACTCAAGGACTGAGGAGGAACATGATGCTCATTTACGGGTGGTATTGCAGATTCTAAGGAGAAACAAATTATGCGAAGTTCAAGAATGCGAGTTCGGCTTAGGAGGTGACATTCTTGGGTCATGTAGTGTCGGCGAGGGATTAGAGTGGACCCCGTAAGATAGAGGCCATTTTGGATTGAAGCCGCCTAAGTCAAGAGTCGAGATTCGAGTTTTCTCGGGCTTGGTGATACTACCAAGATTTGTAGAGGGTTTCTCTTTGATTGCAAAGACCGATGACTAAATTATTGAGAAAAGGGGTTCCGTTTATTTGGACTGAGAAGCAGCAGGAGAGCTTCGATAAGTTGAAGAAGATTCTGACTGAAGCTCCGGTTCTGATTCAACCTGAGGCTGGTAAGGAATTCACAGTGTACTGCGATGCATCACATATGGGATTGGGTTGTGTGTTGATGCAAGAAGGGAAGGTTGTGGCTTACGCATCTCGGCAGCTGAGGCCACATGAGGTAAATTATCCAATGCATGATCTGGAGTTAGCGGCTGTAGTTTTTGCCTTAAAGATTTGGAGGCATTACTTGTACGGAGAAAGATCGATAGTCTACACAGATCATAAGAGTCTAAAATACCTTCCGACTCGTAAAGACTTGAATCGAGACAAATACCGATGGATTGAGTCACTGAAAGACTACGATTGCTCAATTGAGTATCATCCGGCAAGGCTAACGCCAGGCGACGCGTTGAGCCGTAAGGTTGTTTCAGATTTGAGAGCATTGTTTGCCCACTTGAGTTTGTATGACGACGGAGTATTCTCGCAGAGCTGCAGTGTTGCTTCTACTTGGGTTGAGCAGATCGAGAAAAAGCAGCTTGTTGGATGAGGTTCTGAGTGCGCAGAGGACACAAGTGCAGAAGGATGGTTTGAAGGGTTATAGCTTGTCTAGTGATGGGGTGTTGTGTTTTTAGGGGATGGCTTGTATGCTGAGAGATTCTAAGCTAAGGCAAAAGATTCTTCAGGATGCACATAGTAGCCCCTACGCTATGCATCCTGGAGGTAGCAAAATGTATAGAGATCTCAGAGAACAGTTCTGGTGGTCGGGTCTGAAAAAGGAGGTGACCGAGTTTGTGGGTAAGTGTCTGACTTGTCAGCAGGTCAAGGCTGAGCAATAGTTGCCGTCTGGGTTGCTTCAGCCAGTGAAGATTCCACAGTGGAAGTGGGAAAGGATAACTATGGATTTCGTCAGTGGATTGCCGCTTACACCGAGCAAGAAGGATTCAGTTTGGGTAATCGTGGATCGACTGACTAAATCAGCTCACTTTATTCCGGTGAGGGTGGACTACTCACTTCAGAGGTTGGCGAAGCTGTATGTGTCAGAGATCGTGAGACTACACGGGGTGCCAGTATCGATCATCTCGGATAGGGACCCCAGGTTCACATCAAGGTTCTGGAAAGTGTTGCATCAGGCTCTGGGTACACGGTTAGATTTCAAAGACAAGATTTCATCCGCAGATCGACGGCGAATGGAAAGGGTTATACAGATCTTGGAGGATATGCTACGAGGGTGTGTTTTGGACTTCAGGGGTAGTTGGGAGGAGTATATGCCGTTAACTGAGTTCGCCTACAACAACAGTTACCAAGCGAGCATCAAGATGGCACCTTATGAGGCGTTGTACGGTAGAATGTGTCGCTCACCTACTTGTTGGACAGAGTTAAGTGAACGTCAGTTATTGGGACCAGAGTTGGTTGCTGAGACCGAAGATAAGGTTAAGTTGATCCAGGCTCGATTGAAGGAAGCTTCGGACCGGCAAAAGTCCTATGCCGATCTTAAGCGGAGAGATATTGAATTTGCTGTGGGAGATCGGGTTTTCCTGAAGGTCTTACAGTGGAAGAAAGTGTTAAGGTTCGGGAGGAAAGGTAAGCTAAGTCCGAGGTTTATTGGGCCGTATAAGGTACTGAGACGAGTGGGACCAGTTGCATATCAGCTCGAGTTGCCAGCAGAACTAAGTCAAATTCACGATGTGTTCCACGTTTCGATGCTTCGGTGTTATCGCTCAGATCCATCGCACGTGGTGACGGTAGGAGAGATTGAGGTAAACCCGGATATGACCATGGAGGAAGAGCCTATACAGATTTTGGATCGGGACGCGAAGGTTCTGCGTAAGAAGTCTATACCTTTGGTTAAGGTTCTTTGGCGGAATCATGGCATGGAAGAGGCGACTTGGGAACCCGAGGATACGATGAGACAGCAATACCCGCAACTTTTCTGACCAGGTAGTTTCGAGGTCGAAATTATTTTAAGGGGGGTAGAACTGTAATATCCCGGGTTAAGGGCTATTTTATTTTTGGCATTGTTTGCATGTCTATGGTGTGCCATGTTGTTGTTTGTGTGGTTTCGGGGCTTAGTGGTAGGCTAGGAATGTGCTTGAGTAGGTGGGAAAGTTTTTGTTTTTGGGCTTTAGGGGATAGGAGCTGAAGGTGCTGGGGTTTATAATTAATTCAGGTGAATTTATAGCACAAGAGATGAGCTAGCAAAGTGGCAAAGCATGCGCCACTTAGACCTTGGGTGTGACGTCAAGTGCAAGGGGGGAGGTCTTGTGTTCTAGCTGCGAAAATCCCACCCTTTTTGTTCCATTTTGACGGCTTGAAGAGGAGGAGTTGGTGGTAGTTCAAACTCTACCATGGACTTGGTCAACACATTCAAACGATGGGTGGAGAGCATAATGTGGAGGAAGACTTGGTCAAAGGGGTTTGAATTAGTGGCTTGGGAGTGAATGGGGGGATTTTGGCCGGATTTGGTGAGAGTTTGGGGAGGGAATGTGTGGCCGGTTGGTGTTTGGAGGGTGCCAAAATTGCCTTTGGCATGTGTGTTTTTCGGTCACCAAGTTCTTTTGGTAAGCTATTTTTGTTGTTTAGTCAAAAGCTAACAAAAAACTTTCTTCATTTGCAATAGCCTAAGCCAAAAAAGAACCTTCCATTTTTGCTCCTTGAAACCGAAACACAAAGCAACCTTATTTGCCAACGTTGCACTCTTTCTACATCTTGGTGAGCCGAGTGTTCTTTTGCATTCTTCTTCTTTTGTCATTTGTGTAAACCAAACCCCAAACACCATCAACGCCAAATTCTACCTTGCTTTTCTTTTATTTTCATTTGAACAAAGCCAACCCTAGTATCCCTTTTAACTCTTTTCTCTCTCGAACTTTGTTAGCCGAAAGTCTCTCCAAAACCTTCTTCTCCATTTCCTATTCTTTTCAAGAACTCATTGGCGAATATCCACCCATTTCCTCTCATTTACTCTCTTTTCTTTCACACAAAACCGAAAGCACCCCCTCTATTCATCCATTCATTTTTTTTCTTTATATTCTTTCTTCTTCCAAAAAAACCTTTTGGCCGAACCTTACTACAACTCTTGTTGATTTTTCTTCTTTGTTCTCTTTGTAAACTTTTCTTTTCTTAATCAAGGGTGTTAGCCGAATCTATTCCTCCTGTTAGATTCTTGTTACAATCGGTCTACTAAGAAGGTAAGTGCTAGGCCGAATGGCCATTTCCCTTTTCTCTGGTACTTTGCCGATTTTTGGGTATGTTAAGGGATGATTTCGGTATCGGTTAAAAGGTGTTAACTTCTTGTTGGTAATCGTTTTTAGATAGGGTTCCTTGGGTTCAAATCAAGCAAGGAGAGGTTTCTTACTCATTAAGCAATCGGTAAGTGGTGGTAAGAATGGGTGTTTGGATCTGATTTCGTTTAGTTTTCTTTACGTTAAGTCATTAGGAGATTAACCGTTATTCTTGTTTTTAGGGTGTGATCGTTTGGTAAAGAAGCATTATTGGGTCGGGTTTGGTTGGAAACCGAACCATTCGCAAAGGTAGGGTTTAACACAACCCCTTGGGTTATCTACTTTGTTGGCCGAATGGTATAATGAGTTAGTGTTAAACCTTTGTTGGCCGAATGTAGGATCAGGCTGTTGAGGTGATCAAAAGATTTTGATCGGTTCTTAGGATTTAATCTTCGATATATCGTGTGTAAACCAACACACTATCTTAACTAAAATAATGAGATAACCTGTTTGTGTAAATGAAACAAAGGTGATTGATTATTTCGATACCCATTGAGGTATGGATACGGATTCGTAAGTCCGTTTCATTATGAGTTATGTGATGATGATGATATCATGATTTTTGATACTTTGAGATGCCATATCAAGCATGTAAGCATGATTGCACGATTTTGCATTTAACATGATATGTGATTGGGTGATATGAGAGGAGGGGAGTATGATATCCGTGTCTTTGGGACACTGTGTCTTTGGGACACCAGAGGTTTGGCACCTCCAGTGGTTTGGTACCACAATGATATTTTGTGACTTTGGGTCACTAGAGGTTTGGCACCTCGGCGTCTCGTCCCAAAGGGCTTAGTACCATAGTGGGTTGGCCCCACGCTTGATTATACGGGATTGACGCCAAAGTGATTTGGTATCACACGATGGGTTGGCCCCATCATCGGATTTGTGACTACTGCCACCGTGATTTGGTATCACATTGTGTCTTTGGGACACCGAGGTTTGGCACCTCATTGCGACTCGTCCTTGTGGTTTGGCACCACCGCTCGGTTGGCCCCACTTATGAGATATGGGATCGTCGCTAGTGATTTGGTATCACACGATGGGTTGGCCCCATCATTGGATTATTTGTGACTTCGGTCACCAAAGGGTTTGGTACCACAAGATGGATATCGTGACTTTGGGTCACCAATGGTTTGGCACCACCAAGGGTTTGGTACCACACGGGTAGAAAAGGCGATATGGTTGGTTAGGGTCGGTGCATTACTTGCATTATTCTCATTATGATATATGTGTTGGCATGTTATACGGGAGAGGAATTATACACCGAGTCTTGCGACTCACTCTCTCCTTTGACTATTTCAGTGACACATAGACGCAAACATGGAGCCGGATGGACTCGAGGTGCTCATGCCATGCTCAAATAAAGATTTGCTCGAACTTTTATGAAATTTTGGTACCTAAGTTTTATTACTATTTGGTTTTAGTTGGGTTGTAAATGGCCTTTTAAGTTATGTTTGTTTATGATTAAAATGGATTTTTAATATGTCTTAACAAATTAATTGGGCTAAAATGTGCTAAAATTTGGAAAGATAACGATTTCAAAACTACAAAAGCGACATTTTAAACTATACCATCTGTATCGCACTAAGATTTGGAATAACGGAGAACTCAAATGTTTTCTAACTTAAACACGATTTTCACTAAGATGTAATGTTTTGTAACAATAATAAACAACTCAAATTTCTTAACGAGATAAACCTGCTTTTGTCTACCCATCGGAGTAAGTTTTAAAATTTCGGTTTTCAAATACATCATCAAATTTCAATCAACCTATTCAAGTTCTTCTTCAAATACACAACCTAGCTTAAATGTTTTTCTCCAACTTTTAAACTCAAACCTAAACCTCTCAAAAACCTTTTTCCCCAGAATATACCGATTCTATCGTGGTGTATTGACCCGGTTTGGGGTGTTACATCTCTTTTCCTAGTAAGTACCTCTTGTTTATGAGTAGAAGGAACCCGACAGGACCACTACTTTACGACAGTGAAATTGAAAGAATCGTACGTAGAAATAGTAGAGAAGTACGGCAAGGCTTAGATTACATACAAGAAGAGAAAGAGGACAAAACCACCGAAAGGATGGCTGAGAATAATCTGCCACATCAAGATATGATCGATCATCATGCTCCTCGAACTATGTATGATTATGCTAAACCTAATTGAACAAGAGCTGAATCAAGTATTGTTAGGCCTGCTATAGCTGCTAATAATTTTGAAATAAAACCTAACACTATACAAATGATTCAACAGTTTATTCAATTTGATGGTTTGCATGACGAAGACCCAAATACTCATTTAGCTAATTTTTTAGAATTGTTTGATACCTTCAAAATAAATGGCATTTCTGATGATGCCATTCGTCTTCGGTTATTTCCCTTTTTTTTGAGGAATAAAACCAAACAGTGGTTACATTCTCTTCCACGAGGATCAGTCACTACATGGGGCCAAATGACCGAAAAATTTTTACTAAAATATTTTCCACCGACCAAAATGGAAAAATTAAGAAATGACATCTCTTCTTTTGTGCAGATGGATTTAGAAACATTATACGATGCATGGAGAGATACAAGGATCTGTTGAGAAAGTGTCCACACCATGGTCCACTCTTGTGGTTACAAGTCCAAACTTTTTACAATGATGTGAACCCCTCAACTCAGTAGTTAATTGACTCAGCCACTGGCAAAACCCTTAATAATAAAACTCCCAAAGCGGCTTATGAATTCATAGAGGAGATGTCACTGAATAACTACCAGTGGAAGTTACAAGGACAAAGCCAACCAAAGTAGCCAGGGTTTTCAATCTCGACGCAGTCACCAAGCTATAAAACCAGGTAGAGATGATGAACAAAAAGATTGATGTTTTGTGTGGTTCTCTACAGGTACATACAATTATGCAATGTGATTCAAACCTAGGAGGTGTAGCGAATCCTGAGTACCCACCCTACAATCGGGGTGTGGAAAGCGAACAATTAAACTATACGGTTAACAATTTTAGACCTCAAAATAACCCCTATAGTAATACTTATAATCCAGGTTGGAGGAACCACCCTAATTTCTCGTGGGGTGGTCAAGGTAATTAGAGACAACAGACACCCCCTCCAAACTTCCAAAAACAGCGCTACCCATTGGAAAAGAAGCCGAACCTTAAAAAAATGCTGACAAAATTCATAGTAGTGTCTGAAACTCATTTTTAAAATACCGAGACAACACTTAAAAATAAACAAGCATTGATTAAAGGAATCGAGAACCAGATAGGGCAACTCGCAAAGCTGATCTTTGAACAACCACTAGGTAGCTTGCCAAGTAACACTGAGACTTATCCCAAGGAGAAAATTCAAGCCATAACCGCTCATGACAGTGAAAGGTTAGTTGAATCTGAATCGAGACAAGGAAAGAACATGTGGAAAGTGAAGGTAAGATTGAGGTAAACGAAGAAAAGCCAAAACCAGTAATTAAAGAATACAAACCGCGTATACCTTACCCTAATGCGATAAAGGAAGATGACACAGAAGAAAAGTTTGGTAAGTTCCTTAAACTCTTAAAGAAATTACATATTAACTTACCACTTCTTGAAGCTCTTTCGCAGATGCCAGATTCAAGGAAATTTTTAAAAGAGCTCTTAGCAAACAAGCAAAAGTTAGATGAGAAGTCACATGTAGAACTAAACGCAGTATGCTCAGCAATGTTACATAATAGAATACCACGAAAATTAAAAGATCCAGGGAGTTTTACAATTCCATGTCTAATCAGTAGTTTATCTGTTGATAATGCTTTAGCTAATTTAGGGGCAATCATCAATGTTATGCCATCTAAAATGTTTAAATAGCTAGGTCTAGGGAAACCCAAGCAAACTTGGATGAGTATTCAACTAGCTGATAAGACTATTCGCATCCCTAAGGGTATAATTGAAGATGTACTAGTTAAAGTTGATAAATTCATATTCCCCGTAGACTTCGTTGTTTTAGATATGGATGAAGACAATAGCATCCCCTTAATTTTAGGAGGACCGTTTCTAGCAACTGTCAGATCTAAAATTGATGTTAGCACAGGTGAACTCATACTTCGTGTAGGTGACGAATCAATCGGTCTTCAAGCTCTTGACTTAGCTAGGACATCGAGTAAGAAAGGTGAGGACGTAAATTTCGTTGATAAGCATTAAATTAAACTTTCTTTTTAGGAAACACCACGGAAGTACACTACAGATCCAGATCCTATAGCTCGAACCAACAAGGAAATATCTCATGAGGAACGACGGCTTCAAACCGATGAGCTAGATGAGTGGGAGACACATCTCAAGGAGGAATCAAACCCACATGAAGTGAAACCGAACAAAACCCCCAGAAGAACTTAAAGGGAACATCTACTCACTTTAAAATAGGAGATCAGGTACTATTAGATAGCACAGACCCATGGATCGCACATCAAACCAGAAGATAACCGAAGAGATCCCCTTTATGGTACTTAATGTTTTCCCTTATGGAATAGTCGAGGTAAGTAATTCTACTTTTGGTACTTTTAAAGTAAACTCTACTCGACTCAAGTTATATGATGATATCACGGAAAAGGATTTTTCACTCCTTAAACCACCATGAAGATACGAATGAGAGGTAAGTCTAGCTTAATACTTTAAACAAGCACTTCTCGGGAGGCAACTCGAGCACTAACCCATTTATTTTCATTTCTTTTTCTTTTAGCACCTAACTACAGGCTAACCAAGTTAATGAAGCGTAGATCTTCACATCACACGGCCTTACATACGGCCATGGTCGTGGTCGTGTGGATGCTACAAATTTTTGTACTGACATGGTAGAGATACTACGAGACAGGACGAGAAAATATCTTTGAAACACGGACTCACCTAACACCACGGCCATGCGATATAGCCGTGGCCGATACAGATGAAGCAGCATAGGCTTGCCAATTTAAATATCAAGCGTGGGAGAAGCGATTGAACCACCACACGACCATGTGACATGGTTGTATGGCATGACACACCCACGATACATAGGCGTGGGGATGTACCAGAGCTGAAAATTACTATTTAAAACACCCCTCTCCCCTTCTCACCCACTGCCCATTCACTCCTCACTTCCCTTCATCATCACTTTCTTCCTTCTTTACTCCATAAAAGTTTTAATCTACGCTTCAACAATGTTGAAGAAATGAAAAGATCCGAGTCCTGTATCCCTGTGCGAGACAATCAACATAAGCTCATGCTGGCCGCTTCATTAACTCGACAAGCCAAGGGTCTTTAAGACCATTTAGCTTTTATTTTACTTTTCTCATCTCCTTTATTTTCCTTTTCTTTATTTTTCATATGCTTAATCTAGTTTATTTCATTTTAGTTTTTTGGTTTTAGGTTCTAAAGGCTGCTAGGGAATCACAACACCACGGCCTTAGACACCACACCCACCCCGCGAATGATCTACCAATAAGGACTCTCTAGTCTATTCATCTTCTCTTTTAGTTTTATTTCAATTCATATCTTCTTTTTCGTTATCTTTATGTACTTTAATTATATAATTAGTATAATTTAAATTACTACTATTTCCTGGATAATTCTTCACGAGTTACCCAATTTCTTCATCTAGTACAGGAACTAGAGGCGCTCCCTCCAACTTATCTTTAACCTCCGAATCAAGTTTCCACACTTTCAACTCAAGGAATCCATCCATAAATTCAGTAAGTTTCACCTCTCTCCCTCTCTTTTGATTTTCATATTATATGATTATTATCTATCTTTGTACATTGAGGACAATGTACATCTTAAGTGTGGAGGGTGAAAGTTTATTAGAAAAAGTGCCTAACTTTTTGCATTATTCTTAAATCCCTGAATGATATTCTGTCTTAAAGTAATTTTCTCATATCACTATTTAGAATGAAATTCTTTTTGATTCATGATGTTCATTGATATGTTTTAGATTAAGTCATTGATAATTGTGCAATGATGATTGAAACTTTAAAATACTAGAGAATCAAGCATGGTGAGTTTATTTTCAAAAATTAAAATTCTGTTAGATTGTCTACCTGAATCTAAATTGTTACCTTAAAGTTTGAAATTTACGAGGTTAACATCAAAATACCCATAATTTTTGTGAGATTTTGAGCTTTTAGAGCATACATTCTTTTCGTGCTCACGTTATTGATTATGAGTGCGTCAACATTGATTTGTTATTCTAGAACTTGCTTCGATTATACATGTCGAGACCACACAATTGATTTGATATACAAAGATGATTAAGGCACCTAGGATTCAACCCACTCACTCTACTAAAAGCCTACCCTCATAATTGACCCCTAGTGAACCTTTTTGATCCTAACAACATTTTTTTTAACTCAACCTACTAATATTAAACCGAAACCCATCTCATATTTGTTATCACCATTCCTTTTGATTACCCTTCTATCGAGATTTGTCTTGATTAGTTGCCTAATTAGATTATTTCAGTTATTAAAGTTCTATTTTATATTTGATTTGTTCTTAAAAAAAATTCCAAGTATATTCATTATTAGTTATGTGATTAAGCGAGCCTATACGTTTAATTTCAACACCTTGAAAAAGAAGCTCGTATTATAAGTATTACAAGTTTTCAATTGATGTAATTATTCAGGTTATTAGTCATTTTGCTAGTCAGATAATTTGTCAATTAAATCGGCCCGCTACAACCCTTTTTAAAGACCTTTTGATTTGTGTATCATCTCATTTTACAGTGGTGGAGATTTGATTTTCAAGCAAGCCTATGGTAATAACTTTTCATGTTCAACTTTTGAGAGCTTGATTTTTGAACCTTAAACACCTTGAGTGATTTGAGTGAATCTTTAGTGAGGATGTCAACTTTTGTCGATTTTGAATTAAAGGTGATTATTTAGGTAAGGGGAAACACCTATGTTTTCATGCTAAAAACTCATGACTTTGATTGTTTGAATCTTTAGGACTCTTTAAGTTGAATCATCCATGTATAAATATCTATGAATTATGATGAGACATTATTTATGAATAGTATGAATTGAGGAAGTTCATTTTAATTGTGAGCTAAGAACTTTGCTTGAGGACAAGCAAAAGCTAAAGTGTGGGGGTATTTGATAAACTGAAATAGTAACATATTTTAATCCCACATTTAGCATGGTTTTGGATGATTTTTCCCTTTAATTATGGAAATAGGTGCTCCTAATCTTTTGTTTTCACGTTCAGTAGAGCACCGGAGGATCAAAAGAATGAATAACGGGCCAAAAACGGAGAAGATAAGCCAAAGTATGAAATCAACACGGCCATGCCTCGTGATAAAAGTCGACCATGGCCTGGACCCCAAAATACATGGTCGTTCCTTATCAACAGGATCCACCACAACCTAGCCACGATTCACATGGGCGTGTGCCATGGGCATGTCTCTGTTGCAGAAAATAAGAATTCTATTTGAATTAGGGTACTTAGAGGCAAAGAAACGTATTCCAAAAGCCTATATAAAGACCCTAGAGGCCAACCTTTAGGGGGCGTTCAGCTAGGCCAAAGAGCTAAGCCAGAGTAGTTAATTTCAGGGATTTACACGAAGAAAGCCAATTGATCCGTCTCAAGAAGCCAGAATCATACTCAAGACGGAAGATCTCTCCTTCAATTCCTTTAAAGGGTTTTAGGGATTTCTTATGTTTTGTTTTATCTTTTCTTCTGAGATGTTATCTTTTACAATTATCAACTAAACCCTCAAATACTTGAGGGGGATGAAACCTAAAATGGATCTTGTTATTGTTATCTGAACTGAATGATAAATATTTGATTTGTCCTTAACTATGTGTTCTTAATTCTTGTTTTGATATTTGTGGGATATTGAATCAAGTGTGATGTGCTTAGGCAGAGGAGGAAGAGACCCTGTCTAAGAGTAGATCTAGCATAGTTAAGCGATGTTGCTCGCGCGCCTAGAGATAGGGTGACAAAAATCTACCGAATTAAGGTCGAACCTAATTTGGGAGTCCATAGATCGAATTAATGCAATTCTAGGGGTTTTAAATAGAAAAAGATTTCAATTAATCAACCTAGGGTTAGACGTTATTAGCCTTGAAGAGAGGGATTAATATAACTTAGGGAATCCTACGGATCAAGTCAAATAAATAAATCGTCCGGTTCAGAATTAGATAACAAGTGAAGTCTAGGTGGATTCTTCCTCAGGTATTGTCTAAATCAATCAGTTTTCTTTCAAGTCTTTTCCCTAAATTTCTTCTTTGTCTTCACACCTTTAGTTTAGTTGAATAATTAATTTTAGATTAGATAAAAATCCACTTAATTCTTAGGCTAAATAATAGAAAAAGAGTTAATATTAGTACTTTTGGTTCCTTTGGGTTTGACAATTCGGTCTTGCCGCTAGCTATACTACTGTTCGATAGGTGTACTTGCCTCCATCGTTGTCTTAGTTAGTTTCTAGGTTCGATCCTTCTTTTTATAAATTTTTAAGACTCGACAGAGATGATCAGACGTGTATGCTTGTGTGGATGTCTTGATTATGAGTTCTTAAAAGTACCTTATGGTCATGATATATGTTGAATTGAATTGGTATAAGTAGGGTTACTTTGTAGGGTGGATTTGGCTTGGTAGATAGCCTTACAAATGTCTACATGGGTAGACACACGGGCGTGTGTCTAGGCTGTGTATGACACATGGTCAGCCCCATGGGCGTGTTGATAGGCCGTGTGTCCCTATGCATGCTAGGTTGGCAAGTCAATATGATCAGTAGTAAACACATAGGCTGAGACATGGCCATGTGTCTCAACCGTGTGGGAGACATGGCATAAGACACGTGCATGTACCCAAGCCGTGTGAAGTTTACACTTGAAATTAGGAATTTAATTTGACACATGGTCTAAGGACAGAGGCATGTGTCTTGGCCGTGTGACCTTATTGAGATGATGACATCATAAATAGAATGTCAAGGTTTTCACACACGGGCGAAGACACTAGCGTGTCATGGCCGTGTGAGGGACACGGGCTATGGACATGGGCGTGTGTCAGGCCATGTAAAAACCTTTGTAGGTTCTAAGTGGAGAATAAATCTACACGGGTGTAGAACACGGGCATGTGATGTGCCACACGGGCGTGTGGCCCTATGATAAACCATAATATGAACATATTTTAATCCCATATTTAGCATGTTTTTGGATGTTTTATCCCTTTAATTATGGAAATAGGTGCTCTTAATCCTTTGTTTTCATGTTTTATACTCAATAGAGTACCGGAGGATAAAAAGAATGAGAAACAGGCCAAAAACAGAGAAAATGGGCCAAGGCATTAAATCCACATGGCCTGGCCTCAAGATCGACGGCCGTGCCCCGTAAGAAGAGTCGACCACAGCCTGGACCCTAAAAAAATGGCTGTACCTCATCAACAGACTCGAACACGGCCTGGCCATGATTTATACGAGCGTGTACCATAGGCGTGTCTCTGCCGTATATAAGAAGAATTCTATTCGGATTAGGGTATTTAGAGGTAAAGAAACATATTCCAAAAGCCTATATAAAGACCTTAGAAGCCAACCTTTAGAGGGGCGTTCACTAGGCAAAAGAGCTGAGCCAGAGGAGTTAAATTTAGGGATTTACTTGAAGAAAGCCAGTTGATTCATCTCAAGAAGCCGGAATCATACTCAAGACTGAGGATCTCTCCTTCAATTCCTTCAGGGGTTTTAGGGTTTTCTTATGTTTTGTTTTATATTTTCTTCTGAGATGTTGTCTTTTACAATTATGAACTAAACCCTCAGATACTTGAGGGGGATGAAACCTAAGACGGATCTTGTTATTATTATCTGAGCTGTATGATAAATACTTGATTTGTTCTTAACTATGTGTTCTTAATTCTTGTTTTGGTATTTTCAGGATATTTATTCAAGTGTGATGTGCTTAGGCAGAGGAGGAAGAGACCCTATCTAAGAGTAGATCTAGCATAGTTAAGCGGAGTTGCTCGTGCGCCTAGAGATAGGGTGACGAAAATTTGCCGGATTAGGGTCAAACCTAGTATGGGAGTCCATAGATCGAGTTAATGCAATTCTAGGGATTTTAATTAGAAAGAGATTTCAATTAATCAACCTAGGGTTAGACGTTAGTAGCCTTGAGAGAGGTATTAATATAAATTAGGGAATCCTACGGATTAAGTCAAGTGAATAAATCTTCTGGTTCAGAGTTAGATAACAAGTGAAGTCTAGGTGGATTCTTCCTCGGGTATTGTCTAATTCAATCAATTTTTGCTCAAGTCTTTCCCCGATTTCGTCTTTTTCTTAGTATCTTTAGCTTAGTTGATTAGTTAATTTTAGATTAGATAAAAAAATTTCCTTAATTCGTAGGCTAAATAATAGAAAGAGAGTTAATATTAGTACTTTTGGTTCCTTTGGGTTCGACAATTCGGTCTTACCGCTTGCTATACTACTGTTCGATAGGTGCGCTTGCCTCCATCGTTGTTCTAGTTAGTTTCCAGGTTCGATCATTCTTTTTATAAATTTTTAAGACTCGACAAACACGATCACCCTATTTTATGTCAAATTTGTCTAAGTTTTCAAAAGTTTTCGTTTGGTCCCGAATCATTCCGAGTGCAAGTTTAGGTTCTCGTATACCTATAATAAGGACATTAAGGTCTTGAATGAAAAGTTCTAATTTGAAATGAAATTTTATGAACCGATGTTGCATGATTAAGCAAGTTAAGTACAATAATGCCTCGTACCCGATTTAGGTGTCGAATACGGGTAAGGGGTGTTACATTTAGTTGTATCAAAGCTACGATTTAGTCGACTCTCGGACTAACATAGCGTACGTATGAGTCCAGCTATACATTCCATATGTATGAGTATTTACGTAATGATAGTGTGACGTCTCCTAACGATTTGAATTGTGTTTTTATATAGTAAATGGATCCCGAGCGGGCTGCAGTTGATGATGCTGTAGGTAATGCACTGACTCCAGCACAAGGGACTACGGTAGTAGAAAGTAGACTCGAGACATTGGTTTAGGGAGAAGAGGCTAGAGACGCCTTTCTTCATATGATGAGCAATTAGTACATTGATTTTATTTGAGCAAACCCTAATGCTCAACCCCTTCCTTCCACCCCCACCTATTCCTCAACCCACTCCTGTTATTATTTTCTAAATTATATGATAAATACTTAGTTTGTTCTTAATTGTGCATGCTTAATCCAAATCTGATGTGCTTATGTGGAGAAGGAATAGACCCTGCTTAAGAGTATATCTAGCATAATTAAGAGAAGTTGATCGCACGCCTAGAGATAGGGTGACTAGATTTTGTCAGATTTTAGGGTGAAACTTAATATGGGAATCCATAGATCGATTTACTACTATTCTAGGGGTTATTATAAGAGAACGAGAGTTCCACTAATTAACCAAGGGTTAAACATTATTCGCCTTGAGAGAGGGTTTAATATAAGTTAGGGATTCTTCTTGAGGGTATCGTTGTGATCAACTGAGTTTTTCTTCAAGTTATTTCCCAATTTACTCTTTTTTTCTTTGCGTCTTTAGTTTAGTAGTCGTTAATTTAGATGAAAGCAACTTCACATATTTTAGGCTAAATAATAAAGAGAAAGTTAGTATTAGTACTTTTAGTTCCTTTGGGTTCGACAATCCGGTCTTGCCTAAGCTATACTATGCTCGATAGGTACACTTGCCTATAATCGTTGTCGAGTTAGTTTCGTGTTTGATCATATTCATTATGAATTTTAAAACTCGACAAAACAACGATCAAGTTTTTGGCGCCTTTGCCGGGGAACTAAAATATTAAGAAAGCTCTATTTTTATTACTTTAGCCATTTTTTCTGCAATTTTTTATTATTTATTTTTTACTTTGCTAATTTTTCCTCTATTTTGCTTTTGGCAGATAATTTTAGTCTATAGAGAAGATCGCACTGAATAATTATCAGTGGCAAGTTATGAGGACAGCGCCAACAAAAGTTGCTAGTGTTTTCAACCTCGACGTGGTCACCAGGTTATCTAACCAGCTACAGATGATGAATAAAAAGATTGATGGTTTGTATAATCTCTCGCAGGTACACCCAGTAATGCAATATGACTCGAATTTAGGAGGTGTGGCGAATCCTGAGTACCCACCCTACAGATATGGCATGGAAAATGAGCAAGCTCACTATACGGGTAACTATTCTAGACCACAAAATAGTTTTTATAATGACACTTAAAATGCAGGTTGGAGTTACCATCTCAATTTCTCGTGGGATGATCAAAGTAGCCAAAGACAAGAACTTCCTCCAAATTTTTAACAACCACCTCACCAACAAGAAGAGGAGTCGAGTCTTGAGGAGATGCTGACAAAATTCATGGCAGCCACAGAAACCCGTCCCCAAAAAATTGAGACAACGTTCGATTATCAACAAGCATCGATCAAAGATATTAAGAACCAAGTTCAGAAATTTACTAAGTCAGTTGAACAACTTGCAAAGTTAATGTCTGAATGACCGCAAGGGCGTCTACCAAGCAACACAGAGATTAACCCAAACGAGCAAATTCAAATCGTGCTAGCTCATGACAGTGAAGGGTTAGACGAACCAAACCCTAGGGAAGAACCTGTGGTAAGTGAAGGTAAGGTTGAGGTGTGCCATGATATACCAAAATTGACAATTATAGAGTACCAACCTCGTGTGTCATATCTTGATGCAATAAAGAAAGATCATGCAGAGGAAGAATTCGATGGATTCACACTTCATGTAGATGACGAAACAATCATTCTTCAATCTCTTGACTCAGCTAGGACATCGAGTAAAAAAGGTACGAATGTTAATTTTATTGATAACCATTTGGTTCAACCTTCTTTACAGGAAACATCATGTAATCAACTAGCTGGGCTAGATCTTAGACCTTGTGCCAATAAAGAAGAATTATATGAGGAACGAAGCCTTAGGGCCAACAAACTAGAAGAGTACAAAACACAATTTAAAGAAGAACCACAACCACAAGAAATGAAATTGAAGCCCCAAACGAGCTGATAGGAACAACAAATCACTTCAAAATAGGGGATCATGTATTGTTGAATAAGGAAGACCCTCGAATCATCAATTCAAACCTCAAGACAAACGAAGAAATCACTTTTGAGGTACTTAATGTCTTCCTATACGGCACAGTCGAGGTAAGCAATCCTAAATTCAACACTTTTGAGGTAAACATTACTCGACTTAAACTTTATATCTATAATCGAGTTGATCGCATGAGAAAGGATTTCCACCTCCTCAAACCACCATGATTATGCGTACAATAGGTAAGTCTAGCTCAAGACTTTAAATGAGCACTTCTCGGAGGCAACCCAATACTAACCGCATTTAATTAGTTTGGTTTTATTTCTTTTCGTATTTAGGCATAGGTTTCCATACCCACATAGCTTTGCACACTACAGTGTAGCCATGGCATGTGGACACCACGGCTAGGCACATGGGCGTAGACCTTATCTCTATTTAATTATTTACTTTTATTCATATTTTTATTTTTATTTTTATTTTATTTTATCTTTATTTTTACTTCCTTTGTTATTTTTCCTTTTCTCAATGGCATTTAGATTTAGCTTAGGATACAATAAAACCAAGTGAGTACTTGAGGATTCAATTTTGAACGGTTCGAGACGCTTCCCACGTTGACCTCCAATCTTATCCAATTTCTTTTCATTGACTTCATCCAAAATTCGTGAAGTGTTACTTCTCCCTTCTCTTTGATTTTATTATTACATAATTGTTTATATATCTTTGTACATTGAGGACAATGTACATCTTAAGTGTGAGGGTAAAAGTACCTAACTTTTTGCATTATTCCAAAATCCTGAATTTTAGTCTTGTTCGTAAGTAATTTTCTCATATTATTAATTAGGGTGAAATTTCTGATGATTTATGATTTTTATTGATATGTTTTTGAGTAAGTCATTGATAATTGTGCATTGATGATTTATACTTGAAGAATACTAGAGAATCAAGCATGATAAGTCTATTTTTCAAGAATAAAAATTTTTCTAGGTTGTTGAACTGAATTTGAATATTACCTTGAAGTTTAAAATTTACAGGATCAATGTCAAATACCCATAATTTTTGTGAGATTTGAGCCTTATAGAGCACATATTCTTTTTCATGCTCACTTTATTGATTATGAGTGTGTCAACAATGAATTGTTATTCTAGAACTTGCCTTGATTATACATGTCGAGACCACATTAATGATTTGATATACTGATATGATAAAGGCACCTAGGTTTTAACCCATTCACTCCACTAAAAATCTTACCTTCACAAATTAACCCTCAGTAAACCCATTTGATCCTAACAACCCTTTTATTGATTTACCCGCTAATATTAACCCAAAACCCTTTGTATTTGTTATCACCATTCTTTTGACTACCATTCTATCGAGAATTGATTTGATCAGCTACCGAATTAGTTTATTTCAGTTGATAAAGTTTTCTTTATTATGTTTCTATTTGATCTAAAAAAATGAAGTATATTCATTATTAGTTCTGTAATTAAGAGAGCTTATACATTTAAATCTAGTATATTGAAGAAGAAGCTTGTATTATTAGTATTTAAATTTTCATGAGATGTAATTATACAGGTTATTGGTTAATTTTTTCTAGTTAGGTAATTTGTCAAATTGATCTCGATTCTAACGTTCTAATTTAGCCTTTATCCACACCTTTAACCCAAGCCAAGTTACAACCCTGTTAAAGACCTTTTGATTTGTGTATCATCTCATATTACAGTGGTAGAGATTTGATTTTTAGGCAAGCCTATGGGATTCACTTTTCATGTTCGACTTATGAGTGCTTTTCCTTGAACCTTAAACACTTCGAGTGCTTTGAGTGAATCTTTAGTGAGGATGTCAATCCTTGTCGGTTTTGAATTAAAGGTAATTATAAGGGGAGACACCTATGTCTTCGTGCTACAAATATATGACTTGAATTGTTTGAGCGTTTAAGAGTCTTTGAGTTAAAATTATCCATGTATTAATTATCTGTGAATTATGATGAGGCATTATTTATAAGAATTGTGAATAATGGAAAGTTCATTTTAATTATAAAGTTGAGAGTTTTTCTTGAGGACAAGCAAAAGCTTAAGTGTGGGGGTATTTGATAAATAGTAAAAGTAACATATTTTAGGCCCACATTTAGTATGCTTTTGGATGATTTAGCCCTGATTTATGTAAAAAGGTGCTCTTAATCCATTCTTTTCATGTTTTTTACTCAGGAAAGCACCCGAGGACGAAAAGAATAAGAAATAGGCTTAAAACGGGCCAATTTGGGCCAAAGAGAAAATCGACATGGCTTGAACTTCAAGCCAAACGACTGTGCCTCAACAATTAACTAAGACACGACCATGCCATGATTTACACGGCCGTGCCCTAATCGACAGAATCGATACACGGCCTGAAAATGATTTACACGCGTGTACCATGGCCGTACCCCTGCGGCGAGAGAGAGCAATTTCAGTTGGATTTGGATACTTTGAGGCAAAGAAACACATTCCAAAGCCTATTCAAACACCCGAGTAGGAATTATACTTGAATTAGGATACTTAAGGGACAAGTAAGGCATCTTAAAGTCTATATAAACACCCAAGGGGACAACTTAAGCGGGGAGTTCGGCAGAAGCCTTCTGCTAGGGATTTTGTCAGGACGGTTAGCGAGGCCAAGGAGTCGAGCCAGAATGTCGTATTTGTGGGAGTTACTCAAAGATA
The DNA here is from genome assembly GCA_025506655.1 of Gossypium rotundifolium. Classification (NCBI taxonomy): domain Eukaryota; kingdom Viridiplantae; phylum Streptophyta; class Magnoliopsida; order Malvales; family Malvaceae; genus Gossypium; species Gossypium rotundifolium. Next base: position 123,880,136 of record CP106729.1, read on the forward strand.
GCCAGTTGATCCATCTCAAAGATCCGTATTTCTACTCAAGATGGCAGATTTCTCCTTCAATTTCTTCAAGGGGTTTTAGGGGTTTCTTATGTTTTATTTTATCTTTTCTCTTGAGATGTTTTCTTTATTCGTTATGAACTAAACCATTCAGATACCTGAAAGGGATGAAACCTAGATGAATTTTGTTATTATTTTCTGAATTATATGATAAATACTTATTTTTTTCTTAATTGTGCATGCTTAATCCAAATCTAATGTGCTTAGGTAGGGGAGGAATAGACCCTGCTTAAGAGTAGATCTAGCATAATTAAGCGGAGTTGATCGTACGCCTAGAGATAGGGTGACGAGATTTTTCTGGATTAGGGTGAAACATAATATGGGAATCCATAGATTGATTTACTACTATTCTAGGGGGTTATTATAAGAGAACGAGAGTTCCACTAATTAACCTAGATGTTATTCGCCTTGAGAGAGGGTTTAATATACGTTAGGGAGGCTTACAGATCAAACTAAGTAAATAAATCATATGATTCAGTGCTAAATAACAAGTGAAGTCTAGGTGGATTCTTCCTGAGGGTATCGTCGTGATCAACTGAGTTTTTCTTCAAGTTATTTCCCAATTCACTCTTTTTGTCTTGGCATCTTTAGTTTAGTAGTCTTTAATTTAGATTAAAAGCAATTTCACTTATTTTAGGCTAAATAACAAAGAGAAAGTTCCTATTAGTAATTTTAGTTCCTTTGGGTTCGACAATCCGGTCTTGCCTAAGCTATACTACTGTCCGATAGGTACACTTTCCTATAATCATTGTTAGTGTTAGTTTCCAGGTTTAATCATATTCTTTATAAATTTTAAAACTAAATAAAACAACAATCAACTGTGTTGGCTGAAGGCCAAAATGTCTGTTTAAGCAGTCGAGTTACCCTTGTGGGTAAATTTGGTGACACCGGGTAAGTTCTATTATGATAATACTTTCGATTATATACATGTGTGTAATGATAATCTGTTATACATTTAGAGTATGGTTGCATTCATTTTTATCACGATAAAATGAGCATGGGCTCGGGATTGAATAAAAGGAGAAGTGTAAATCAGTGACTATGGTCACGGTGGTCAAAGAACCACGGTGGTCTAAGAACCACAGTGGTTGAAACCACGTATACGTATATCAGTGACTTGTCTCGGTGGTCTACGACCACAATGGGTTGGCCCCACAAATATATAAACTTATCAGAGATCGTCACGGGGGTTTGAGACCATAGTGGGTTAGCCCCACGATTATATATTAGTGATTTTGTCACGAGTGGTCTGGGACCATGGTGGTCAAGAACCACAATGGCATAAAGCCACGTGTTTTGGGTGATTCAAGAGACCTAGAGGATGGAGATACTAGGTTGGGCTGGGCTGCGTTGCATACATGATTAATTCGCTGTATTATGTCTGTTTAAGGCTCAGTTTGTGTTATAGGGGATTTACACACTAAGTCTCGGTGACTCACCCCTCTGTTGAATTTTACATGTAATCACTAGATCACGGGTTTTGGAGCTAGGGCAGACTCAAGGTGGCCATACGCTACTATTACTTTAGTAAACTTCGTATTTTATTTTGAACATATTTTAATTCGAGTTTTTATTATGTAATAAGGCTACTTTAACTTAAATTTGGGGTTTGGATTTAATACTGATATTATACATTTGATAAACTGTCAAATATGGAGTTTTTTCCTAAAATTAAAGACACAAACAGTTTTCAAAGGGTTAACAAAAGATGGCTTGCGAGTAACTAAGTAATTAACTTGGTGGGATTATTAAAACATCAACATTGTTTTTAACTATCACATTTCTGAAATTCTTCTAAGTTCGATTTTGACAAAACAAACCTGTTTTCAAATCCTAGTTATTCTAATAAGAAGATGGTAAGATATTAACTAACGGATTTTAAATAATTCTCAAGATAGGAACACCATTCAAAAGTTTTTTTTTACGAAGTACGATTATTGTTTTCAAAACTAGCTTTCCTGTAATAATCTAGATTTGGTCGTAACATATTGATCGAGTTTGGGGTGTTACAATTGTGGTATTAGAGCCTAGGTTCCAAAACTCGGCTGTGGGTATGAGGTTCAAAAATATTTTCAAAAGTTGGTTTAGAAAAATGCTTGTTTTCTGGAAGCATGACACCCGAGTCTCTGGCACCAAATCTGCACAGTAAGTCTTTTAACTATTGGTTATTTTGCATGAAGTAATTGTAGTGTGCTATGATTGCTAGTACTACGAAATTCAACTCAAGAGACTAAAACCTTTAGGTATATATATCTGCGAGGAACTACTTTTAATGCTATTATTTCATAAGACTGCTCGGTAATAAATAGTGGAAGAAATTACTAATTCATAAAACTTTTAATCAAATTGAGTAGAACTCATAGTCATGAGCACTAGAGGACATGGAAGCCGTATGCACAACCGTGGTAGAGGCCGGGGTGTTAGGGCTAAACCTTCGAAATTAGGGCATGAGCCAGAAGGTGAAGTGCCAGCATCGCCAGTTATGGAAACAGGATTTCAGGATCAAACTGGTGGAGACGATGCTGTGTCTCAGGCTATGTTACGAGTTTTGGAGAAAGTTGTTGGAGCGAGCACGAGATCGGGGCTCAAAATCTATGTCTGAACGACTCCAGCCAATGGGGTTGAAATGTTTAGGGGCATTTTAGGTGTGGCTCCTAACGTAGCTTAGTACTGGCTAGAAGCGATTGAGCGCATCATGGATGATCTTGATTGTACTACGAAGTGAAATTGAAAGGAGTGGTATCCCTTCTACAAGATGAGGCGTACTAATGGTGGCTCACGGTGAGAGATGGTACAGTAGCTGATCGCATTACCTAGGATTTCTTCAAGTCTACGTTCCAGGGAAAGTATATCGGGTCAAGCTATGTGGACACTCAGCGAAAAGCATTCTTAAACTTGGTTCAGGGGAGTAAGACAGTGGCCGAGTATGAGGCAGAATTCCTACGTCTAAGCCATTATGCCCGGGGTATTGTTACAACAGATCACGAGTGGTGTGTCCGATTTGAAGATAGTCTGAGGGACGAGTTGCGAGTACTGATAGCTCCACAAAGAGAAAGAGAGTTCGCTATTTTGGTTGAGAAGGCTAAGATAGCCGAAGAGGTAAAACGATCTGAAAGACAGAACCAGGATAGAGACAAGGGTATGAACAAAGGAAACTTTGGGTTGTCAGGACCTGCGGGGAATTTACAAAAGTGGTTGAGGTTTGATGGGCTGAGTTGAGTTGCAAGGCCTGTTGTTGTTGGTCAGCCTCAACAATGTGCTACGTATGGGAAGTTTCACTCGGGAGAGTACTGAGCAAGAAGTAATGGATGTTACAGGTGTGGATCGGTGGATCATCGGGTAAGGGACTGTCCGCAAGAGCCAAACAAAGCGCGGCCAGTAGGTCAGAATTATGTTCAGCCTGGAAGAGGTGGTCAGCAACCACAGAGAGGTCGTGGCCACGCTAGGGGTGGGAAGGGTTTTTGTCAGGGGCGTAGAGCACTGAGTAGAGGTACTAGGAATACAGATGCAAGATAGCCTAGGTTGGTTTACGCAGCCAGACGCCGAGAGAAGGGTGATGCACCAGACGTCATAACCGGTATGTTCCTTATTTTTAGGTTGCCTTTTATTGCATTGATTGATATTTGGTCTATGCATTCCTATGTAGCTAGTATTGTGTTTGAAACTCTAAACATAGAATCTGAGATTGATTCTAGGGAAATGGTTGTGTTTAGCCCTTTAGGATAATCTGTAGTGGTGAGCAAACTCATTAGGAGTGTGCCTTTAGAAGTTCAAGGGATAGTTTTTTGGTGATTTGATGGAACTGGCCTTCGGCGAGTTTGATTTGATCTTAGGCATAGACTGGTTGATGAAGTATCGAGCGAACTTGGATTGTGCTACTAAGCGCATGGTGTTAAAGACTCCCGAGGATAATGAAGTGTTAGTGATAGGTGAAAGAAGGAACTACTTGTCCAATGTGGTGTCTGCTCTTAAGGCTGAAAGGATGGTGAGAAAAGGATGTGAGGCTTTCCTAGCTTTTGTTAGTGCGTTGGCAACCAAGGAGTTGACTATAAATGATGTTAGAACAGTGAAGGAGTTTATATATGTCTTTCTAAAGAGCTTCCAAGGTTACCTCCGGATCGTGAGGTGGAATTCGGTATTGATCTTCTTCTAGGAATAGCGCTAATGTCCATTGCTTCGTATAGAATGGCGCCGAATGAGCTGGTAGAACTTAAAGCATAGATTTAGGATTGTTGGATAGGGGTCTTATCTGACCAAGTGTGTCACCTAGGGGAGCGCCAGTGTTGTTTGTTAAGAAAAAGGATGGGTCAATGCGGATGTACATTGACTATAAGCAATTGAACAAGTTGACGATCAAGAACAAGTACCCATTGCCAAGAATTGATGACTTTTTCGATCAACTGTGAGGCACTTCAATTTTCTCAAAGATAGAATTAAGGTCAGGATATCATCAGCTTAAAGTCAAGGAGGTAGATATTCATAAGATAGCTTTTCGAACTCATTACGATCACTACGATCTCTTAGTGATGTCGTTCGGGTTGACGATTGCACCAGCTGCGTTTATGGACATGATGAACTGGGTATTCCAACCTTATCTAGATTAGTTTGTCGTGGTATTCATAGACGTTATTTTGGTTCATTCAAGGATAGAAGAGGAGCATGATTCACATCTTTGGGTGGTTCTGCAGATTTTGAGAGAAAAGCAATTGTACGCCAAATTCAGTAAGTGTGAGTTCTGGTTGAGAGAAGTTACCTTGCTGGGACATGTTGTGTCTCCTAAGGGAATTAGGGTTGATCCCCGAAAAATTGAAGCCGTGTTGGACTGGAAATCGCCTAGGTCTGTGGCAGAATTTCAGAGTTTCCTTGGGTTGGCTGGATATTACAGAAGGTTTGTTGAGGGATTTTCATTAATAGTTGCACTGTGAACCAAGTTGTTACGAAAAGGGGTACCATTTATCTAGTTAGCTAAACATCAGGAAAGCTTTGAGAAGTTGAAGAGGATTTTGATAGAGGCACCAGTGTTGATTCAGCCTGAGGCTGGTAAGGAGTTTGCCATCTACTGTGATGCTTCGTACATAAGGTTAGGATGTGTGTTGATGCAAGAGGGGAAAGTGGTAGCGTATGCGTCTCAGCAATTGAGACTTCATGAGGTGAACTATCCTACGCATGATCTGGAGTTGGCTGCGATAGTGTTCGCTCTGAAGATCTGAAGACACTACCTGTATGGGGAGAAGTCGATCATCTATGTAGACCACAAGAACCTAAAATATCTCCTTACTCAGAAAGAGTTGAATTTAAGGCAGCAGAGGTGGATCGAGTTATTAAAGGATTATGACTACTCGATCGAGTACCACCTGGGTAAAGCTAACATAGTGGCAGATGCGTTGAGCCGTAAGGTAATATCAGACTTGAGAGCAATGTTTGCTCATCTCAGCTTGTTTGATGATGTAAGTTTGCTAGCAGAACTTCAAGTGAAAGCTTCTTGGATCGGTCAGATTAAAGAGAAGTAGTTGTCGGATGAATTGCTAAGTTCTAAATTTTAGTTAGTGGCAGGGGGTGAGATAGAAGATTTCTATTTGAACAGCAATGGGGTATCATGCTTTCGTGGAAAGGCTTATATGCCAAAGGATTTTGAGTTAAGGTAGAAGATTCTGCAGGAAGCGCATAGTAGCCCATACACTATGCATCCTGGTGGGAGTGAGATGTATCGGGATCTGCGGGAACAATTTTGGTGGTCGGGTCTGAAGCAAAAAGTTACCAAATTTGTGGTTAGGTGCCTAATGTGTAGCGGTAAAGCGTAACATCGCTTGCCTTGAGGTTGCTGACTAGTAAAGATTCCACTTTGGAAGTGGGACAGGATAACGATGGACTTTGTTAGTGGGCTACCTCTCACACCTACTAAGAAAGATTCAGTGTGGGTAATTGTCGATCAGTTTACGAAGTTTGCTCACTTCATTTCGGTTCATGTTGATTACTCCCTACAAAAGTTAGCCAATCTGTATGCAGCGAAGATTGTGAAGTTTTATGTGGTACCTGTGTCAATCATATCAGATAGAGACCCTAGGTTTACATCGTGATTCTGAAAGGCGTTGCATCAAGCGTTGAGTACAAGACTGGATTTCAGCACATCATTTCATCCACAAACTGATGGTCAATCTGATCGAGTAATTTAGATCTTGGAAGACATCCTAAAAGCCTGTGTTATCGATATTAGGGGTAGTTGGGAGGAGTTCTTACCATTGGCAGAATTCGCATACAACAATAGCTATCAATCCAGTTTTTAGATGGCATCCTATGAAGCGTTATATGGTCAGAAGTGTCGCACTCCTGTCTTTGGGCGAGTTGGGTGGCGTGTTGGGTCCAAAATTGGTTTCACGAGACAAAAGAAAAGGTTAAGTTGATTGGACTCGATTGAGTTGGGTGACACGAAGCGGGATATCGAGTTGTTGGGTCCTAAATTGGTTTCACAGACAGAGGAAAAGGTTAAGTTGATTCGGACTCGATTGAAGGAAGCTTTTGATGGGCAGATACATGATGTATTCCATGTCTCAATGTTAAGGTGCTACAATTTGAATCCATCTAACGTAGTGCTAGTGGATGAAATTGAAGTGAGACAGGATTTATCTTTTGAAGAAGAACCAGTTCAGATCTTAGACTGGGATGTTAATGTATGCGAAGGAATACAGTTCTGTTGGTTAAAGTTTTATGACGAAATCACGGTTCAGAGGAAGCCACATGGGAGCCAGAGGATGTAATGCGACAGTAATACCCTTACCTCTTTTGACCAGATAAATTTCAAGGCCAAAATTTCTTTAAGGGGGTAGAACTATAACATCCTGAAATTAGAGGCTCTGCATTTTTATGTTGTTGTGTGTTTAGCATGTTCTGTTTGTTAATTTGGTATGTTTGGGGGTCCTAGGAAGGCTCGGGGTCAAGCTTGAGCCTTAGTGTAAATTTTGTCCTTAGGCACTTTAGGGGAGAGCTGGGTGAATCGGGTCTTAAGGCGCCACTTAAGGTGCAAGGGTGTGGCGTCAAAAGGGATCAGCAGGGGCAAGGAGTCGAGTCGCGACAACAATATTCAAAAGCTTTATTTTTACGCTTAGGGAGCTAAAGTGGTGGTTTTGGCAAGGACTCTCCAAGGTTGTTGGTTGAATGAGTCAAGCCATTTGAATGAGTGGCCATTAGGAGGGGGTGGAGTTTGAATTGGTCAAACTGATTCAAATGATTGAAGGGGAGTGAAAGTAAGAGGATATGGTGGGATTTGGTGTTGGTTGTGGAGTTGGCCGAATGTAGGAAGCTTGAGGGGAAAGAATTTGGTTTAGTGCTAGCTTAGGGGTGTGCCAAAATTCTTTAAGGTAGAGGCATTATTTTATTTCATTTGTTTTGCTTGTTCGGTCAGTGTAGTAACCATCCATAGAGCCCTCCCTTTCTTCTTTTTATTTTGGTTTTGGTGTCATTTTCTTTTGGTTATCAAAGAAAATTGTAGCACTCTTCTTTATTCTCTTTCTTTACATCTTTTCCTTATAACTGAAATCCCTATCTATTTTCTTTTGCTCCATCTTTCTTCCATTGCAAGTGTTGGCGAATCTCTCCCCATCATCCTCCCTATTCATCCAACTTTCTTCTTCTTTTTGCTACACTTTTCTCCAAAGCCGAACCCATCTTCCCTTTTCTTTCACTTTGGTACATTTCTTCTCTACCAAAACCGTAACACTCTTTGTTTTTCTTCTCTCTTTCTTGTTTTTTTTTTGGATAGCCACCATATAACCTTGTAGTCGTTCATTTGGGAGAGGGCCGAACCGTTTATTTTCTCTGTGTGGTTTTTCTAGTGGAAAGGTAAAGTCTTCTTGATCCCCATGTTAATGGTTTTGTTCTCTTTTCTTTCTATCTTCTTCGCCCTTAAGAATCGATAGTCTTACACTGTTTCTTCTACCTAGGCCGAATCTGTTGGAGTGCAAGTACACCCTTCTAGCATTCTCAATCGACATCTCCTTGTTACTTTGGTAAGGGATTCTTCTTCTTCTATTTCTTTTCTTTCTTTACCTCTTCTCTTGTTGTTCTATTAAATCGAAGATGCTGACTCGCTTCTTTTGGGCATTGGCCAATTGTAGAGAGGCTTATTCTCATCTTCTCTTCATCGTGTAGCCTGCATTCGGGTGGCATTTGGTAAGTTGGATGTTGGTGATTGGATAAAAGGGGGGTCCCTTCTCATTTTTGGTTTGGCCGAAAGGCCATTTCTTTTATTCAGTTTTGGGAATCGGTTCTAACTTGGTGTTATCTAGGGCTCATTCGGTTTTGTAAGCTAATCTTCTAGTGTTGGTTCTCGTTGGTCGAGGCAAGAAGCTTCTTGTGATTTGGTACCTATCCTCTTTCTCTTTCATCACTTTAACCTAGTTTTCTGAATAAAGACTCTTACCATGGATGGAAGTCCTGTCAATCAAAAGAATGGAGCAAATCCCTAGTCTTGGTTCCTAAGTTTAAAAGGCGTGAGGTGTCGGCAGTTTGAGACTATCTGCCGGATGTGGTAGAGAGCCGACGTCTGCTTGGGATAGACAAATAGTTGTCGTCCTTGCTAGTGAGAGTGTCGACGTAGAGAATCTAGTTCTACACGTTATCAGGTGTGTATGTTCACACATTACTTTAGTGATTTTCGATATTAACTGTGTTGGATGAAGGCCAAAATGTCTGTTTAAGCAGTCGAGTTACCCTTTGGGTAAATTTGGTGACACCGGATAAGTTCCATTATGATGATACTTTCGATTATATGCATGTATATAGTGATTATCTGTTATACATTGAGAGTATGGCTGAATTCATTTTTGGCATGATAAAATGAGCATGGGCTCGGGATTGAATAAAAGGGGAAGTGTAAATCAGTGACTATTGTCACGGTGGTCTAAGAACCACGGTGGTTGAAACCACGTATACGTATATCTGTGACTTGTCTCGGTGATCTACAACCACAGTGGGTTGCCCCCAGAAATATATAAACTTATTAGAGATTGTCACGGTGGTCTGAGTTCATAGTGGGTTAGCCCCACAATTATATATTAGTGACTTTGTCACGAGTGGTCTCGGACCACGGTGGTCAAGAACCACAGTGGCATAATGTCACGGGTGTTTGGATGATTCAGGTTACCTAGAGGATGGAGATACTAGGTTGGGTTGGGCTGCATTGCATACATGATTAATTCACTGTATTATGTGGGTTTAAGGCCTAATTTGCGTTATACGGGGATTTACACACTGAGTATAGGTGACTCACCCATCTGCTGAATTTTGCAGGTAATCACTAGATCGTGGGTGTTGGAGCCGAGGCAGACTCGAGGTGGCCATGCGCTACTATTACTTTCGTAAACTTCGTATTTTATTTTGAACTTATTTTAGTTCGGGTTTTTATTATGTAATAAGGTCGCTTTAACTTAAATTTAGGGTTTAGATTTAATGCTGATATTATACATTTGATAAACTGTCAAATATCGAGTTTTTTTCTAAAATTAAAGACATAATCAAATAGTTTTCAAAGGGTTAACAAAAGATGGCTTGCGAGTAACTAAGTAATTAACTTGGTGGTATTATTAAAACTTCAACATTGTTTTCAACTATCACATTTCTGAAATTCTTCTAAGTTCAGTTTCGAAAAAACAAACCTGTTTTCAAATCCTAGTTGTTCTAATAAGAAAATGGTAAGATATTAACTAACAGGATTTTAAATAATTCTCAAGATAGGAACACCATTTAAAAGTTTTTTTTACGAAGTATGGTTATTGTTTTCAAAACTACCTTTCTTGTAACAATCCAGATTTGGTCGTAACATATTGACCGGGTTTGGGGTGTTACTGGGGTACGAAGCTTACCTTGCCTTTGTAATGAATTCTAGAGAGACTGAGTTAAGAATTGAATCAGTGCCCATAGTATTAGAATATCCAGATGTCTTTCCAGAAGAGATGCCAGGGTTGCCTCCGGCTAGAGAGATTTAATTTGGGATTGAGTTAGCTCCTAGTACTGCCCCCATTTCGATTGCTTCCTACAGAATGGCTCCAATGAGCTAAAAGAACTAAAGGCACATTTACAAGAGTTAATAGATAAAGGCATTGCAAGATCGAGTTATTCTCTATGGGCTACTCCCGTATTATTTGTGAAGAAAATGGATGGTTCTATGAGTTATGTATAGATTATCGGCAACTCATTAAGGTAACTATGAAGAACAAGTACCTGTTGCCAAGAATCGATGATTTATTTGATCAACTGAGGGATCCATGGTATTTTCTAGGATAGACTTGATGTCGTGATATTATCAGTTGAGAGTCAAGGACTCGGATGTGTCGAAAACTGCATTTCGGACAATGTATGGCCACTATGAATTTTTGGTCATGCCTTTTAGTTTAACAAATGCCCTTGTGGTTTTCATGGATTTGATGAATCGTATCTTTCAGCCATGTTTGGATAAATTTCTGGTAGTCTTTATCGATGATATATTAATTTACTCTTGGGATGAGAACGAGCATGCGAAGCAATTGAGAATGGTTCTGCAAATTTTGAGAGATAAACAATTGTATGCCAAGTTTAGTAAAAGTGAATTTTGGCTTAAAGAAGTTGGATTTTTGGGGCACATTGTCTCGAGAGATAGTATTCGAGTCGACTCGAGTAAGATGTTAGCAATTGTGGATTGGAAACCACCAAGGAATGTAACCGAGGTTAGGAGTTTTCTGGGCCTAGCTAGTTATTATAGACAATTCGTCAAGGGATTTTCCATGATAGCTACTTCAATGACGAGGCTATTGCAAAAAGATGTGAAGTTTGAGTGGTCAGAAAAATGCCAACAGAGTTTTGAGAGGTTGAAGGCATTGTTGACTGAGGCTCCAATTTTAGTGCAACCTAAGCCGGGAAAGGAATTCATAGTCTACAGCGATGCATCCTTGAACAGAATAGGATGTGTACTTATGCAAGAGGGCAAGGTGATAGCATATGCCTCTAGACAATTAAAGTCGCACGAGAAGAATTACCCGCCCATGATTTGGAGTTAACTGCAATTATTTTTGCACTAAAGATTTGGAGACACCATTTATATAGTGAGAGATGTCAGGTGTTCACAGATCATAAGAGCTTAAAGTACTTGATGACTCAAAAGGAGTTAAATCTAAGGTAGAAAAGACTATTAGAGCTAATAAAGGATTATGAGTTAGTAATTGACTACCATCCGGGAAAGACGAACGTGGTTGCCAACGCATTGAGCAGGAAATCCTTGTTTGTGCTGAGAGCCATGAATTCACGGATAGCTTTGTCAGATGATGGTTCTATTCTAGCGAGTTGAGGGCAAGACCAATGTTTCTTCAAGAGATTTGTGAAGCTCAGAAAGGCGACAATAATTTACAAGCTAAAAGAGTTCAATGTAAGTCAAATGTTGAGTCAAACTTTCGGGTAAGTCTTGATGGATGTTTGATATTTTGAGATAGGGTCTGTGTACCCAGAGATGATGAGCTTATTCGAAAGATTTTGCATGAAGCACATAGTGGATGTTTGTCTGTACATCCAGGACACATGAAGATGTATAACAACTTGAAAAAATGGTATTGGTGGTTGAGTATAAAGAAAGACATTTTCGAGTTTGTATCGAGATGCCTAATTTGTCAACAAGTGAAGGTTGAACACCTAGTTACTTCAGGTCTACTTCAGCCTATTATGGTTCCCGATTGGAAATGGGACCGTATTACTATGGAGTACGTGAAGGGTTTACCGTTGACACCAAAAAATAAAGATGTCGTATGGATCGTGGTCAATAGACTCACGAAGTCAGCCCATTTCATACCAGTACGAGTAGACTACTCGCTTGATAAGTTGGCGGATTTGTATGTGATAGAAATAGTAAGACTTCACGGAGTACTGTTGTCTATTTTTTCAGATAGAGATCCGAGATTTATGTAAAGGTTTTAGAAAAAGTTGCAAGAGGCCTTAGGCACAAAATTGAACTTTAGTACCGCTTTCCATCCGCAAACTGATGGGCAGTCTGAGAGAGTAATACAGATACTTGAAGACATGATTCGTTGTTACATTTTGGAGTTCCATGGTAATTAGGAGAAATACATACCGTTGGTAGAATTCACCTACAATAACAGCTTTCAGTCAAGTTTGAAGATGGTGCTTTATGAGGCATTGTATGGGCATAAGTGCCGAACGCCCTGTATTGGACCAAACTCAGAGAGAATTAGATTCACGGGGTCAATTTAGTTAGAGAAATCGAAGAGAATGTAAAAGTGATACGTGAATGTCTAAAAGCTACCTCAGATAGACAAAAGTCCTATGCGGATTTGACACGGAAAGAGATTGAGTTTCAAGTGGGTAATAAAGTGTTTTTGCAAGTTCACCATGGAAGAAGGTCCTCAGATTTGGCGAGAAAGGCAAATTGAGTCTGCGCTTTATCGGACCATATGATATTACCGAGAGGATAGGGCCAGTAGCTTATCGTTTGGCTTTGCCACTCGAGTTGGAAAAGATTCATGATGTCTTCCACGTGTCTATGTTGCATCATTACAGATCAGACCCTTCGCATGTGATTGTACCATTGGAGGTAGAAATTCAACTAGCTATGACTTATGGGAAAAAATCGGTTAGGATTTTGGCACGAGGAGTCAAACAATTGAGAAACAAAAGTATAGCCCTTGTGAAAGTACTATCCCGAGGAGGCTATGAGAAACCAATATCCTAACCTTTTCACCGATAAGATTTTCGGGGATGAAAATCCTTAAAGGGGAGAATTGTAACAACCCGATTTAGGGGCTAGTCGGAATAGTGGTTTCAAAACCACTAATCTGAGGTCGAGAAAATTATTTTAATGTTATATTATGGGTTATAGCATGATTATATATATGCATGAAAATTTTGGTGCTTCAATTTTAGCGATTTCATGTTTAATTGCAAAAAGGACTAAATCGTATAAAGTGAAAAAGTTCTATTTTACAAGCTAAAGGTGTAAAATAGCTATAGAATATTAATTGAAGGTCCTTAAAGTGCAATTGACCCCTCTAGTAATGGTTGACCGGCTATAAGGGACAAAAAGATGTCAAAATTGATCAAGTTAGTGGATTAGGTGATAAAGTGTCTAGAAATAAAATAAAATAAATAAAGAAAAGATATAATCTTTTCTTCTCTTATTCTCCACTGAAAATTAGCAGCAAAATAGGGGTTTGATAGCTCAAAATTTTCAGCAAGCTTTTCTCCTTACAAGTAAGTGTTTTGATTATCATTTCTTGATAAATTTTGTACTTTTGGAACCCCTAAAGCTTAACTAGTTAAAGAAGGGACTATTTTGCAAAATGGTTGAAAGTTTAGAGTTTTTCCATGTGAGTATTTATGTTGTTTGCTACATTTTTATGGAAGAAAATGAGTCTTAGTTGTTAAATAAACAACTTTTGTGAATGGTGTTATCATGAAAACACCTAAAAATACCTTTTCGTGAAGGTTATAAAATAGGTGTTAAATGTGTGAAATAATGAGCATTGAGGGTTGCCATAAGAGTAATAAATTTTCATCTAGGCTTGTAAAAGGAGGAAATTTGATTAGAATCGGTTTACAAGCCTAGGGGTAAAATAGTTATTTTGTGAAAGTCTAAGGGCAAAATGGTAATTTTTTCAAAGTATGATTATTGAAATGTGTTGATTAATGTGGTAATTAAATGAGCTAATTTGTTATTATAGATCAAGAAGAACGAAGAATTAACCTTGACCGAGGAAAAGGCAAGGTTTTGGACTAGATTGGCAAATTGGCCTATTTTGGTATCGAGGTATGTTTGTGTGTAATAAATTCAACATCATGTTATTGAATTCTAAATTGTTGATATTAATTAAGATGTATATCATTTCCATTAAATTGAACAATGATGTTGAATAAGAAAATGATGAAAATTTACGATGTTGAAGTCCTAGTTAGACTTTAAGATGTGAAAGGATATCATCATCGAGACGCGAGATTAGTAAGGTCCCGTATAAGACCATGTCTGGGACGTGGCCTTGGCATTGAATTAAGATCCCGTATAAGAACATATATGGGATATGGCATCGGCATTGAATATGAAAATCGTATAAGACTATATCTGGGATATGGCTTCGACATTGATACGAGATCCCGTATAAAACCATATCTGGGATATGGCATCGGCATCAAGATGTGACCTCATGTAAGACCATATCGGGGATATGTCATTGGCGTCGTGTTTATGTGTATGATGACGATTGTATATCCTCGGATATTCTAAGTTATTCATTGAGATAAGTAGTTATGCTTATGTTATAGATGAAATTAATGTTAAAGCTATGTGATGAAGTGCTATAGGTACATGTGAGTAATTCAAGAGAAATGTTTACGATATGTAACATGACATGTATTTGGTAAGAGTAAGCATGAGTAAGTCATGGCAATGCATTTAAGACTTTATGTTTTTACTCAATGCAATGGATGGATGACATTATGAGCCTTATCGTTGCTATTTATTTGATGCAATTAGTAAGCTTTATGCTTACCCCTCACTTTTCCATTTTCCTTATTGTATTGCCAAGCTAGCTCGGGAATTCATGGAATGTCGAGTTCAGAAACCACACTATCAACTTCTCATTGGTATAGCAAAGTTAGATTTATTTTGAGTTTGGCATGTATAGGACTTGGTCATTTTGTTATGTCATATTTGTTAGCCAAAGTGTTGGCTATTAATGTTGTGAAATTCATTTTGTAAGTGGTCATTGAAAATGGGCTAATACTTTACAAGTTTATATATTCAATGATGATGAAATGTATGAAGTGTATGCTTGTGTGGATGTCTTGATTATGAGTTCTTAGAAGTGCCTTATGGTCGTGAAATATGTTAAATTGAATGGTATAAGTAGGGTTGCTTTGTAGGGTGGCATTTGGAGTAAATGCCACATTCTTACACAAATTATAACAAGCAACATATATGTATTATGCACCCAACCTAGCCGTCCATAACTCCTTTTCTACCCCGTGTGGTACCAAACCACTGGTGGTGCCAAACCACTGGTGACTTAAAGTCACAAATGTGATACCAAATCATTGGAGATACCAAATCTCTGGTGTCCGAAGACACAAATCGAATGATGGGGCCAACCCATCGTGTGATACCAAATCACTGGCGTCAATCCCATATCTCAAAGTGGGGCCAACCCACGGTGGTGCTAAGCCATAGGGACGAGACGTTATGAGGTGCCAAACCTCTGGAGGTACCAAACCTTTGGTGACCGTAGTCACAATGTGTTACCAAAACACTGGTGTCCGTCGACACGAATATCACTGCCCCCTCCACTCATTTGATCCCACATGAATCAATAATATAAACAAATCATGTCAATATACCTTGATATGAATCATATTACAAAATCTCATAAATCGTAGATCATGATTTCAATCCTCATGTATTAACAACATATCAAAACGGACTTACCCGTATCCTCATTCATACCATCATGGTATCATCTCAAAAACTCATCACTTCGGCTTTAACAACATGAATAGTTATTTAACATACATATATACAAATATGAATCAAGTTATAAGTGTGTAAGATACACACCTTCCACCAACGCAAGAACTATCTCCCAAAAATCCGATCTATCGCACTAGATCACTTTGTCCTACAATCGTCCAATACTAAAAATTATTAACAAAGGCCATTCGACCAAACCACAATACTTTAATTCCAAAAACTTTAGTCTTTCAAAAGAATGATGAATCAACTAAAATCCTTACCCCTTTGACTTACCAACCTTTGATTGCTAGAGAGAGATAGGGCTTAAATCAATTGCTTCCAAAGTCCCAAAGAGCCTATCTTTCAAAATCGATTGAATAGAAATCAAAGAAAATCTACCCTTGAATATTCGGCCAAAACAAGGACTATAAGAGAAGAAAAAGGTTCGGTTATGGTTGATTTGAAAAAGAAAAGAAGAAATAAGAATGGAAGTAGGTGTTTTATCTTTGAACAAATGAAAAGAAAATGGTATTTGAGATGGAGAAATATTCGCCAAGAGAGTGAAAAGAAAATGTTTATGAACCAATGTCAAAAGAAAAGAAAAGAGAGATGAGGATGAAAGATGAGATTCGGCCAACACCTTTTTGCCTAAAAGAAAAGTTCACAAAAATTCAATGTTGTTACGGTTTCAAGAGAAAAATGAAAGGAAGAGAATAGCACTTTTGGTTCAACAAAATGAAGGCTAAAACACAAACATATTTTGCACAAAAGTGCACAATAACAATCGGCCAAAGGAAAGAGTTTTTGGAGAGGAAAAGCAAAATGCAAAAAGATGCACAAAAGAGGAATTGGCCAAATATCCCCCCTAAACCACCTAACAAAATTCGGCCACCCACCTAGACACCCATGCCGTCCACATACATGCACTAAAGCTATTGGTAGATAGCCTTACAAATGTCCACACTTAAATTAACTTAAGTCTAAGCTCACTTAATCCATTCATTAAATAAACGTAATGATAGGCTCGTGTGTCCCCATGCATACTAGGTTGGCAAGTCTTACAAATGCTCGCCCCATAGTAAACACACGTGTGTCCCCATGCATACTAGGTTGAGACATGGCGGTGTGTCTCAACTGTTTGGGAGACACGGCCTAGGACACGGACATGTGCCCAAGAAGTGTGAAGTCTGCACCTATGTGCATGTCATACCCAACACGAGATGATGATGTCATTAACAAAATGTCAAGGTTTTCACACACGGGCGAAGACACAGGCATGTCATGGTCGTGTGAGGGACACGGGCTATGTGCACCGGCGTGTGTCAAGCCGTGTGAAAACCCCTGTACGTTCGAAGTGGAAAATAAATCTACACGGGTATGGAACACGGGTATGTGATGTGCCACACGGGCGTGTTCCTACCTTCACATGGGCGTGTGGCCTTGTTTTATGTCAAATTTGTCTAAGTGTTCAAAAGTTTCCTGTTTGGTCCCAAATCATTACGAGTGCAAGTTTAGGGTCTCGTAGACCTATAATAAGGACATTAAGGTCTTGAATGAAATTTTTCAATTTGAAATGAAATTTTATGAATCGATGTTGCATGATTAAGCAAGTTAAGTATGGTAATGCCTTGTACCAAGTTTAGGTGTCGAATACGGGTAAGAGGTGTTACAAGATTTCTGGGATTAACTAGCTACTATAGACATTTTGTAAAATGGTTCTCAATGATTGCTACACCGATTACTCGTTTGCTATAGAAATATGTAAAATTTGAGTGGTCCAAGAAATGTCAACAGAGTTTTGAAAAGTTGACAGCATTGTTAACTGAGGCACCAGTTTTGGTTCAACCTGAGTCATGTAAAGAATTTGAGATTTTTAGCGAAGTGTCAATGAGCGGTTTGGGTTGTGTTTTGATGCAAGAGGGCAAGGTGATAGCTTATGCTTCCAGACAGTTGAAACCACATGAAAAGAATTATTCGATGCACGATTTAGATTTGGCCGCTATAATTTTTGCATTGAAAATTTGGCGACATCATTTATTCGATGAAAAGTGCCATATCTTTACCGATCACAAGAGCTTGAAGTATATAATGACTCAGAAAGATTTGAATTTGCATCAACGAAGATGGCTTGAGTTGCTGAAAGATTATGAGTTAGTAATTGATTATCATCCAGGGAAAGCGAACGTAGTCGCGGATGCTCTGAGTAGAAAATCCTTATATGCTTTGCGAGCGATGAATACACAATTAAGTTTATCTGATGATGGTTCAATTTTGGTTGAATTAAAATATAATTTGTTATTTCTTCGACAAATTTTTGAAGCTCAGAAGTGTAATAATGAATTGCAAGCTAAAAGAGTGCAATGGGAGTCGACTACTGATCCAGATTATCAGATCGGATCTGATGATTGTTTAATGTTTCGAGGTAGAATATGTGTACCAAGAATTCTGAGCTTATTCAGAAAATTCTACACGAAGCACACAGTGGTTGTTTATCTATTCATTTGGGGAGTATTAAAATGTACAATGATTTAAAACAGCTATACTGGTGGTCGGGTATGAAATGAGACTGTAACACCCCTTACCCGTATTCGACGCTGGAACATGGTACGAGGCATTACTAGACCTAAACACAAACTGTAACAGCCCAATTCTAGCCCTAATCGGAATGGTGGTTTCGAGACCACGAATTCGAGTTAGAAAAATTTTTAAATATTATTTTTCATGTCTATTATTTGTGAATTTGCATGTGTGAAAGTTTTGTATGAAAATTTGATTGTTTGTATGCTTAATTTAAAAAGAAAGGACTAAATTGCATAATTGGTGAAAGTAGCCTTTTTATTGATTGAGGAGTTAAATTGATGTGTCCTTATTTAGGAAAGGCCTTATGTGATAAATTTTCCTTTTTGTAAGTATAGTGGACGGAAATAAGCATATAATATGCTTTTTAAATGTTTAAAATATTAAGTTAAATATGATAAAATCACATTATAATATTATAATAGTAATAAAACATAAAATTAGTGGATAAACATTTTTTATCATCTTGTCTTCTTCATTTACCGAAACTAAAGAAGAAAGAAAGAACTTGAACTCTTAAAACATTCGGCCTTTGCATGCTTGATTAAGGTATGTGATTGAGTTCAGTTTTAATAATTTTTACGTTTTTAAGATCGTTGCTTCGGATACTATCCAACCCATGTTAGAATTTCTGATTTTGAAGCATGTTTGGTGTTCGGCCATTGATGAAAATTTGTGTTATGTGATGTTTGATAATTATACATTAAAGATATGTTTTAGATTAACATGTTTTACATTGGAAATTTTGATGATTTTGAGTAATTAGGATTAAATTGTGAAATTTGTAAATTGAAGGGATAAAATGTGAAATAAATGGATTGTATAGACTTGTATGGACATGGGTAACATTCGGCCCTAGAGGAGTATGTTCAAATTTTGAGTATTTTGTGTTTTGTGCAATAGGGACTAAATTGTAAAAATTTGTATTGTTAGGGGTAAAATGGTAATTTGCACAATTATGTGTTTTTGGACTAAATTGAATGAAAATATGTTGAATGAGTTTAATTTGTAATTCATTTAGACCAAGAACAAAAAGAATCGGGAGTGGATCGGGGAAAGGCGAAGTTAATCGAATAGTCAAAATAACAAAGTCTGTCGATACTCGAGGTAAGTTTTTAAGCAATTAGATTGAATTGAATTTTAATCTATATTAAGGTGCGTATGTTAAATAGATGTAAGCATGTTTAAAAACTTAATGCCGAATATGACATTGAATAAATTATGTACTAGTCGAATACAAGGTTGGTATATAAATAAGCTTTGATTTATTTGAGTTGAATGTTTATTTATAAATTAAGAGATAGTTAAATGTGGGATTGAAAAGAGAGATGTTTGTATTTGAATAGGTGAGTATACATGTTTATTGAATATGGCCGAATGTGATGGTGTTTTATAGGATGAATAGGTTGAGTTGAACATGTACATATATGTGTGTTTATATGAATAAAATGTGATCATAAGTGCTTATATGAATGAGGAGGAGATCGGGTCAATGAGCACTATGTGTGTTTATTTCATAAGTGTTTATAAGTGTGCGAAATCAGTCATTTGGCACTAAGTGTGCGGAAATATAATGTAATGGCACTAAGTGTGTTATACATTACAAGAAATTGGCACTATATGTGCACTTTATCAAAGAAATGGCACTAAGTGTGCGATACGTTACATGGGTTGCACTAAGTGTGTGGGTTTACGGATCCTCCAATGATATCAATTAGAGAATTGTGATAAACGAGATGAAATAAATAGGTAAGTGATTCATGATAGTTGGGTAATTTAGTACTAATGAGGTAAGTTACACTTGTTTATGGAACTAAAGAAATGAGATGTGATTATTAATTTTTGAGTTTGTTGAGATGGAATAATGAGGTATGAGTATTCGGTATAGAGACTACTAAATATGGTAGTTAATGAAAGGTGATATCATCCATACTTATGTTTATGAGATTTGTTGATAATCATATTAAATTGATTTAAATTGTATACTTTACCATTGCTTATAACTTACTAAGCTATGCTAGCTTACTGTGTGTGCTCATTTGACTATTTCATAGATTTTGAAGTCTAAGTTGATGTTTGGGCATCATCGTCAAAGTCAATCACACTATCAACTATCTTTGGTACCCTTTTTATAAGTTGAACTTTTGGAACTATGGCATGTATAGGCTATATTACTCTTTTGAGTTTATTTTGACTATGATGTATAAAATGCCATGCGACAATGGCCTCACTTCCATGTTTAGGGGTTTGAGTTGGATATAATATTTGATGATGATGATAAAGTTTGTATATGTCCGGTTTCATGGCAAGCTTATTTCGGAAGTTAATTCCTTGATATTTTATATGTCATATATGAATGCATGAATATGGTTTTAGGTGAGACATATAGTATATTAAGGTTGTTGAATGGACTTATGCATATTTGTATGTATGTACCGCATATTAAGTTAGGAAATGACTATTGGAAGTGTCATGTGAATGATTAAATTATGGCACATACGAGTGAAATTGTAAATATAGTTACATGATAGGGACTAAATGACATTATGAGTTATGTTGTTGGGTTGTGTATATTCGAATATACTATGTGTGAGTTCTTTAATGGAAATTGATATTATATGATTTAGGTTATGTATATGAAATGCATGGTTTTGGGATTTTAGTTGCGTCATTTATAAGAAATTGAGTACTAAGGTAGTTGAAAGTTTTTGAGCAATTAATTTTGTATGTGATCTATGTTTGATTTGGTTTGGTTTGACAAAGTTTTGGCATGAGTATATTAGGTCTAAAATGTTTAGTACATTGTTGGTAAAATGAATAAGAACCATAAGTATATTCGGCCTTTGTTTCTAAAATGACCAAATGAATATTGATTTTAATAGTTGATGTAAGTATATACTTATATGCGTGTATTTGATTGATTATGGTTAATTTGAGAGCTGATAAACCGTAAAAGTAACATATTTTAATCCTACATTTAGCATACTTTTAGATGATTTATTCCCTGAATTGTGTAAAAAGGTGCTCTTAATCCTTTCTTTTCATGTTTTATACTCAGGAAGGCACCTAAGGATGAAAAGAACGAGAAACAGGCCTAAAACGGACCAAATTGGGCCAAAGTGGAAATCGATTAATCTAACACAGCCTGGAACCCAAAACACACGGCCGTGTCTCTTTAGTAGACTCAACCACTGCCTGAAATCGATTCACACGGGCGTGTGCCATGACCATGTCCCTGCCACAGCCAAGAAGAGTTTTACTCGGACTTGGATACTTAAAGGCAAAGAAACACATTCCAAAGCCAATTCAAACACCCTAGTAGGAATTCCACTTAGATTAGGATACTTAGAGGCCAAATAATGCAATCCAAGAGCTTAATAAACACCCTAAGCATAACCTTCAAGGGGCGGTTAACTAGGCTAAGGAGCTGAGCTAGAAAGGCCAGATTTGTGGGAATCACTCGAAGATAGCCAGTTGATCCATCTCAAGTAGCCAAAATTCTACTCAAGACGACAGATTTCTCCTTCAATTCTTTCAGGGAGTTTTAGGGATTTCTTATGTTTTGTTTTATCTTTTCTTCTCAGATGTTTTCTTTTATTGTTATGAACTAAACCCCTCAGATACCTGAAGGGGGTGAAACCTAAGATGAATCTTGTTATTGTTTTCTGAACTATATGATAAATATTTGATTTGTTATTAATTATGTGAGCTTAATTCTTGTGTTAATATTTCTGGGATATTGATTCAAGTTGAATGTGCTTAGGTGGTGGAGCAAAAGTCTCTGTCTAAGAGTAGATCTAGCATAATTAAGCGGAGTTGATCGTGCGCCTAGAGATAGGGTGGCGAGATTTTGCTGGATTAGTGTGAAACCTATTATGGGAGTCCATAGATCGAGTTAATGCATTTCTAGGGGTTTTAATTAGAAAGGGATTTCAATTAATCAACCTAGGGTTGGATGTTATTCGCTTCGAGAGAGGGTTTAATATAAATTAGGGAATCCTGTGATCAAGTCAAGTGAATAAATCGTCTGTTCAGTGTTAGATAACAAGTGAAGTCTAGGTGGATTCTTCCTAAGGGTATCATCTTAATCAACTGAGTTTTCCCAACAGTATTTCCCCAATTCATTCTTTTTGTCTTTGCGTCTTTAGCTTAGTAGTTAGTTAGTTTTAGATTAAACAACCAATCACTTAATATTTAGGCTAAAAAATTGAAAGAAGGTTAGTATTAGTACTTTTAGTTCCTTTGGGTTCAACAACCCGGTCTTGCCTAAGCTATACTACTGTCTGATAGGTGCACTTGCCTTAAGTCATTGTCAGAGTTAGTTTCCAGGTTCGATCATTCTCTTTATAAATTTTAAAACTCAACAAAACAACGATCAAGTTTTTGGCGCCGTTGTCGGGGAACTAAAATATTAAGAAAACTTATTTTTTATTACTTTAGCCATTATTTTTATTTTCTCGCAATTTATTTGTATTTGTATTTTTATTTTAGTTTTAACCTTGCTAATTTTCTTTCTTTCTTTTCCAACACAGGTACCTCTAGTTTATGACTAGAAGGAACCCGAAAGGACCACAGTATACAATAGTGATATTGAAGCTACCGCTCGCAGGAATTGCAGAGAAATTAGGCGAACCGTAAATTACACAGAAGAAGAGCGAGAAGGCAGATTCAATCCTACTGAAGGGATGGATGAGAATAACCCACCACCACAGGATGTGGCAGAAAACAATGCTCCATGTACTATGTATGATTATGCTAAACCTCATTTAACATGAGCAGAATCAAGTATTATTAGGCCTGCTATAGCTGCTAATAATTTTAAATTAAAGGCTAACACTATACAAATGATTCAACAATTTGTTCAATATGATGGTTTGCAGGACGAAGACCCAAATACCCATATAGCTAATTTTTTAGAGTCCTGTGATACCTTCAAAATAAATGGCATTTCTAATGATGCCATATGCCTTCGGTTATTTCCCTTTTCATTAAGGAATAAAGCCAAGCAGTGGTTGAACTCGTTACCACGAGGGCTAATCACCACATGGGATCAAATGACCAAAAACTTTTTATTAAAATATTTCCCACCACAAAAATGGCCAAATTACAAAATGATATCTCTTCTTTTGTGCAGATGGATTTAGAGAAATTATACGACGCATGGGAGAGATACAAGGATCTCTTGAGAAGGTGTCCGCACCATGGCTTACCCTTATGGCTCCAAGTCCAAACTTTCTATAACGGTGTAAACCCTTTAGCGAGGCAACTAATTGATTCAGTCGCCGGTGGAACCCTGAACAATAGAACTCTTGAAGCAGCCTATGAGTTTATTGAAGAGATGTCACTGAATAAATATCAGTGGCAGGTTATAAGGATAAAACCAACAAAATCAGCCGGTGTTTTCAACCTCGACGCAGTAACTATGCTATCAACACAGGTAGAGATGATGAATAAAAAATCTTAATAGTTTTTGTTCTTTGCAGGTACATCTAGTAATGCAGCGCGACACAAGTGGAACTATGGCGAATCCTGAGTACCCACCTTACCAACCAGGCACAGAAAGCGAATAGATGAACTATATAGGTAATAATTTTAGATCTAATAATAACCCTTATAATAATACTTATAATCCAGGTTGGATGAACCACCTAAATTTTTCGTGGGGACGTCAAGGAAATCAAGGAAATCATAGACAACAACCTCCTCCAAATTTCCAAAATCAGCCCTATCCACAAGAAAAGAAGCCGAACCTTGAAGAGATGCTGACAAAATTCATGGCAGCCATAGATACCCATCTCCAAAAAACTAAAACAACGCTCGATAATTAACAAGCATCGATCAAAGCGATCGAGAACTAAGTTGGGGAAATTACTAAGTCAGTTGGACAACTTGCAAAGTTAATTTCCGAACAATCGCAAGGGCTTCTACCAAGCAACACTGAGATTAACCCAAAGGAGCAAATCCAAGCCATAATAGCTCAGGAAAATGTAGGGTTAGACGAACCCAATTCAATACAAGAAAGTGAGGTAGAAGAAGATAAAGTTGAGGTAACACAAGAAAAACTAAAACCGGTAATCAAAGAGTACCAACCTCGCATACCTTATCCCAAAGCGTTGAAGAGAGACAATACAGAGGAACAGTTCAGTAAGTTTCTTAAACTTTTAAAGAAATTACATATTAACTTACCACTTCTTAAAGCTCTTTCACAGATGCCAGATTCGAGGAATTTTTTAATTCAACTCTTGTGAACAAGCGTAAGTTAGACGAGGAGCCACATGTGGAATTAAACGCAATGTGCTTAGCAGTTCTACAAAATAGACTACCACGGAAGCTAAAACATCCAAGGAGTTTTACAATTCCATGTTTAATTGGTAGACTAACAGTTGATAATGCTTTGGCTGATTTAGAGGCAAGTATAAATGTCATGCCTTATAAAATGTTTAAGCAGCTAGGACTAGGGAAACCCAAACAAACTAGGATGATTACTGAATTAGCTGATAAAACTATTAGAATTCCTAGGGGTATTATCGAAGATGTTCTCGTAAAATTTGAAATTTTTGTTTTCCCAGTAGATTTTGTTGTCCTAGACATGGATGACGATAATTTGATTCCTTTAGTTTTAGGAAGACCATTTTTTAACAACTACTAGGACTAAAATTGTTGTTGGCATAGGAGAACCCATACTTCGTGTTGGTGATGAATCAATCAGTCTACAAGCTCTTGACTCGACCAAGACATCAATTGATAAAGGTGAGAAAGTAAATTCAGTTGATAACCAAGTTGTTCAACATTCATCAAAGGAAACACCACAAAGCCGCAGACCTGAGCCGGATCATAGACCCCATGCCAACAAAGAAGAATTGCATGAGGAACGAAGCCTTAATATTGATAAATTAGAAGCGTGGATGACACATTGTAAAGAGGAACTGGATCCAAATGAAGTAAAACCAAAGGAGCCTCCAGAAAAGATCATAGGAACGTCGAACCACTTAAAAATAGGAGATTAGGTACTGTTAAAAAGGGAAGATCCATGAATTACCACGTCAGACCTAAATATAAACGAGGAAATCCCTCTTGAGGTATGCAATATCTTCCTATACGGAACAGTCAATGTAAGCAATCCCATATTCGGTACTTTTAAGGTAAACGCTTCTCAACTTAAACTTTATCATAAAAATAGAATTTACAGCATGAGGAAAGATATTCAAACTTTTAAACCACCCTATTTTTACAAATACGGGGAAAGTCTAGCTTAAGACTTTAAACGAGCACTTCTTGGGAGGCAACCCGAGCACTAACCCTATTTATTTAAACATTTGTTTTCATTTTAGTTTTTTTTCTTCTCTTCGTCTTAAACACCTAGTTTTAAACAAACCAAAAGTGCAGATTTCCAGACCACACGGTCTTGCACACGGCCATGGCTGTGACCGTGTGGAAGTACAGAATCTCCGTACTAACAATGGTATAAGAGGTACAAGTCAGAGAGAAACAAATCTTTGAGTCACGGACTCCAACCACCACCCCACGAGCACTCGACAAAATGCCACGGCCGTGCGATGCGGCCGTAGATGACACTAACTTATCACCAACGGGCGTGGCAATCTATAAAATGGGCATGGGTGAACCAACACGCCTAGACACACGATCGTGCGACACGACCATGTGAATTGACACACCTACGGTCCATGGGCGTGGGGAGCATTAAACCCCAAAACTCTATTTAAACCCAACCTCCCTTTCCCCTTCTTCTCACCAACTCCCCATCTTTTTCCTTCCTTCTTTTTCTCAAATTTCTCCCTTCTCCATAACAAGTCTCTAAACTCTTCGGCCTACACATATCCTTGTCAAAGAAGCGGAAAAACCAAGCATAATCTCCCAGAGGGAGATCGATCTACATAAGTTCATGCCGACCGCTTCATCCACTCTACAAGCTAAGGGTCTTTGAGACCATTTAACTTTTATTCTACTTTTCTCTTTTGCTTCAATTTCCTTCTCTTTGACTCTCTTATGCTTAATTTAGATTATTTTATTCTAGTTTCTTAGTTTTAGGTTCTTCAGGCTTCTAGGGAATCACATCGGAACCACGACCACTGGCTCAACACAGCTTTAAGAAACACACCTAGCTCGCGAACCATCCAACAATAAGGACTCCTCAGTCCATTCATCTTTTATGTTAATTTTATCTTACTTTCTATTTTCCTTCCCTTTAGTTTTCTTGTCCTTAAATACATAATTATTTTTTTAAAATGTGTCTTAATAATTCTTGGCTAATCCGTCACAAGTTTCTCCATTTCTTTATCTAGCACAGTGACTGTTGGCATCCACCACAGCACCACTGCCTCCTCTTCCAAATCAGGCCAAGAATAGTGATCCCAAAAAAAAATTCAAGAAGTGTCACTTCTCCCCTTCTCTTTTGATTTTAGTATCACATGATTATTTATCTATCTTTGTACATTGAGGGCAATGTACATCTTAAGTGTTGGGGGTAAAAGTGCCTAACTTTTTGCATTATTCTCAAATCCTTGAATTATATCTAGTTCTTAAGTAATTTCCTCATATTACTAATTAGGATGAAATTTTGATGATTTATGATTCTTATTGATATTTTTTGAGTAAGTCATATTTAATTATGCATTGATGTTTTAAATTTTAAGATACTAGAGAATCAAGCATGATAAGTCTATTTTTCAAGAATAAAAAATTTTCTAGGTTGTCGAACTGAATTTGAATATTACCTTGAACTTTAAATTTACAGGGATTAATGTTAAATACCCATAATTTTTGTGAGATTTGATCCTTATAGAGCATATTCATACTCACTTTTTTGATTCTGAGTGTGTCAACACTAAATTGTTATTCTAGAACTTGCCTCGATTATACATGTCAAGACCACATTATTGATTTGATATACTGAGATGATAAAGGCACTTAGGTTTTAACCCACTCACTCCACTAAAAAGACTACCTACATAATTAACCTCTAGTGAACCTCTTTGATCCTAACAACCCATTTTATTGATTCACCCGCTAATATTAATCCAAAACCCCGCTCGTATTTGTTATCACCATTCCTTTGACTACCCTTCTATCGAGAATTGATTTGATCAGTTGCCTAATTACTTTATTTTAGTTGATAAAGTTTTTCTTATATTATGCAAATATTTGGCTTGTTCTTAAAAAAAAAAAAAATGAAGTATATTCATTATTAGTTCTATGTTCTAAGAGCTTAAATGTTTAAATTCAACACCTTAAAGAAGAAGCTTGTGTTATTAGTATTTTAAATTTTCGTGTGATATAATTATTTAGGTTATTAGTTTATTTTTCTAAAGTTAGGTAATTTGCCTATTCAATCTCGATTCTAACCCTTCTAATTTAGCCTTTATCCACACCATTAACCCAAGCCCCGTTACAACCCTGTTAAAGACCTTTTGATTTGTGTATCATCTCATATTACAGTGGTGGAGATTTGATTTTTAGGCAAGCCTATGGGATTAACTTTTCAGGTTTGACTTATGAGTGTTTTTTTCCTAAACCTTAAACACTTCGAGTGTTTTGAGTGAATCTTTAGTGAGGATATCAATCATTGTCAGTTTTGAATCAGATGTAATTATTTAGTAAAGGGAGACACCT
Organism: Gossypium rotundifolium; assembly: GCA_025506655.1. NCBI lineage: Eukaryota > Viridiplantae > Streptophyta > Magnoliopsida > Malvales > Malvaceae > Gossypium > Gossypium rotundifolium. The sequence continues at coordinate 123,907,872 of CP106729.1, forward strand.
ATGTTTTCATGCTACAAATATATGACTTAGAATTGTTTGAATCTTTAGGAGTCTTTGAGTTAAATTATCCATGTATAAATTATATATGAATTATGATAAAGCATTGTTAATGAGAATTATGAATTGTGGAAAGCTCATTTTAATTGTAAGTTGAGAATTTTGCTTGAGGATAAGCAAAAGCTTATGTGTGGGGTATTTGATAAACCGTAAAAGTAACATATTTTAATCCCACATTTAGCATACTTTTGGATGATTTATTCCTTGAATTGTGTAAAAAGGTGCTCTTAATTCTTTCTTTTCGTGTTTTATACTCAGGAAGGCACCTAGGGATGAAAAGAATAGGAAACGGGTCTAAAACAGACCAAATTGGGCCAAAGTGGAAATTGACACGGCCTGGGCCCAAGACCACATGGTCGTGCCTCCCTAATTTAATCTAACATGGCCTAGACCTCGAAACACACGGGTGTGTCTCTTCAGCAGACTCGACCATAGCCTGAAATCGATTCACATGGGCGTGTGCCACGACCATGTCCCTGTCAGTAGCCAAGAGGGGTTTTACTCGGATTTGGATACTTAAAGGCAAAGAAACACATTCCAAAGCCTATTCAAACACCCTAGTAGGAATTCCACTCAGATTAGGATACTTAGGGGCCAAATAAAGCATTCCAAGAGCCTATATAAACACCCTAAGCATAACCTTCAAGGGGCGGTTAACTAGGCCAAGAAGCTGAGCCAGAAAAGGTCAGATTTGTGGGAACCACTCGAAGATAGCCAGTTGATCCATCTCAAGAAGCCAGAATTCTACCCAAGATAGCGGATTTCTCCTTCAATTCCTTCAGGGAGTTTTAGGGATTTCTTATGTTTTGTTTTATCTTTTCTTCTGAGATGTTTTCTTTTATTGTTATGAACTAAACCCTTCAAAACCTAAAGGGGATGAAACCAAAGATGAATCTTGTTATTGTTTTCTGAACTATATGATAAATATTTGATTTGTTATTAATTATGTGAGCTTAATTCTTATGTTAATATTTTCAAATATTGATTCAAGTTGAATGTGCTTAGGTGGTGGGGCAAAAGTCCCTATCTAAGAGTAGATCTAGCATAATTAAGTGTAGTTGATCGCGCACCTAGAGATAGGGTGATGAGATTTTACCGGATTAGGGTGAAACCTAATATGGGAATCCATAGATCGAGTTAATGTGATTCTAGGGGTTTCAATTAGAAAGAGATTTCAATTAATCAACCTAGGGTTAGACGTCATTCGCCTCGAGAGAGGGTTTAATATAAATCAAGGAATCCTATAGATCAAGTCAAGTGAATAAATCTTCTAGTTCAGTGTTAGATAACAAGTGAAGTCTAGGTGGATTCTTCCTAAGGGTATCGTCTTAATCAACTGAGTTTTCCCAACAGTATTTCCCCAATTCATTCTTTTTGTCTTTGCGTCTTTAGCTTAGTAGTTAGTTAGTTTTAGGTTAAATAACCAATGACTTAATATTTAGGCTAAATAATAGGAAGAAGGTTAGTATTAGTACTTTTAGTTCCTTTGGGTTCGACAATCTGGCCTTGCCTAAGCTATACTACTGTTTGATAGGTGCACTTGCCTTAAGTCGTTGTCACAGTTAGTTTCCAGGTTCGATCATTCCCTTCATAAATTTTAAAACTAGACAAAACAATGATCAAGAGCACATTTGTTTAATTGCTCCATGAAATTATATCATATTTTACTAAGTATTCGGTTATGATTAATTATATATATAGTAATTATTTTGCTATGGTCTTTGCTATATTTAGTAATGTCCTTTAACCCTAATTCAGCGACGGATGTGGGTTAAGGGTGTTACATTTTAATTAGTATCAGAGCTATGATTTTGCAGATTCTCAGACTAACGTAGCGCATGTGAGTCTAGCTATACATGCCATAATTATACTTTGATAGTGTGATGACTTTTGACAGTGAAATGTGTTATCTTTTTTCGTATAGTAAATGGATCCTGATCCCGAGCGAGCCATAGCTGATGTTGTCGAGAGTGTGGTGCCTGCTCCCACACAAGGGACTCCGCCGTATGAATCTGGACCAGCTACGAGTAATCATGACAAGGGGGCTAAACAAGCCGTCTTTAGTATAATGAACGATTGGTCCAATCAATACATTCGGACCAATCCAGCTGTTCAACAACCACTGAATCCGAATACTCCACCAGTAGTACCGATGGTACCCCTGATCATTAATCCTGATAGAATGAATAAGCCTCCAGTCGACAGAATCAGAAAACATGGGGCTTAAGAGTTTAGAGTCAAAGATGATGATGCTGAACGAGCTGAATTTTGGCTCGATAATACAATTTATATTTTTGATGAACTATCGTGTACTCCTGATGAGTGCCTGAAATGCACTATATCTCTCTTACGGATTCTACCTACTATTGGTGGAGTACTCTCGTATCAGTTATTCAAAAAGAGCGAGTTACTTGAGACTTCTTTCAAATAGAGTTTCGCAAGAAATATAACATCCAATGATTCATAGATCTGAGACACAAGGAATTTCTCGAGCTTAAACAGGGTCGTATGATCGTATCTGAGTATGAGCGCAAGTTTGTGAGACCTAGCCGATATACCCGTGAATGTGTTTTGTTTGAGGCTGCTATGTGCAGAAGATTTGAAGAAGGGTTAAATGAAGATATAAAACTACTGGTTGGCATACTTGAAAAAAATGAGTTCGTGGTACTTGTTTAGCGAGCTTGTAAAGCGGAAGAGCTGGGGAAAGAAAAATGAAAAGCTTAGTTTGAAGCTAAATATTTTCGTAAGAGATCAGCGGGTAAATTTTCTCAATCGTCATCAAAGAAGTTCAAAAAATGATAGTAGTCGATCCAAAGCTAATATAGGGTTCTCTATACGAGAATGACCACCAATGAGTTCACGAGCTACCTCGATTGCTGGTGTCAGCAATACTCGAATGAATAAACCCAAGTGTCAGCAGTGTGGTAGACGGCATTTTAGTAAATGTTGGGGTAAGCCCAACAATCGAGCTTGCTACAAGTGTGGTTCGTAGGATCACTTCATTCGAGATTGCCCAAAGTTAATTGAAAAGGATACTGCTCAAAGTGCAAGACTGAGTGATACTGCAGTTAGAGGTAGACCACCCCGAAATCTAGGAGGTAGGAGCGGTACTCAAAGAGGGACTTGGACACATGTATTCGATTAGAGGCTCGTGTGCCAGCTAGAACCTATGCCATTCGCGCCCGAGAGGATGTATCATCTCCAAATGTCATCATTGGTATTTTTACTCTCTTTAACACTAGTGTAATTGCTCGATTGATCCTAGTTCAACCCATTCCTTTGTGTGTTAAACATTAGTATCCAGCAAGACTTTACTTGTTGAGTCTACTGAGTTTGTGATTCAGGTTTTGAACCCCCTAGGGTGGTGTGTGCTAGTTGATAGAGTGGGAAAGAATTTCCCTTTGATGATTCTAGATTCATGTTTTGGTGAATGTTGGGGTAAGTCCAACAACCGAGCTTACTACAAGTGTGGTTCGCAGGATCATTTCATTCGGGATTACCCAGAATTAACTAAAAAGGATAATGCTCAGAGTGCAATATCGAGCAAAACTACAGTTAGAGGTAGACCACCCTGAAATGTAGAAGGTAGGTGCGGCACTTAGAGAGGGACTTCGAACATAGTTATTGGTTCAGAGGCTCGTGTGCCAGCTAGAGCCTATGCCATTCGTGCCCGAGAGGAGGCTTCATCTACGATGTCATCACTGGTATTTTTACTCTCTTTAACACTAGTGTAATTGCTCTGATTGATCCTGGTTCAACCCATTCCTATGTGTGTGAAACATTAGTATCCAGCAAGACTCTACCTGTTGAGTCTACTGAGTTTCTGATTCGGGTTTCGAGTCCTTTAGGCCGATGTGTGCTAGTTGATAGAGTGTGCAAGAATTATTTTTTGAGGATTCAAGATTCATGTTTTTTGGCTAATTTGATGTTATACCATTTGATGAGTTCGATATTATCCTAGGTATAGATTGGTTAACCGTGCATGATGTGGTAGTGAATTACAGACGAAAGACTATTGATCTACGGTGTCAGAATAATGAGATAATTCGAATTGAATCTACGGATTTGAATGGGCTACAAGCAGTGATATCTTTGATGTTGGCTCGACAATATTTGAGAAAGGGTTGTGAAGCATACTTTACTTATGTGATCAATAGTAAAGTAACCGAAAAAAGGATAGAATTTGTACCATTTGTATCTGAGTATCCAGATGTGTTTCCGGAGGAATTACGGGGATTGCCACCTGTTTGGGAGGTAGAGTTTGGTATTGAGTTAGTGCCAGGGATGATCCCGATCTAGATAGCTTCATATAGAATTGCACCGACTGAATTAAAAGAGTTGAAAGCTTAGTTGCAAGAATTCACTGATAGAGTTTTGCTCGACCGAGTTTCTCTGCCTGGGGTGTGCCAGTTCTATTTGTGAAAAAGAAAGATGGAACTTTGAGAATGTACATCGACTAGTGACAACTCAACAAAGTGACTATAAAGAATAAATACCCATTACCGAGCATTGATGATTTATTTGATCAGTTGAAGGGAGCCTCAGTATTTTTGAAGATCGATCTGAGGTCAGGTTATTATCAGCTACGAGTTAGAGACTCAGATGTACCTAAGACCGCTTTTCGGACGAGATACGGCCATTACGAGTTCTTGGTGATGCCATTCGAACTCACTAATGCCCCTGCTATTTTTATGGATTTGATGAATCGGGTATTTAAACAGTACCTGGATCGATTTGTGGTTGTATTCATAGATGATATTTTGATATATTCGCATAACGAAACTGAGCATGCTGAACAATTAAGACTTATGTTACAGATTTTGCGTGATAAGCAGTTATACGCGAAATTTAGCAAATGTGAGTTTTGGTTAAGTGAAGTCAGTTTTCTGGGGCATGTTGTTTCAGCATCAGGCATTCTGGTTGACTCGAGTAAAATCTCAACTATACTTGGTTGGAAACCCCAGTAAAATGTTTCTAAAATTTCGAGTTTTCTGGGACTTTCCAGGTATTATAGACACTTTGTAAAAGGATTTTCAATGATTGCAGCTCCGATAAAAAAGCTATTTTAGAAAGTTGTTTAAGTTTGAGTGGTCAGAGAGGTGCCAAAGAGTTTTGACCAGCTAAAACCTTGTTAACGGAAGCTCCTCAAGAGTTGTTAAGTCGGGTAAAGAGTTCATTATCTTCAGCGATGCATCCTTAAATGGTTTGGGCTGTGTTTTGATGCAAGAGGGTAAAGTTGTAGCCTACGCTTTGAGACAGTTGGAGCCGCACGAAAAGAACTATCCGACGCATGATCTCGAGTTAGCTGCCATAGTTTTCACTTTGAAAATATGGCGTCATTATCTATTTGGTGAAAATTTTCATGTTTATTTGGATCACAAGAGTCTAAAATACTTAATGACTCAGAAGGATCTGAATTTGAGACAGTAATGATGGTTGGAATAGTTAAAGGATTACGAGCTCGTGATTGATTTTCACTCGGGGAAAGCTAATGTGGTTACTGATGCACTAACCCAAAAATCACTATTTGCTATACGTGCAATAAATACGGATGTAGCTATGAATGATAAAGGTGCAATTATTGCAGAGTGGAAAGCGAGACCGTTATTCGTTCAACAGATTTGCGAAGCTCAAAAGATTGATAATGATTTATTAGCAAAAAGAAATCATTGTGGTTCGAATATGGATTCAGAATTTCAGATTGATGCTGAGGGATGCCTACGGTTTCGAAACAGAATATGTGTGCCAAAGAATCTTGAGTTGATTCAAATGATTTGTAATGAAGCTCATAATAGTTGATTTTCTATTCACCCGGGTAGCACAAAGATGTATAACGATTTGACACAACATTACTGGTGGCACGGTATGAAACGAGATATTTCAAACTTTGTCTCGAACTATTTAATATGTCAACAAGTAAAATTGAGCATCAAGTGCCATCGAGATTACTTCAGCCAATTATGATACCTGAGTGGAAACGGGATCGAGTCACAATGGATTTCGTAGTGGGTCACCGTTGACATCGAGCAAGAAAGATGCAATCTGGGTTATTGTTGATAGATTGACGAAATCGGCCCATTTTATTCCAATACGTACAGATTTCTCGCTTGATAAGTTAGCTGAATTGTACATCTCTCAGATTGTACGGTTGCACGGAGTACCTATTTCGATTATTTCAGATAGAGATTTGAGGTTTACATCGCAGTTCTGGAAGAAAGTGCAAGATGCTCTTGGTACTAAATTGCATTTCAGTACTACATTTCACCCTCAGACGGATGGTCAATCTGAATGTGTTATTCAAATACTCGAGGTAATTTAGTACTAATGGGGTAAGTTACACATGTTTATGAAACTAAAGAAATGGGATGTGATTATTAATTTTTGAGTTCGCTAAGATGGATTAATGAGATATGAGTATTCGGAATAGAGACTAGTAAATATGGTAGTTAATGAAATGTGATATGATCCATTCTTATGTTTATGAGATTCGTTGATAATCATATTAAATTGATTTAAATTGTATACCTTACCATTGCTTATAACTTACTAAGCTATGTTAGCTTACTGTGTGTGTTCATTTGACTATTTCATAGATTTTGAAGTCTAAGTTCGAGTTCGGGGATCATCGTCAGAGTCAATCACACTATCAACTATCTTTGGTACCCTTTTATAAGTTGAACTTTTTGAACTATGGCATGTATAGGCTATTTTACTCTTTTGAGTTTATTTCGAATATGATGTATAAAATGCCATGCAAAAATGGCCTCACTTCTATGTTTAGGGGTTTAAGTTGGATATAATATTTTATCATGATGAAAATGTTTTTATATGTTCGGTTTTATGGTAAGCTTATTTTGGAAGTTAATTCCTTGATATTTTATATGTCATATATGAATGCATGAATATGGTTTGAAGTGAGACATATAGTATATTAAGGTTGTTGGATGGACATAAGCATATTTGTATGTATGTACCACATATTAAGTTAGGAAATGACTATGATATGCTCTCTCGATATATAACTATTAGAAGTGTTATGTGAATGATTAAATTATGGCACATACGTGTGAAATTGTAAATATAGTTACATGATAGGGACTAAATGACATTATGAGTTATGTTCTTGGGTTGTGTATATTCGAATATACTATGTATGAGTTCTTTAATGGAAATTGGTATTATATGATTTAGGTTATGTATATGAAATGTATGGTTTTGGGGATTTTAGTTGTGTCATTTATAAGAAATTCAGTACTAAGGTAGTTGAAAGTTTTTGGGCAATTAATTTTTTATGTGATCTATGTTTGATTTGGTTTGGTTTGACAAAGTTTTGGCATGAGTATATTAGGTCTAAAATGTTTAGTACACTGTTGGTAAAATGAATAAGAACCATAAGTATATTAGGCCTTTGTTTCTAAAATGACCAAATAAATAGTGATTTTAATAGGTGATGTAAGTATATACTTATATGCGTGCATTTGAATGATTATGCTTAATTTGAGAGCACATTTGTTTAATCTTTCCATGAAATTATATCATATTTTACTAAGTGTTCGGTTATGATTAATTATATATAGTAATTATTTCGTTATGGTCTTTGCTATATTTTGTAATGTCCTTTAACCCTAATTCGGCGATAGATGTGGGTTAAGAGTATTACATTTTAATTGGTATCAAAGCTATGGTTTAGTGGATTCTCGGGCTAACGTAGCGCGTGTAAGTCTAGCTATACATGCCATAATTATACTTTGATAGTGTGATGACTTCTGACAGTGAAATGTGTTTTCTTCTTTCGTATAGTAAATGGATCCTGATCTCGAGCAAGCCATAGCTGATGATGTAAAGAGTGTGGCGCCTGCTCTCGCGCAAGGGACCGCGCCGGATGAATCTCGACTAGCTACGAGTAATAATGATAAGGGGGCTAAATAAGCCTTCTTTAGTATAATGAACGATTGGTTCAATCAATACATCTAGACCAATCCGGCTATTCTACAACCTCTGAATCTGAGAGAATGAATAAGCCTCCGGTCAACAGAATCAGAAAACATGGGGTTCAAGAGTTTAGAGCCAAATATGATGATGATACTGAACGAGCCAAATTTTGGCTCGATAATACAATTCATGTTTTCGATGAACTATCATGTACTCCTGATGAGTGCCTAAAATGCGCTATATCTCTATTACGGGATTCTGCCTATTATTGGTGGAACACTCTCGTATCGATTTTTCTAAAGGAACGAGTTACTTAGGACTTCTTTCAAATAGAGTTTTGCAAGAAATATATCAGCTAGCGATTCATAGATCTGAGACGCAAGGAATTTCTCAAGCTTAAATAGGGTCGTCTGACCATATCTGAGTATGAGCACAAGTTTGTGAGACTTAGCTGATATGCCCGCGAATGTGTTTCATCTGAGGCTACTATGTGCAGAAGATTTGAAGAAGGGTTAAATGAAGATATAAAATTTCTGGTTGGCATACTTGAAATAAATGAGTTCGTGGTACTTGTTGAGCGAGCTTGTAGAGTCGAAGAGCTGGGGAAAGAAAAACGAAAAGCTGAGTTTGAAGCTAAAGATTTTTGTAAGAGATGAGCGGGTAAATTTTCTCAATCATCATAAAAAGTTCAAAAATGATAGTAGTCGATCCAAAGCTAATATAGGGATCTCTGTACGAGAACGACCACCAGTGAGTTCACAAGCTACCTCGATTGGTTGTGTCGGTAATACTCGAATGAATAAACTCGAGTGTTAGCAGTGTGATGGACGGCATTTTGGTGAATGTTGGGGTAAGTCCAACAACCGAGCTTGCTACAACCAGCTCCTCTTCAAAACACAGGTCAGGTCTTACTTCAATTTCTTCCATTGACACTACATGAGATGGATCTGAACGATAGTAACTAAGCATCGAAACATGGAATACATTATGTATCTGACTCAACTCCGGAGGTAACTCAAGCTGATAAGCCACTGGTCCCACACGTTTCAACACCCGGTAAGGCTCGATGTGCCTGGGGCTCAACTTGCCCTTCCGTCCAAATCTTAGAACCTTCCTCCAGGGTGAGACTTTCAAGAAGACATAACCCCCACTAAAAATTCTATTCCTCTACACTTCAGATCTGCATGCGATTTCTTCCTATCGGAAGTTTCCTTCAACTGAGCCCGAATCAACTTAATCTTTTCCTCAGTCTTTGAGATCAATTCTGAAACCAACAACTGTTGCTCACCCAACTCTGTCCATAGCTATTGTTGATAGCTATTGTTGTACGCAAATTTCACCAATGGTAGAAAATCCTCCCAACTACCTTTGAAGTCGGTCACACAGCCCCTTAACATGTCTTCCAGGATCTGAATTACCATTTCCAACTGACCATCAGTCTGTGGGTGAAACGCTGTGCTAAAATCTAGCCTTGTACCCAAAGCTTCGTGCAATTCCTTCTAGAACCGTGATGAAAACCTAGGATCCCTGTCTGATATGATAGACACAGGTACCCCATGCAACCTCACAATTTCTGCCATATACAGCTTGGCTAACTTCTGTAACAAATAGTCGATACGAACTGGTATGAAGTGTGCAGACTTAGTCAACCAGTCAATGATTACCCACACTGAATACTTCTTAGTAGGCGTTAGAGGTAGTCCACTAACAAAGTCCATCGTTATCCTCTCCTACTTCCAAAGTGGAATCTTGATCAGTTGCAGCAACCTTGAAGGCAACTGATGTTCCGCCTTCACTTGCTGGCATGTCAAACATTTACTCACAAAGTTGCTAACCTCCCACTTCAGCCCTAGCCACCAATACAATTCACGTAAATCTCGATACATTTTGCTTCCACCCAGAATCATCTGCCTTAAACCAGAGTCCTTCGGCATACAAACTCTTCCACGAAAACATAATACCCCTTCATTGATCAACCCAAAATCCACTGCCTTTCCTCTTTTCACTTGCTAAATCTGAGAACCCAATGATTCATCTAACAATTACTTCTCTTTAATCTGACTAACCATGTCGGCTTTATCTAAAGTTCTGCTAATAGACTACCATCATCATAAAGACTAAGATGAGCAAACATTGCTCTCAAATTTGATATCACCTTATGACTTAACGCATCTGCCAACACGTTAGCTTTACCCAGGTGATATTTGATTAAGCAATCGTAGTCTTTTAGCAATTCTATCCACCTCTATTGCCTTAAATTCAACTCCTTCTGGGTAAGGAGATATTTTAAGCTCTTATGGTCGGTGTAGATGATCGACTTTTCTCCACACAGATAGTGTCTCCATATTTTCAGGGCGAACACCACAGCAACTAGCTCCAAGTCATGAGGGGATATTTCATCTCATACGGGCTTAGTTGACGAGATGCATACGCTACTACCTTCCCTTCTTGCATTAGCATACATCCCAAACCTGTGTGCGATACATCATAATAGACAACAAATTCCTTCCCAACCTTAGGCTGAATCAACACTGGTGCCTCAATCAAAATCCTCTTTAGCTTCTCAAAGCTTTCCTGTTGCTTATCAGCCCAAACAAATTGTACTCCTTTCTGCAATAACTTGGTTAAAGGTGCAGCAATCAACGAAAACCCCTCAACAAATCTTCTGTAGTACCCAGTCAAACCAAGAAAACTTTGAATTTCTAACATAGACTTCTACGATTTCCAATCTAGAATAGCTTCGATCTTTCGAGGATCAACCCTAATCCCCTCGATAGAAACAACATGCCTCAAAAAGGTCACTTTCTTTAGCCAAAATTCACACTTGCTAGATTTGGCATACAGTTGCTTTTCTCTTAATAGATGTAGAACCACCCGGGGATGCGAATCATGCTCCTCTTCAGTCCAGAGCACGCCAAAATGTCATCAATGAATACCACCACGAACCAATCTAGATAGGGTTGAAAGACCTAGTTCATCATATCAATAAAAGTGGCTGGTGCATTTGTTAACCCGAACGGCATCACGAGAAACTCGTAATGCCCGTACTGAGTTTCGGAACGCAGTCTTATGAATATCAGCCTCCTTGACCTTTAGCTGATGGTACTTAGATCTCAAGTCTATCTTCGAGAAAATTGAAGCTCATCGTAGTTGATCGAACAGGTCGTTAATCCTTGGTAGCGGGTACTTGTTCTTGATCGTCGACTTGTTCAATTGCCTATAGTCAATGCACATATGCATCGACCCATCTTTCTTCTTAACGAACAATACCAGTGCTCCCTATGGAGACACACTTGGTCAGATAAAACCACGGTCCAACAGCTCCCGAATCTGAGCTTTAATTTCTATTAGCTCTTTCGCCCCATCCTATATAGGGTGATAGACACCGGAGTCATTCCTGGTAATAGCTCAATGCCAAATTTGACCTCGCGATCTGGAGGCAATCCTAAAAGCTCTTCAAGAAAGACATCGGAGAACTCTTTCATCATCCTAACATCCCCTACAGACACTTCCTTGGCATCTAAAGTGCTGATGAAAGCTAAGTATGCCTCGCAACCTTTTCGCACCATCCTTTCAGCCTTTAGTGCCGACACCACATTTGACAAGTAATTCCTTCATTCTCCTATCACTAGTACCTCCTTATCCTTGAAAGTATTCAATATCATGTGCTTGGCAGCGCAATCCAAGTTCGCTCGATGCTTAACTAGCCATCCATGCCTAAAATCAAATCGAACTCGTCGAACGGAAATCCCATCAAGTCTGCCAGGAAAATAACTTATTGCACTTCTAAAGGCACATTCCTAAATAGTTTATTCACTACTATAGATTGTCCTAGAGAGCTAATCATAGACATTCCTCTATCAGCAATCACATATTTAACACCCAAAGTCCCGGACACAGTACAAGCAACATATAAATGTGTAGACCCAATATATATCAAAGCTATAAAGGGTACACAAAATATAAGGAACGTACCGATTATGACATTCGGTGCGTCGCCATCCTCTCGCTGTTGACCTGCATAGGCTAACCCCGACTGTCTTGTATCTATACTACCAGCACCTCTGCCCGGTGCTCTACGACCATGTCAAAAACCATTTGCCCCTCTGACCAGACCACGGCCGCTCGGCGGCTGCTGACCACCTCTTCTTGCTTGAGCAATTCCCTGACCTACCGTCTGCACCCTAGTCACCTCTTGTGGACAGTCCTTCATTAAATGATCCCTAATTCCACACTTGAAGCATCCTCCAGTTCTTCTCCAACACTCCCCCGAATGTACTTTCCCACACAAAGCAACGATCGAGTTTGTCCAACAGTAACAGGCATCGTAACTCAGCCTGGCCCATCAAACCTAAGACTCTTTTGGAACCCCCAGTAGACCTTGACGCCCTAAAACTTCTCTTATTTCTGCCCCTCTCTTTTTCTCGGTTCTGCCTCACTGAACGCTTCACCTCTTCGATAATTTTTTCCTTCTCAACCAGTATAGCAAAATCTCTTTCTCACTGCGGAGCTATCAGTACTCACAGTCCATCTCACAGACCATCCTCGAATCAAACACAACGTTCATAATCAGTTGCGATGATACCCCGAGTGTAACGGCTTAGGCGCAAGAACTTTGCCTCGCATTCACCCACAGATTTACCCTTTGAACCAAGTTCAAAAATTCTTTTCTCTAGGAGTCCACATAGCTCGCCCCAACATATTTTCATTAGATTGTTGTCTTAAAGAAATCCCAAGTAATACGGTCTGCTGGAGTACCTTCCCTTATTGTAAGCCACCACTGGTACACCTCATCCCGTAGAAGGGACACTTCTCCTTTTAACTTTTCCTCTGCTGTACAATCTAGATCATCCATGATTCATTAAATGGCCTCCAACCAGTATTCAGCTACATTTGGGGCCACACCAGAAATGCCCCTAAATATGTCAGCCCCATTCGCTCAAGTCGCTCAGAGATAGATTTTTGGGCCACCGATCCAGTACTTGCCCCAGCAATCCATTCCAAGACTCGCAACATAGCTTGGGATAAAAGCAACGTCCCCTCTAGCTTGATCATGAGACCCCACCTCGGTCACCTGTGACGCAGGTGCTTCCATATCAGGCATGTGCCCAGATGCCTTAGATCCAACCCCAGTACCTCAGTCGCGTCCACCACGTCCACGTCCTCTAGCACTCATGTTAACAGAATCGACTTAATCTGATTACAAATTTTATGGATTAGTATTTCACTTTAATGTTTATTAACAATGTTTTATGCAAAATGAGTATAGTAGTTTTTTTCGCGAATCGAATTTCCTAATGTCTCAGTCTCTAAAGTCTTAACTCTTATAGCTAGCAGCCACAAAACACTAATTCTAAAAATTCATTCTAAAATCATTTCATAATATCGAACAAAGTCAGAAGACTTATGGATTGGGTGCCGGAGACTCGTGTGCCATACTTTCAGAAAGACATACATTTCTTAAACCAGATTTTAAACCAATTTTGGAAAACATTTTTGAAACCCATTCCATAGCCGAGTTTTGCAACCTGGCACTGATACCACAATATGTAACACCCTAAACTCAGCCTAGATGTTACGATCGGATCTGACATGTCACATGGAAAGGTTGTTTATAGAAACTTCGAGATCATGTTAAAACCTTCTAGTTTTGTTTCAAATTTGAAAATTAAATTCTACTTTAAGGTTTTCTTGCAAAATGTTGTTAATATTAATAACCACCGAAACTTGTTTTATATCACAAAATCAGACTCAGTGGTTTTTTGTAGTGTGACGTTTTAGAAACAATTATTGAAGCTTTAAGAAAATCCCGAGTTTATTTATTGATAGTTGGTGGTTCGTTGTTAATATTTTGAAAAACAGTTATTTAAATTTTTAGGAAAACCCCGTTTGATCATTTCATGATAGACAACAACCGAGTTAAAGCATAAACCAAATTAAAATCCTAGTGGCATTATTACATAACATAATCCCAAATTAAAATAACATTTAATGCAAAGTAAAAAGGAAATTACTAAAATAACGATGTATGGCCACCGCAAAGTCCACCTCGGCCCCAAATCCTCACTGCTGGGTTTTACCTACAAGATTAAGTGGAGGGGTGAGATACGATAACTCAGTGCGTAATTCCCCATACGAACAAAACTAGGCCTGAGCCCATTCAACTACCAATTGGACCTTAGCCCTAACGAAATCAAATTGGACAAAGCCCATACAGAAATGAACTAGGCCTTGGCCCTATTAACATGGCATAGCAAATAATAAATGCAATGTAACGCAACCCAACCCAGCCTAGTAATCCACCCGCTACACACCACCCGACCAACCAAAATACACTGGTGGGGATTTCTACAATCAACCCTCATCCGCTACACACCATCCACGGTAGTAATGCTGCTCATCCCCGAAATTGTGGTAGTACCACCGAAATAATGTGACAGAGTCACTGAAATACCCTTCCCCTTTTCATCAATATCATATCCCAATCCCATGCAACATATTATCACAATGTGATGAATGTAATACATATCTCAATGTACATCAGATAATCAGAACACACATGTAGTCATGCTAAGTTATTCGAATGGCATAGTCATTAGTGTTACTTACCTGGTATCTCCAACTTACCCACTGGGTATCTCAATTGCCGTTACAGTTATTTCGGCTTTTAACCAATACAAATATTAATGCAAAATAGAAAAATGAAGGTGTGTGGTTTACACACCTGATTACGCGAAGGATTATACACTCCTGATCGCCATCACTCTCACTAGCGGAATAACAACGATTTGCCTATCCCAAACAGATGTCGGCCCTCTACCACAACCCGGTAGAAAATTTTGGATTGCTAACATTGCACGCCATTGGAACTTAAGAGCGAAGACTACGAGTCCACTCCCTTTAGGCTTCCTTTCTCGATGCCTTCTTAGGACGGCTAGCACTCGCATCCATGAAGAGAGTTCGATCAGTAAGGTACCACGGTGAAATCAGCAATTGTCTAACAAAGAGGTTTGGTTATGGAAGAGAACAACGAAGAGAGACTAATCGTATAGAACTAGAGAGAAACTCCTTACCTTAATTATCAATGCAGTTTGGTTCTATCCCCTTGACTGGGTTCCTAAATAACTCACGAGTTAAAAATGATGCTCCCCAAAAATAAAGAAGAAATGACCTTTCAGCCTAAAAAATCTAAACTCTTATTAAGAACGTCCATCAATCACCCATATTCGACCAAAATTAACTAACCAAGATGCCTTAGATTCGACCACTACGTTGACAAGAGCTCCAGCTTCCTACGGAAGAACAAACATGCTTCAAGTTGGAGAGAGTACTTATATTCGGCCTAAAAAGGAAGGAGTAAAGGATGACTACTATGATCTTTAAAAGAGAGAAGAGAAAAACATATGAAGAGAGAACCCGTTACCTTACAACAAGAAAAACCAATTGGAAAGGGATTTTTGGCAACCAAAGGAATCCTAGCACCTTGCTTCTTGATGTTCGGCTAATAAAAAATGATGAAAGATACAGGTTTAGTTTGACACAAGAGGGGTTTCGGCTCAAGAGCAGCACAAGAAATAGAGGTGTAAAAAGAAAAGAGGAAGAAATAGAAGAAGTGTAGAAGAATAGTGATTCGGCTAATGAATAAGGAAGTCAAAGAAAATGAAAGGGTGTGGAAGGTGATTTGGTCAAGAGAAGAAAGAAATAGAGGAGATGAAATGTTGAGAAAGTTTGGCTAAAAGAAGAGAAAAGACTAGAAGAGGATTCGGCTATGGTATGAACAAAGGAGAAAAAGAAAATGAAAACTTGAAGGGAAAAGATGGAGAGGAAAATGCAAATGGTCACTTCTATAGGCTTGGCTAACACCCAAACGACAAGAACAAATGGAGAGAAAAGAGAGTAATTTTGGTATTGAGAATAGTAAATGCCAAAAACGAAAATGAGAACTAAAATGCACCAAAGAATTTTCGGTGCACCAAAAGGAAAAAGTTGCACAACACTCAAGTGGTTCGGTTTGCTCTCTCAATTCCCCAAATGTTGAAATTCCCTTGCTAAACACCCTATAGCCGAAATTCACCTCCCACCTCTCCAACATTCGGCCAACTCTCACCCATCCTCTCAAATCCCTTATTTTTCTCCCCATTCACTCACCATCCCCCATTTCGAATTGGCTGACCAATTCAAACTCACCAAGCTCCTCTCCACCATCCATTTGAAAACCTTTGACTTATTCAACAATCGCCTAGATAGAGTCCTAGCCGAATGCCACCTCTTCCCCACCTTGAGTACAAAAAATTAAACTCCATAGTACAGCAGATGGGATTCGAACCTTTCTTCCCTTGCTTTCCTTGTGACGCCAACTCTACTAGGCCACTCTGCTTTCTTTTGTTAACACAACACCAACTTTTATACTTAAGGCCTACCTCCACTAGCTCACCCTCACAAAGTGCCCTAAAACCAAAATTTCACCAGGGCCCTGGCTCGACCCCGAACCTTCCCAAGACCCCAAAACATACCCAAATGACAAGCATAGCTAGCCAAATGTATGAAATAGTGCAAAATATAAAACCCTAAATTTTAGGATGTTACATTTTGAGACCACAAATTTGAAGTAGAAATATTTGTTTTATGATTGTTTTGATATGTTTTCATGATTGTGTGAAAGTTTCATGAAGAAATTTTGTGAATAAGTGTCCATTTTGACTTTCTGGACTAAATTACAAAAGTTTCAAATTATGAGATTCTAGAAGCTTTATGTATGAAATAGCTTTGGATTATTAATTAGAGGTCATTAAATAGTAACTTTCCCAATTACTATTTTTATGGACAAAAATGGGCATGAGTAGGTAAAATTTGAAAGTTTAGTAAAATGGCATTTTGGTCATTTGGTTAATAAAAGAATTAAAAAGGAAAATAAGTCAAAAATATTGTCCATCTTTCTCATGCTTAGTCAAAATTATCAATAACACCATAGCTAGGGTTTCTTCAACTTCCAAGCTTGATAGTAAGTGCATCCTAGCCTAGTTTTTAATGTTCTTTACGTTTTTAAGTTGTTATCAACCGATCTATCAATTTCTACCATTTATTGGAGCTAGGGTTCATGTTTAAAAATTTACCCATGTGTGACATGCATGTGTTTTGATGTTTTCATGATAGATTATGAAAGTTTGATGTTTAATAAACATCTTTTACTAAATGATTTTTTGATGAAAACACCAAAAAAGGACCTTTTTGTAAAAGTTGTGAAATGAGTAGTAAAAATCTGATTTGAAGGAAAATGTGGGCTGTTATGAGCATCTGTTAGGTTCGGCTAGGCTTGGGTAACAAAGAAAATGGACACATTTCATTTTATGAGCCTAGGGACTAATTTGTAAATATGTAAAAGTTAGGGCAAAACTATAATTTTACTAAAGTATGGTTTTTGGACTGATTTGAATGATGTGATAATTAAATGAGCTAAATTTGCTATTATAGATCAAGAAAAATGGAGTCTAAACCTAAACTGAGGAAAGAACAAAGTTGTAGACTGAATCGAATAGTTAGCCATATTTTGGTACCGAGATAAGTTAGTGTGTAAATAATGCAACATTACATTTTTAAGTATTTAATGCTTTAATATTGCATGAATTGTGTAATTATCCTTGTGGACTTAATTTATGTTGACTTGAGGATGATTCGACGAAGATTTGATACCTCGAAATCCCGGTTGAACCTTAGGAATAGTTAGGATACAAATGTCATGACATTAGGGTTATGAGTTTACGTGTAAGACCATATCTAGGATATGGCATCGTTATGAGATGTCGTGTAAGATCATGTCTGGGACATGGCATCAATATGAGAATCGTGTAAGACCATAGCTGGGCTATAGGCATCGATATGTGATCCCATGTAAGACCATATTGAGGATATGGCATTGGTATGATTTTATGTGTCTGTGATTCCTGAGTACCCTTTAGTATTTCAAGCGGTTCAACGGGTAATCCAAAGATTATGACAATGAAATGCAAGGTATGAACATGTTGAAAGGGTACAGGTATGTACACAAAGCTCATACATATTGAGATTATAAATCGATGAGATCTCGGTAAGAAGTGAATGAATAAATCATGATCACGAGTTTTATTGTACGTTATGTAAATGAAATCATTTAAAATGTATCTATGATACCTTATGGCATTGTGATAGATTATATTATGTTATGTTTACAATAATGCATGGTTAATGTTGTTAATTATTTACATGCAAACTTACTAAGCTTTATGCTCGGGGATCGAAGGACATCGAGACTCGATCACACTATCAATTGGAACTTTTGGGTATAGTTAGTCTCAACATTTTGAGTATGGCATGTATAGGAACTTGGTCTTTTTGTTATATGTCATATTGGTTTAGCCAAATGTGTTGGCTTATGATGATATTTGATTCATTTTGTATAAGGCTATGAGATGTGGCTCATAATGATTATTTGGTTGTAACCCTATTTATATATGCATGCATGTGCCAATGCCATTATGATATGGCCTATGGTTATTGATGGTTGAATGATGATATGTTGCATGTGATTATGGATGTTTGATGATGGTTAAGCACTTAGTTATGCCATGTGAAGTGCCTTGAAGTCATATATATATATATATATATATTTGGATTGGTGTGGTTTTGATATTGTGTAGATTTGTGCAAGTACAGTTGGTGGCAAAAAGGCTTGGTAAATGGCCTTATTTTGTCCACACGGGTAGACACACAGGCATATGTGTAGGCCGTGTGTGACACACGGCTTGCCCCATCGGCGTGTGTTATGGCCGAGTGTCCCCTGCACCCTAATTATTGCAAAATAGAATGCCCAGTAGGAAACACACAGATACGAGACACGGTCGTGTGTCTCAGTAATGTGAGAGACACAGCCATAGGACATGGGCTTATGCCCAGGCTGTGTGACGTCTGCACTTAATTTTTGGAATTTAATTCGCCACTTGGCCTAAGGACACGGGCGTGAGCCTTGGCTGTGTGACCTTATTTGGTTGATGACATCATGAATAGAATGTCCCCTATTTTGGACATGGCCTGAAGCACGAGCGTGTGATATGCCACACGGGCGTGTGGACCTTTTTGATGAAAATTTTCAAAGTTTTCCCAAAAATTTCTAGATCTCTCGGTTTAGTCCTTAACCACTCCAAATGTATGTTTTGGGCTTCGTAGGCTCATAATAGGGAGGATATGAGTGTATATGAAAAGTTTTAAATTTGTATGGAAATTCATGTATTGGTTTTGTATGAATGTTTGTGCAACACCCTTAACCCACATCCGTTGCCGGATTAGGGTTAAAGGACATTACTAATATAGCAAAGACCATAGCCGAAATAATTACTATATATATATAATTAATCATAACCGAATACTGAATAAAAGATAGCAAAGACCATAGCGAAATAATTACTATATATATAATAAATCATAACCAAATACTTAGTAAAGGATGATATAATTTCATGGAAAGATTAAACAAATGTGCTCTCAAATTAACCATAATGAATCAAATACACGCATATAAGTATATACTTACATCACCTATTAAAATCACTAATCATTTGGTCATTTTAGAAACAAAGGCCGAATATACTTATGGTTCTTATTCATTTTATCAACAATGTACTAAACATTTTAGACCTAATATACTCATGCCAAAACTTTGCAAAACCAAACCAAATCAAACATAGATCACATACAAAATTAATTGCCCAAAAACTTTCAACTACCTTAGTACTCAATTTCTTATAAATGACACAACTAAAATCCCTAAAATTATACATTTCATATACATAACCTAAATCATATAATATCAATTTCCATTAAAGAACTCACACATAGTACATTCGAATATACACAACCCACGAACATAACTCATAATGTCATTTAGTCCCTATTACGTAACTATATTTACAATTTCACACGTATGTGCCATAATTTAATCATTCACATAACACTTCCAATAGTTATATATATAGAGAGCATGACATAGTCATTTCTTAACTTAATATGCGGCACATACATACAAATATGCATAAGTCCATTCAACAACCTTAATATACTATATGTCTCACTTAAAACCGTATTCATGCATTCATATATGACATATAAAATATCAATGAATTAACTTCCGAAATAAGCTTACCATAAAACCGAACATATAAAAACATTATCATCATGATTAAATATTATAGCCAACTCAAACCCCTAAACATAGAAGTGAGGCCATTTTCGCATGGCATTTTATACATCATATTCAAAATAAACTCAAAAGAGTAATATAGCCTATACATGCCATAGTTCCAAAAGTTCAACTTATAAAAAGGGTACCACAGATAGTTGATAGTGTGATTGACTTTGACGATGGTCATCGAACTCGAACTTAGACTTCAAAATCTATGAAATAGTCAAATGAACACACACAGTAAGCTAACATAGCTTAGTAAGTTATAAGCAATGGTAAAGTATACAATTTAAATCAATTTAATATGATTATCAATGAATCTCATAAACATAAGTATGGATCATATCACCTTTCATTAACTACCATATTTAGTAGTCTTTATACCGAATACTCATACCTCATTATTCCATCTCAACAAACTCAAAAATTAATAATCACATCTCATTTCTTTAGTTTCACAAACAAGTGTAACTTACCTCATTAGTACTAAATTACCTCGAGTATTTGAATAACACGTTCAGATTGACCATCCGTCTGAGGGTGAAATGCAGAACTGAAATGCAATTTAGTACTTAGAGCATCTTGCAGTTTCTTCTAGAACCACGATGTAAACCTCAAATCTCTATCTGAAATAATAGAAATAGGTACTTCGTGCAATCGTACTATCTGAGAGATGTACAATTTAGCTAACTTATCAAGCGAGAATTCTATACGTGCTGGAATAAAATGGGCCGATTTCGTCAATCTATCAACAACAACCCAGATTACATCTTTCTTGCTCGATGTCAACGGTAACCCGGCTACGAAATCCATTGTGACTCGATCCCATTTCCACTCAGGTATCATAATCGGCTGAAGTAATCTCGACGGCACCTGATGCTCGGCTTTTACTTGTTGACATATTAAACACTTCGACATAAAGTCTGAAATATCTCGTTTCATACCGTGCCACCAGTAATGTTGTCTCAAATCGTTATACATTTTTGTGCTACCTGGGTGAATAGAAAATATACTATTATGAGCTTCATTAAAAGTCATTTGAATCAACTCAGGATTCTTTGGCACACATATTCGGTTTCTGAACCGTTGGCATCCCTCAGCATCAATTTGAAATTCTAAATCAATATTCAAACACAATGATTTCTTTTTGCTAATAAATCATTATCAACCTTTTGAGCTTCGCAAATCGGTTGGACGAGTTACGGCCTCGCTTTCAACTCTGCAATAATCGCACCGTCACAGTCATAGCTATATCTGCATTTATTAACGTAGAGCAAATAGTGATTTTTGGCTTAGTGCATCAGTAACAACATTAGCTTTCCTAGGTGAAAATCAATCACGAGCTCGTAATCCTTTAATAGTTCCTACCATCGTCACTGTCTCAAATTCAAATCCTTTTGAGTCATTAAGTATTTTAGACTATTGCGATCCGAATAGACATGACATTTTTCACCAAATAGATAATGACGCCATATTTTTAAAGCAAAAGCTATGGCAGCTAACTCGAGATCATGCGTCGATAGTTCTTTTCGTGCGGCTCCAACTGTCTCGAAGCGTAGGCTACAACTTTCCCTTCCTGCATCAAAACACAGCCCAAACCATTTAAGGATGCATCGCTGAAGATAATGAACTCTTTACTCGACTCTGGCTGAACAAGCACTGGAGCTTCCGTTAACAAGGTTTTTATCTAATCAAAACTCTTTTGGCACCTCTCTGACCACTCGAGCTTAACATCTTTCTGTAACAGCTTTGTCATCGGAGCTACAATCATTGAAAACCCTTTTACAAAGCATCTATAATACCTAGCAAGTATCAGAAAACTTCAAACTTCGAAACATTTTGCGGGGGTTTCTACTCAAGTATAGCCGAGATTTTACTCGGGTCAACCCGAATGCCTAATGCTAAAACAACATGCCCCGAAAACTGACTTCACTTAACCAAAACTCACATTTGCTAAATTTTTTGCATAACTGCTTATCACGTAAAATTTGTAACACAAGTCTTAAGTGTTTAGAATGCTCGGTTTCATCATGCGAATAGATCAAAATATCATCTATGAATACAACCACAAATCGATCCAAATACTGTTTAAATACCCGATTTATCAAATCCATAAAAATAGTAGGGGCATGAGTGAGTCCGAACGGTATCACCAATAACTCGTAATGGCCGTATCTTGTCTGAAAAGTGGTCTTAGGTACATCTGAGTCTTTAACTCACAACTGATAATAACATGACCTCATATCGATCTTCGAAAATACTGAGGCTCCCTTCAACTGATCAAATAAATCATCAATGTGCGGTAACGGATATTTATTCTTTATAGTCACTTTGTTGAGTTGTCACTAGTCGATGCATATTCTCAAAGTTCCGTCTTTCTTTTTCACAAATAGAACTAGCGCACCCCAAGGAGAGGAACTCAGTCAAGCAAAGCCTCTATTAGTCAATTCTTGCAACTGAGCTTTCAACTCTTTTAATTTAGTCGGTGCCATTCTATACGGAGCTATCGAGATCGGGGTGGTCCCTGGCACTAACTCAATACCAAACTCTACCTCCCGAACAGTGACAATCCCAGTAATTCCTCCGAAAACACATCTGGATACTCACATACAACTAATATAGATTCTATCCTCTTTTCAGTTACCTTACTATCGATCACATAAGCAAAGTATACTTTGCAACCTTTTCTGAAATACTGTCGAGCCAACATCGAAGATATCACTGATGGTAGCCCATTCAAATTAGCAGATTCAATTCGAATTATCTGATTATTCTGACACCGCAAATCAATAGTCTTTCGTCTGTAATTTTCTACCGCATTATGCACGGTTAACCAATCCATACCGAGGATAATATCGAAATCATCAAATGGTGATAACATTAAATCAGC
Source organism: Gossypium rotundifolium (assembly GCA_025506655.1). Lineage (NCBI taxonomy): Eukaryota > Viridiplantae > Streptophyta > Magnoliopsida > Malvales > Malvaceae > Gossypium > Gossypium rotundifolium. The sequence goes on from CP106729.1 coordinate 123,930,962, forward strand.
AAAAACATGAATTTAGAATCATCAAAGGGAAATTCTTTCCCACTCTATCAACTAGCACACGCCGGCCTAGGGGGTTCAAAACCTGAATCACAAACTCAGAAGACTCAAGAAGTAAAGTATTGCTAGATACTAATGTTTAACACACATAGGAATGGGTTGAACTAGGATCAATCAGAGCAATTACACTAGTGTTAAAGAGAGTAAAAATACCAGTGATGACATTTGGAGATGAAGCCTCCTCTCAGGCACGAATGGCATAGGCTCTAGCTGCACACGAGCCTCTGATCGAATAGCTGTGTCCAAAGTCCCTCTCTGAGTACCGCTCCTACCTCCTAGATTTCGGGGTCTACCTCTAGCTGCAGTATCATTCAGTCTTGCATTTTGAGCAGTATCCTTTTCAGTTAACTCTGGGCAATCTCGAATGAAGTGATCGTGCAAACCACACTTGTAGCAAGCTCGGTTGTTGGACTTACCCCAACATTCACTAAAATGCCATCTACCACACTTCTGACACTCGGGTTTATTCGTTCGAGTATTGTCGACACCAGCAATCAAGGTAGCTAGTGAACTCACTGGTGGTCGTTCTCGTATAGAGATTCTTGTATTAGCTTTGGATCGACTAATGTCATTTTTGAACTTCTTTGATGACAATTGAGAAAATTTACCCGCTGATCCCTTACGAAAATCTTTAGCTTCAAACTCAATTTTTCATTTTTCTTTCCCCAACTCTTCAGCACTACAAGCTCGCTCAACAAATACCACGAACTCATTTATTTCAAGTATGCCAACCAGTAATTTTATATCTTCATTTAACCCTTCATCAAATCTTCTACACATAGTAGCCTCAGATGAAACACATTCGCGGGCATATTGGCTAAGTCTCACAAACTTGCGCTCATACTCAGATACGATCATACGACCTTGTTTAAGCTCGAGAAATTCCTTGCGTTTCAGCTCTATGAATCGTTGGCTGATATATTTCTTGCGAAATTCTATTTAAAAAAAGTCCCAAGTAACTCATTCCTTTGGAACAACTGATACAAGAGTGTTCCACCAATAGTAGGCAGAATCCCATAATAGATATATAGCATATTTCAGGCATTCATCAGGAGTACATGATAGTTCATCGAAAACATGAACTGTATTATCGAGCCAAAATTTAGCTCGTTCAGCATCATCATCATATTTGGCTCTAAACTCTTGAGCCCCATGTTTTCTAATTCTATTGACCGGAGGCTTATTCATTCTCTCAAGATTAATGATTGGGGGTACCATCAGTACTACAGGTGGAGTATTCATATTCAGAGGTTGTAGAATAGCCGGATTGGTCTAGATGTATTGATTGAACCAATCGTTCATTATACTAAAGAAGGCTTATTTAGCCCCCTTATCATGATTACTCGTAGCTAGTCGAGATTCATCCGGCGCGGTCCCTTGCGCGAGAGCAGGCACCACCCTCTTGACATCATCAGCTATGGCTCACTCGGGATCAGGATCCATTTACTATACTAAAGAAGAAAACACATTTCACTGTCAGAAGTCATCACACTGTCAAAACTCTTCTGGCACCTCTCTGACCACTCGAACTTAACAACTTTCTGAAACAGCTTTTTCATCGGAGCTGCAATCATTGAAAATCCTTTTACAAAGCGTCTATAATACATGGAAAGTCCCAGAAAACTCCAAATTTCAGAAACATTTTGCTGGGGTTTCCAACCAAATATAGTCGAGATTTTACTCGAGTCAACCTGAATGCCTGATGCTGAAACAACATGCCCTAAAAACTGACTTCACTTAACCAAAACTCACATTTGCTAAATTTCGTGTATAACTGCTTATCACGCAAAATCGGTAACACAAGTCTTAAGTGTTCAGCACGCTCAGTTTCGTCACATGAATAGATAAAAATATCATCTATGAATACAACCACAAATCGATCTAGATACTGTTTAAATACTCGATTCATCAAATCCATAAAAATAGCAGGGGGATAAGTGAGTCTGAATGGCATCACCAAGAACTCGTAATGGTCGTATCTCGTCTGAAAAGTGGTCTTAGGTACATCTGAGTCTCTAACTCGCAGCTGATAATAACCTGACGTCATATCGATCTTCGAAAATACTGAGGCTCCCTTGAACTGATCAAATAAATCATCAATGCATGGTAATGGATATTTATTCTTTATAGTCACTTTGTTAAGTTGTCAGTAGTCGATGCATATTCTCAAAGTTTCGTCTTTCTTTTTAACAAAAAAAACTAGCGCACCCCAGGGAGAGAAACTCAGTCGAGCAAAACCTCTATCAGTCAATTCTTGCAACTAAGCTTTCAACTCTTTTAAGCCAGTCGGTCCATTCTAAATGGAGCTATCGAGATTGTGGTCATCCCTACCACTAACTCAATATCAAACTCTACCTTCCGAACAGGTGGCAATACTGACAATTCCTCCAGAAACACATCTGGATACTCACATACAACTGATACAGATTCTATCCTCTTTAAGATTACTTTACTATCAATCACATAAGAAAAGTATGATTCACCACCCTTTCTCAAATACTGTTGAGCCAACATCGAAGATATCACTGCTGGTAGCCTATTCAAATCCGTAGATTCAATTCGAATTATCTCATTATTCTAACATCGCAGATCAATAGTCTTTCATCTGCAATTCACTACCATATCATGCACGGTTAACCAATCCATACCGAGGATAATATCGAGCTTATCAATTGGTAATAACATCAAATCATCCAGAAAACATGAATCTCGAATCATCAAAGGGAAATTCTTACCCACTCTATCAACTAGCACACACTGGCCCAAGGGGTTCAAAACCTGAATCACAAACTCAGTAGACTCAACAAGTAAAGTCTTGCTGGATACTAATGTTTCACACACATATGAATGGGTTAAACCAGGATCAATCAGAGCAATTACACTAGTGTTAAAGAGAGTAAGAATACCAGTGATGACATTTAGAGATGAAGCCTCCTTTCGGGCGCGAATGGCATTGGCTTTAGCTGTACACGAGCCTCTAATCGAATAGTCTGGTCTGAAGTCCCTCTATGATTGTCGCTCCTACCTCTCACATTTTGGGGTGGTCTACCTCTAACTACAGTATCGCTCGGTCTTACACTCTAAGCATTATCATTTTCAGTTAATTCTGGGCAATCCCGAATAGAGTGATCTTGCGAACCACACTTGTAGCGTTAAGGTGTTGAGGTGTTGAGAAGGAAATTTGTTCCATTGGTCAAAGTGTTATGGCGTAATCATGGTTCAGAGAAAGCCACGTGGGAGCTAGAAGAGGCAATTCGACAGCAATACCCTCATCCCTTTTAATCAGGTAAATTTTGAGGCCGAAATTTCTTTAAGGGGGTAGAATTGTAACATCATAAAATTTGGGGTTCTGCATTTTGCACTATTTCATGCATTTGGCTAGCTATGCTTGTTATTTAGGTATGGTTGGGGGTCTTGGGAAGGCTCGGGGTCGAGTCGGGGCCCTGGTGAAATTTTGGTTTTAGGGAACTTTGTGAGGGTAAGCTAGTGGAGGCATGACTTCAGTATAAATGCTGGTGTTGTTTTAACAAAAGGAAGCAGAGTGGCCTAGTGGAATTGGCATCACAAGGAAAGCAAGGGAAGAAAGGTTCGAATCCCATTTGCTGCACTATAGAGTTTAATTTTTTGTGCTCAAGGTGGGAAAGAGGTGGCATTCGGCTAGGACTCTATCTAGGTGGTTGTTGAACAAGTCAAAGGCTTTCAAATGGATGGAGGAGAGGAGCCTAGGGAGTTTGAATTGGTCAACCAATTTGAAATGGGGGATGGTGAGTGAATGGGGAGAAAAATAAGGGATTTGAGAGGATGGGTGAGAGTTGGCCGAATGTTGGAGAAGTGGGAGGTGAATTTTGGCTATAGGGTGTTTAGCAAGGGAATTTCAGCATTTGGGGAATTGAGAGAGCAAACCAAACCACTTGAGTGTTGTGCAACTTTTTCCTTTTGGTGCACCAAAAAATCTTTGGTGCATTTTAGTTCTCATTTTTGTTTTTGGCATTTACTATTCTCTATACCAAAATTACTCTCTTTTCTCTCCATTTGTTCTTGTCGTTTGGGTGTTAGCCAAGCCTATAGAAGTGACCATTTGTGTTTTCCTCTCCATCTTTTCCCTTCATGTTTTTGTTTTCTTTTTCTCCTTTGTTCATACCATAGCCGAATCCTCTTCTAGTCTTTTCTCTTCTTTTAGTTGAACTTTCTCAACATTTCATCTCCTCTTTTCTTTCTTTTCTTGACCGAATCACCTTCTACACCTTTTCATTTTCTTTGACTTCCTTATACCTTAACCAAATCACTCTTCTTCTACACTTCTTCTATTTCTTCTTCTTTTCTTTTTGCACCTCTATTTCTTGTGCTACTCTTGAGGCGAAACCCCTCTTGTGTCAAACTAAACCTATATCTTTCATCTTTTGTTATTAGCTGAACATCAAGAAGCAAGGTGCTAGGATTCTTTTGGTTGCCAAAAGTCTATTTCCAATCGGTTTTCCTTGTTGTAAGGTAACGGGTTCTCTCTTCATATGTTTTTCTCTTCTCTCTTTTAAAGATCGTAGCATTCATCCTTTTACTCCTTGCTTTTTAGGTCGAATATAAGTACTCTCTCCACCTTGAAGCATTTTTTTTCTTTTGTAGGAAGTCGGAGCTCTTGTCAGCAGTGGCCAAATCATAGGCATCTTGGTAAATTAGTTTTGGCCAAATATAGGTGATGGATGGATGTTCTTAATAAGAGTTTTTAGGTCGAAAGGCCATTTCTTCTTTATTTTTGGGGAGCATCATTTCTAACTCGTGAGTTATTTAGGAACTCAGTCAAGGGGATAGAACCAAGCTGCGTTGATAATTAAGGTAAGGAGTTTCTCTCTAGTTCTATTTGATTAGTCTCTCTTCGTTGTGCTCTGCCATAACCAAATTTCTTTGTTAGACAATCATTTATTTCACTATGCTACCTTACTGATCGAACTCTCTTCATGGATGCGAGTCCTAGCGGTCCTAAGGAGGCATCGATAAGGGAGTCTAAAGGGAGTGGACTCGCAGTCTCCGCTCTTAAGTTCAAATGGCGTGTAGTGTCAGCAATCTGGTATTTTTTACCGGGTTGTGGTATATAGCCGACATCTATTTGGGATATGCAAATTGTTGTTATTCCCGCTAGTGAGAGTGACGGCGATCAGGAGTGTATAGTCCTTCGCATAATCAGGTGTGTAAAGAACACACCTTCATTTGTCTGTTTTGCATTAATATTTATATTGGCTAAAAGTCAAATAACTGTAACGGCAATTGAGATACCCAGTGGGTAAGTTGGAGATACCAGGTAAGTAACACTAATGACTATGCCATTCGAATAACTTAGCATGACTATATGTGTGAATTGATTATCTTATGTACATTGAGATATGTATTGCATTCATCACATTATGATAATATGTTGCATGGGACTGGGATATGATATTGATGAAAAGGGGAAGTGTATTTCGGTGACTCTATTACATTATTTCAGTGGCACTGCCACAATTTTGGCAATGAGCAGCATGACTGCCATTGATGGTGTGTAGCGGATGAGGGTTGATTGTAGAAATCCCCACCGGTGTGTTTTGGTTGGTCGAGTGGTATGTAGCGAATGGATTACTAGGCTGGGCTGGGTTGCATTGCATTGCATTCACTATCTGCTATGCCATGTTAATAGGGCTAAGGCCCAGTTCATTTTTGTATGGGCTTCACCCAATTTGATTTCGTTAGGGCTAAGGTCCAATTGGTATTTGAATGGGCTCAAGCCCAGTTTTGTTCATATGGGGAATTAAACACTGAGTTCTCGTAACTCACCCCTCCGCTTAATCTTGTAGGTGAAACCCAGGAGTGAGGATTTGGGACCGAGGTGGACTCTGCTGTGGCCATACATCATTATTTTAGTAATTTCCTTTTTACATTGCATTAAATGTTATTTTAATTTGGGATTATGTTCTGTAATAATGCCACTAGGATTTTAATTTGGTTTTTTCTTTAACTCGATTATTATCTATCATGAAACAATCAAATGGGGTTTTCCTAAAAATTTAAATAACTATTTTTCAAAATATTAACAATAAATGACCAACTATCAATAAATAAACTCAGGATTTTCTTAAAGCTTCAATAATTGTTTCCAAAATGTCACACTGCAGAAAACCTCTGAATCTGATTTTGTGATATAAAACAAGTTTTAGTAGTTAGTAATATTAATAACATTTTGCAAGAAAACCTTAAAGTCGAATTTGATTATCAAATTTGAACCAAAACTTGAATATTTTAACATGATCTCGAAGTTTCTTTAAACAACCTTTCTATGTGACATGCCAAATCTGATCGTAACTTCTAGGTCGGGTTTGGGGTGTTACACGAAACCACTATTTCAACTAGACCCAAAATCGAGATGTTATAGAGACATTTCAGAGTTTGTGTCGAGATGCTTAGTTTTTCAACAAGTCAAAGTTGAACATCAAATGCCTACGGGATTATTACAGCCTGTGATGATACCAGAGTGGAAATGGGATAAAGTTACGATGGATGTCTTATCGGTATTACCATTATCTCCAAAAAAGAAAGATGCTATTTGGGTTGTTGTTGATCGAATGATGAAATCGGCACAATTCATTCTGGTACATACGGATTATTCACTTGATAGATTGGTTGAATTGTATATCTCTTAGATCGTTAGATTACGCGAGGTGCCAGTTTCTATTATTTCGGATAGAGATCCGATGTTTACGTCGTGATTCTGGAAGAAATTGCAAGAAGCTTTAGGTATGCGGTGTAACAGCCCGACTTAGGGCCTAGTCAAAATAGTGGTGCGAGACTACAAATACGAAGTAGAAATACATGTTTAAATGATTTTTATAAGGCTTATGAGGTGCTTGCATAATTGTGTGAAAATTTTATGAAGAAATTTTATTAATTAATGAATAAATTGTCCATTAGGACTAAATTGAAAAAATTAGAAAATATGAGATTCTAGAAGATTTAAGTATGAAATAGCATGATGTAAATTGGTAGAGGTCATAATTTAGAAAATAGACCATTATATAATAAGATGGACAAAAATGGACATGAGAAGGAAAAATCTCAAGAAAGAATCATTAAGGGCATTTTTTCATTTGGTTAATAAAAGAATTAAAAGGGAAAAACATGCAAAAATCATGTCCATCTTCTTCCTTCTTGGCCGAAAATCACAAAGAGCCATAGCTGGGGTTTTTTTCAACTTCCAAGCTTGAAAGTAAGTGCATCCTAGCCTCGTTTTTAATGTTCTTCATATTTTTGAGATCATCGTAGCCCGGTTCAGCTATTTCTAGCTATATTTTGAGCTAGGGTTTATGTTTAAAAATTTACTCATGTAGGACATGCATGTATTTTGATGTTTTATGGAAGATTATGAAAATTTAATGTAGGGTAAACATCTTTTTCTAAGTGATTTTCATGAGAAATGCATAAATGGGCTAAATTGTAAAAGTTATGAAAATGGTCATATATGAGTGAAATAGTAAAAATTTAAGGTTTCTATAGTTGAGAATATGATTTGGCTAGGCTTGGAATACAAGGAAGTTGAATGAAAATCATTTTACGAGCCTAGGGACAAAAGTGTAATTATGTAAAAGATTAAGGGCAAAATTATAATTTTTCTAAAGTATGAATTATGAGTCAATTTAGTCAACATAAATATTAAAAAGTTAAATTTTTATTATAGATCAAGAAACGCGAAACCCGGATCGAAACTGAGGCAAAAACAAAGTTGAGGACTAAATTGCACAATTCTACACATTTTGAGTACGGAGGTAAGTTTGTATGAAATTATGGTTTTATATGTATTTTCATTAAAATATTTATTATGCAATGTGATATACATTATTTCCTTGAAGAAGAAGAATAATACCTTAATAAGGATATTTACGAGGATACCTATGTCATAACACGAGACAAGAAAAGCCCGTGTAAGACCATGTCTGGGACATGGAATCGGTATCAAGGAATGTAGGTCCTATGTAAGACCATGTCTGGGATATGGCATGGCACCAAATGTAGATCCTATGCAAGACCATGTTTGGGACATGGCATCAGTCATCGAATAAGGAAGGTCTTGTGTAAGATCATGTCTGGGACATGGCATCGACACCATCTGAGTAAGGTCTCGTGTAAGACCATGTCTGCGACATGGCATCGACACCATATGAGGAAGGTCTCGTGTAAGACATGTCTGGGACATGGCTTTGGCACCAAAGGAAGACCTCGTATAAGACCATGTCTGGGACATGGCATCGACATCAACTTAAGAAATCCCGTGTAAGACCATATCTGGGATATGGCATCGGCAATATAAGGCTATTCTATGTAAGACCATATCTAGGATATGGCATTCGTAACGAGGAACATGTTTGATGAGATTGAATATCCTTAGTTATTCAAAGCAATTCAATGGGCAAAAGAGTTGAGTGTATAAAAGGGTAACAAAAGAGCAAAGTAAGTAAAGGTGATAACAAGTTACGCTATATAAGATAGATAAAGAGTTTTATTTAAGTTAAAGAAGTTGATGAAGTGAGTTATGTTTATTTTAGCAAAAGTGCTAAATTATGTAACTAAGTGATACAGGTATCATAATTAAAATACAAAGTATGAGATCATATTGTGAAATGAGATGGGTAAGAGTAAGTATGAGTAAGTATGCTTTTGCATTTAATACTTATAATGTTCACGTGTTATGAGAAGGATGAGTTGTTTTGAGTATTTATGGTAATACATAAGATTTCATGCAAATTTACTAAGCTATATGCTTACCCCTCTCTTTTCCTTCTTTCTTTGTAGTTTTGCCAAGCTAGTTCAGGAATCAAGGACGTTGGAGCTCGGATCACACTATCAACCATTATTTTGGTATAACAAAGTTTAGTATTTTGAGTATGGCATGTATAAGAGTTTGACCATTTTGAGTTATGTCATATTGAAGGAAAATGGTTAGTTTTCAAGTTTGTGCATTCTTTTGTATATGGCCATTAGAAATTGGTCGATATTTGTTAAGTTTTATACCTTTTATGATGATGAGGTTATGCATTTAAGTTTATGCAATGGATGGAATAATTGAGAGACTTGAGATGAATCAAGTGTGTTTATGTTTCAGGGTGGCAATTGGCTTGGAAAATAACCTAAAAGTGTCCACACGGGTTGACACACGGGTGTGTGTCTAGACCGTATGTGACACATGGTCAGCCCATGGGTGTGTTAATAGGTTGTGTGTCCCCTGCATCAACCCACGAGAATGTGATTCGTCACACGGGCCATCACATGGCCTTGTGCTATTAACGGTTTGATGACATTATAAACAAAGAGCTCTAAGGGTGAGAGGCACGGCCGTGTCTAGGCCGTGTGAAGGACACGGGTTATAGACAAGGGCTTGTGCTTAGCTGTGTGGAGTAAGTCAGTGTTGACCACAGGTGACGAATACGGGCATGTCCTTTAAACCATACGGGCGTGTGGCCCCTATTTAGGCAAAAAGTTTTTAAGAGCTTTTAAGTTCCCGGATAAATTCTGAATCCCTCCGAACATACAATTAGGCCTCCGTAGGCCCATTATATGCACATTATGATTGAAAAGAAAAGTTTTTAAGAGGTAACAAAATTTTAGGGCTCATAAATGTAAGATTAAGTAAGATTAAGTATAGTAATGCCTCGTATCCAATCTCAGAGTTGGACTCGGGTAAGAGGTGTTACACGCAGTTACATTTTAGTACTGCATTTCATCTGCAAACTGACGATCAATCTGAGAGAGTAATCCGAATTCTAGAAGATATGCTTCGTTGCTATGTTTTAGAGTTTGAAGGCAACTGGGAGAAATATTTTCCATTGGTTGAATTAGCATATAACAACAATTTTCAATCGAGTATAAAAATGACACCGTATGAAGCATTGTATGGTCATAAATGCCAAACATCGTTATACTGGACCGAGCTTAGTAAGAAAAAATTCACGGGGTTGATTTGATTAAAGAGACCGAAGAGAAAGTGAAAGTAATTCACGATAGTTTAAAAGCAACTTTAGATCGATAGAAATCGTATGCGGATTTGAAATGTAAAGACATTGAATTTCAAATCGGCAACAGAGTATTCTTGAAAGTATATCCGTGGAAGAAAATTCTTCGTTGTGGTCGCAAAGGAAAATTTGAGTTATCAATTTATCGGGCCGTATGAGATTATCGAAAGGATAGACCCAACGACATATTGACTAGCATTGTCATCTGAGTTAGAAAATATCCATAATGTGTTTCATGTTTTAATGTTATGATAATATCGATTGTATCCATCACATATCATCTCTCTAGCAGAGAGAGAAATTCAACCTGATATAACATATAATGAAGAACTGATCAGAATTTTAGTTTGAGAGTTTAGAGAATTGAGAAATAAATGCATAGCTCTAGTGAAGGTTTTATGGAGATTTCACAGGATTGAAGAAGCTACGTGGGAGCCCGAGGAAGCTATGAGAAAATAGAACCCTAACCTCTTTTCTGGTAAGATTTTTGGGGACGAAAATTCCTAAGGGGGAGAGTTGTAACAGCCTATTTTTAATCAAATCAGAACAGTGATTTCGGGACCACAAATTTGAGGTAAAAAAATTATTTTATTATTATTTTAATGTCTACAATATGATAATATGATTGAGTGAAAATTTCGTTAAGAAATTTTATCGTTTGAATGGTCAATTTGACAAAAATAACTAAATCACGTAAAGTGTAAAACTTATTTTCTATTAGTTAAAGGTGTCTAATAACTATAGAACTTTAAAGTAAGGTCCTTATGTGGTAATTAGATCATTATTAAAGTGGATGGACATTTATGGATGCATATTAAGTGATTTTAATAAATTATATTAAATGTTAAAATAGTCAATGATTAAATAGCTTAGTAAAAATAATAGAAACACAAAATCATCTTTAATTTCTATCATCTTCCACCAAAATTTTGAGCTAGGAAACTCCATTTAACGAGCTTAAGGATTCGACCATTCAAGCTCTTTGCATGGTATGATTTTTTACTCGATTTTTAATGATTTCTATGTTTTCGGAGTCGTTGCAGCTTAATCTAGTTAGCCTAATGATTATTTTACAAAATTGTTAAAGTTTTAGGGTTTTCCATTGATGAATCTATGTGTATTTTGATGTTTAATGATATAAAATGTATGGTTGTTGTTAGATAAACAACATTTGTTAAGTGATTTTTAGTGAAATGTCCAAATAGGGATTAAATTATGAAATGTATAAAATTCATGGTTAAATTGTGAAATAAATAAAAAATGTGGGCTGTTAGGGACTTAATTGAAATTCAGCTAGCATTGGTATAGGTTAAATTGCATGAAATTGAATTTTTATGAGATAAGGACTAAATTGTAAAAATGTTGAAATATTAGCGGTAAAAGTGTAAATATATTAATGTGTATTTTGGATTAAATTGACTTGAGTGATGATTAAATAAGTTAATTTTGATTACTATAGATCAAGAAAAGCGAAATTTGAATTTAGATCAGGGGAAAAACAAAGTATCAGATTAATCGACTTATTTCACTGTATTTGCGTTTGAGGTAAGTTCCTATGTAATAAGCATTGTTATAATTGTGTTTTAAATGCTTTAATATTGCATAAAATGTGAATACGACCTTGCAAATATATTTCACGACGATTCAGAAAGTGTGAAATCCCAGTTGAACCTTAGGAATAGATTAGGATACGAATGACATGTCATTAGGGTTATGTGATTGGGTACTGGTCCATAAGTTCTACTAGTGGCTAAGTTATTCGGATGTGTTGTGGATTCTCGTTAGCTTGTGTGAGCAGCACCGTGTACCTTCGTCATGACTATCAGCTTGTGTGAGCAGACCCATTGATAGCTCAGAGTGAGCATTATATATGATATGAGATTGAGATAGCTTCGGCTATATATGTGCCACTTAGTGTGTGAGATTCCCTGGTATCGGATAGAATTTTGAATGCTTCAACGGGTATATCAAAGGTATAGATGAGTATGAGATAAAAACGAGCTTGTACAGGTATGTACGTGAAATATACGATCATTGAATCAAAGAAGTTGATGGAAATTGTGCTTAATCTTGGATTGAATACATTTTTAAGTTATGCTTCAAATTTGAATTGCATTATATGATGTTTATTTAATTGAATTGTTGGTTGGTAAGTTTTACTTATTCAACATACGAGCTAACTAAGCTTTATAGCTTACTTTGTTTACTTTTTCATGTTTTATAGTGATTTTTGAAGTTAGCTCAGATTGAGAGTCGTCAGAGATTGCATCACACTATCGAGCTTTTATTTTGGTACTTTTAAGCTTATATTTTAGTTATATGCCATGTATAGGATATGGTCATTTTAATATATAGTTTAGTAGTGAATTTGGTCATTTGAAATGGCTTATAAATGTTAAGTATTTGGTTTTGTGTATAGCCATGAGAGTTGGCTTATTTTGATTGATTTGGTTGTGTAAATATATATGAAATGGCCTTTTTCTTGTGTTGTTAATTGTTATATTAATGCTTGTGGTGAATGGTTGATATTTGAGAAGTTATATGCTTGTGAGTTTGGGCAAAATTCTACATGTTTGAAAGTGTTCATTTAGTTGATTTGTGAATGTGCATTTGGTGTAAATGGAATGGCCTATTTTGTTACTTGTGTGTATTGTAGATGATGGTATAGAACTAGCATGAATTAGGCTTGATTTATTTGGTTTGAATGCCTATTTATGTCATGTTTTGGTGCCATTTGGTTTGGTGTAGGCGTATGTAAATTTGGGTGGCAAGATGGCTTGGTAAATAGCCTATTTTTGTCCACATGGGCAAAGACACAGGCGTGTGTCTCAGCCGTGTGTGACACACGATCAGATTACATGGCCGCGTGTCCCTTGGTGTTGAATTAAAAATCAATTCAGTATGCTCCACACGGGCATGTGACTTGGTCATGTGACATAAGTCAGTATACCCTACAAGATTTGCACAGCCTAGCACATGGCGTGGCACACGGGCATGTGAGGCCATTTCGAAGGGCACACGGGCTGGTCACATGGGTGTGTGGTTGGCCGTGTGACCCAAGTCAGAGAGGTACACGGGATCGGACATGAGCTGGGACACAGCCATGTGATCCCAATTCGAATGTCCACACGGCCTGTGTCACAGGCCTGTCTTTGGCCATGTGAGACACACGATCGGGCCACATGGATGTGTGTCCCCTGTATTTTGAAAAATTTTCTAAGTTTTTAAAAGTTTCCTAGGTTATCGGTTTAGTCTCGAACCACTTCTAAAGCATGTTTCGTGCACTCTGTAGGCTCGTATTAGGGACAATGTGATTGATTATGAATGACGTGTATATAAAATTGATAATTGTATGATAAATGTTTGTTTAATTGTGTAATAAGTTTGGTAATGCTATGTAACCCTATGTAGGTGTTGAATACGGGTGAGGGGTGTTACATTATTGGTGTCAGAGCTACGGTTTAGTCGATTTTAGGAATAACGCAGCAGTATGTGAGAGTCTAGCTATACATGCCATATATAACCTATGATAGTGTGAGAATGTGAGAGTAGCACAATCAGAGTCGAGACCCGTATCGGGTAGTCAGGGAGGAGAGGCCAAAGAAGCCTTCTTCCAAATGATGAATGAGTGGTTTATGGAGTTTGTTCGAACAAATCTGACTACTCAGAAACCTCTACCCCCACCTAATCCTCAACCTGGTTCAAGTAGCTCCTCAAGGTATAGAACTTTTACAATTAAATAAGCCGCCTATTGATAAAATTCAAAAATACAGGGCTGAAGAATTCAGAGCTACTGTTGATAATGATCTTGAAAGAGCCAAGTTTTGGCTTGAGAATACGATCAGAGTATTTGATGAATTATCGTGCACGCCAGCTTGAATGTATAAAATGTGCCGTATCACTTCTGAGAGACATTGCATGTTAATGGTGGAATACTTTGATATCGGTAGTGCCGAGAGAATAGGTCAAGTGAGAATTCTTTCAAGGTGAGTTCAGAAAGAAATACATCAGCCTGGAGTTTATCAATAAAAAATGAAAAGAGTTTCTAGAATTGAAATAGGGTCAATGTCTGTAACTGAGTACGAGAGAGAGTTTGTGTGACTCAGTAAATATGCATGAGAATGTGTTTCCACTGAGCCACTTATGTGTAAGAGATTCAAGACGGATTAAACTAAGACATCGATTGCTAGTCAAGATTCTGAAATTGAAGGAATTTGTTGTGTTAGTTGATCGAGCTTGCAAAGCAGAAGAACTTGGCAAAGAAAAGGAAAAGCTAATTTCGAAGCTAGAGATTCGAGGAAGAGATTGATGAATAAACCCTATCAATCCTCGTCAAAGAAATCACAGGAACTGTATAATCGTTCAGCAGCTTCAGCTGGGTATTCTAATAGAGATCATGGAAAGCAATACACGAGTAATAAAGCTCAGAATACTTCAGTGTCGAGTATGGGTAGTGTGAGAAACAATAAACCCGAGTGTCAACAATGTGGAAGGTGACATTTTGGAGACCGTTAGATGAATAATAATTGTTGTTTTAAATGTGGCTCAAAAGATCATTTCATTCGAGATTGTCATGAGTTACCCGAGAAAGATAGATATCAGAATGAAAGATCGAGTAATATAGTTGCTAGAGGAAGACCACCTAGAAATGTGGGAAATATGTCTTATAGCAAAGGAACGAAAAAGGACTCTGTTATGAGATCCGAGGCTAGAGCACCAGCTAGAGCTTATGCTATTCGCGCTTGCGAAGATGCGTCGTCACCGGATGTTATCACCAGTACATTTTATCTCTATGACAGTAATGTAATTGCATTGATTGATCTTGGAACGACTCATTCATATGTTTGTGAGAATTTAGTGTCTAGTAAGAGCTTGCCTATTGAGTCTACTGAGTTTGTGATTAAAGTGTCGAACCCCTTAGGCAAGTATGTTCTAGTTAATAAAGTTTTCAAGAACTGTCCCTTAATGACTCTAGTTTACTATTTTCTGGCTGATTTGATGGTTTTTCCATTTGATAGATTCGATGTGATTTTAGGTATGGATTGGTTGACACTATATGATGCTGTTGTGAATTATAGACGAAAGACTATTGAATTGAAATGTCAAAATAGTGAAATTCTTCTAATTGAATTAGATGAGTCGAGTGGGTTGCTTGTTGTGATTTCGTCTAGGTCAGCTTAGATATATGTAAGAAAAGGTTGTGATGCTTATCTGGCATATGTACTGGATACAAAAGCATCTAAATCGAAGATTGAATCAGTACCAGTTGTATGTGAATATCTGGATGTGTTTCCAGAAAAGTTGTCTGGGTTGCCACTGATCAGAGAGGTTGTATTAGGGACAATACGATTGATTATGAATGACTTGTATATGAAATTGATAATTGTATGATAAATCTTTGTTTAATTGTGTAATAAGTATAGTAATGCTCCATAACCCTATTCTGGTGTTGAATATGGGTGAGAGGTGTTACAAATTTTGTTTGGTTTTTTATATGAATATTGATGTATTTTGAAACATTGAAATTTATGTCAGTTTGTTCTGTAATATTTAGTAATGCTCCATAACCCCATTTTAGCAATAGATACGGGTTAAGGGTGTTTCATTTATTGGTATTAGAGTTACGATTTAGTTGATTCTCAAACTAAACGTGGCGCATTTGAGTCTAGCTATACATGCCATTAATAGTGTGATATCTCCTAATCGTTTTAAAATATGTTTTCATATAGCAATGACATCCAATCAAATAGACTCTGATGGAGTTGAAAGTAACACGCAAGCCTCTATTCACAGAGCAACATCAAGTGGTTCGAGGACCATATCTAAGGGCGAGAGGGAAGCTAAAGAAGCTTTCTTTCAAATGATGAGTGAGTGGTTTACTAGGTTCGTGCGAATGAACCCGGTGGCTCAACACCTCCACCCCCACATGTTTCCTAGTCGGTTCTTGTTGTTCCCTTAGGCATGGAAATAGTACGAGCTAATAAACTACCAGTTCATAAAATTTGTAAATATGGGGATGAATAATTTCGCTATAGTTAATGATGATCCTGAGAGAGTTAAGTTTTGGTTAGAGAATAATATCCGAGTTTTCGATGAGTTATCTTGTACACTAGCTGAATGTGTAAAGTGTACAGTATCTCTACTAAAAGATTCAGCATATCAATTGTGGAATACATTTATTTCAGTTGTGCCGAGGGAGCATATCAATTGGAAATTTTTTCAATGTGAGTTCAAAAAGAAATATATAAGTCAAAGATTCCTTGATCAGAAGCATAAAGAATTTCTCAAGCTTAAGTAGGGTCATATGACAGTGTTAGAGTACGAACAAGAATTTTTTAGACTGAGTAAATATGCTCAAGAGTGCATTTCAACCGAGACTGCAATGTGTAAACAGTTTGAAGACAGATTAAATGAGGATACAAAGCTTCTAGTTGGGATCCTCGAGATGAAAGAATTCATTGTTTATGTTGACAGATCACATAAAGTCAATGAGCTTAGGAAAGAGAAATGAAAATCCAATTTTGAAGCAAAAGATTCCAGATAATGGTCGACCAGGAAGTTGTATCAGTCACAGTCGAAGAGATCAAAAGAATACCATAATCGCTCAATTACTTCAGAGGGTTACCCTGATAGAGATCGAGGCAAACATTATACAGTTCTAAAACGCAAGCTATGTCTATGGCTAGCGTAGGTAGTGTTAAAGGTGTGGACGTTGACATTATGGTGAGTGCAGAGCAAAAGATGGGTCATGTTTCAAGTGTGGTTCGCTTAAGAATTTCATTCGTGATTGTCCAGAAATATCTTAGAAACAAAAAGTGTAGAATGTTTGACACAACAACATTTCCACTAGGGGTAGACCACCTCATAACCCTAGAAATGTGAGTGGTAGTAGTGGTGTAACAAAGGACTCTACCATGAGATCCGAGGCTCGAGCACCTGATAGGGCTTATGCTATTCACGCACGAGAGGAAGCTTCTACGTCAGATGTTATTATGGGTACTTTCTCTATCTTTGACACTAATGTTAGTACTTTGATTGATTTGGTATCAACTCATTCATATGTGTGCAAGAACTTAGTGTTTAGTAAGAATTTACCTGTTGAGTCCATTGAATTTGTGGTTAAAGTGTCAAACCCCCTAGGTTAGCATGAATTAGTTGATAAAGTTTTCAAGAACTGTCTATTGATGACTCGGGGTTACATTTTTTCGGCTGATTTGATGCTATTTCCATTTGACGAGTTTGATGTGATTTTGGGCATGGATTGGTTAACTCTACATGGAGCTGTTGTAAACTGTACACGAAAGCTTATTATATTGAAATGTCAGAATGGTGAGATACTTCGTATTGAATCAGATAGTGTGAGTGGGTTGCCTATGGTTATTTCAGCTATGTCAGCGCAGAAATATGTGAGAAAAGGTTGCAATGCTTACCTTGCTTATGTATTGATACTAAAGTGTCTAAATCAAAGCTTGAAACAGTGCCAATGGTTTGTGAGTATCCTGATGTGTTTCTAGAATAGTTACCTAGATTACCGCCGATTAGAAAGGTTGAGTTTTCTATTGAATTAGTACCGGGACATCCCGATCTCGATAGCATCGATAGAATGGCTCCTACTAAGAGCACAGGTTGTAAGAATTGACAAATAGGGGTTTTGCTCGACCTAGCTTCTCACCTTAGGGTGCACCGATTCTGTTCATTAAGAAAAAGGACGGATCGATGAGATTGTGTATTGACTATCGTCAGCTCAACAAGGTTACAATCAAGAATAAATATCCACTACCTCGAATTGGCGATCTATTTGATAAGTTGAAATGTTCCACAATATTTTCAAAAATTGATTTTCGTTCTAGCTATTATCAGTTACGAGTGGAAGATTCGAAAGTGCCGAAAACTGCATTTAGACTAGGTACGAACACTACGAATTTCTTGTGATGTCGTTTGGTTTAACTAATGGACCTACAGTATTTTTGGACTTGATGAATAGAATCTTCAGATTGTATTTAGACAGATTTGTTGTGGTATTTATTGATGACATTCTGTGTAACAGTCCGGTTTATACCCTAGTCATAACAGTGGTTTCGGGACAACAAATCTGAGTTTGTATAATATTTTAATATTATTTTCTGTGCCTATGATATGTGATTAAGCATGTGTAAATTTTTTTGTGAATTAAATTGTCTGTTTGTATGCCTAATTTGAGCAAATGACTAAATCGCAGAAAATGCAAAAGTGGCCTTCTAATTTAATGAGTGTCAAATTGTTAATGTCTTTATCATGTGAGGTCTTTAAAAGGGAAATATACCATTAAATATTGGATGGACGGTTAAAGGCCATTGATATGTGGTTTTGGAAATGTTTTAATGATGGGTAAAATAGTAAATAGGCATTAATATGTATATTAAATAAAACAAACATATGAAAGATAATGGTTATCATCTTTTAGTATCAAAAAGAAAAAAAAAAAGAAAAAGAAAGAAGAACCCTAAAGTTTCGGTTAGCTTTTTGGTTCGACTCAATGTATATTTTGCTTCGATTTTCGATAATTTCTACGTTTTCGTAATCGTTGCTTTGTATACTTCAAAACCCATGCTTCAATTTTGAGAATTGATGATGATTTTGAAATGTGTCTTTGATGAACACATGAGCCTTGAAATATTTGATGATGAAATATGGAATATATGTGTTTGATTAGCATATTTTGTATTTAAGTTTTTGACGAATTTGAGTATTTTGGACTTAATTGAGAAAATAGTAATTTGAAGGACTAAATTGTGAAATAAATAAAATGTAGGGACTTGTATGAGTTACATGAGAATTCGGCTAGGCATGGGTAACTTGAAATTATGTGTATTTTGTGATTTTGTGAAATAGGGACTAAATTATCCAAAAGTGAAAATGTGAGGGCTAAATTGCAAATTGCCCTAGATGTGTATTCTTGGATTGAATTGAATGAGTTGATGAATAAATGGATTAAATTTGAATATGTATAGATCAAGAACCAAAGAAAACTGACTTAGATCACGGGAAAGAGAAAGTTAACGAGTAGCTATTTTCATTCTGAAATATCAAATCCAAGGTAAGTCACTATGCAAATAAACGTATTCGTATGATATTATACTTGTTCGTATGACTAAGGTTGATAATGTATACCTATGAGAGTATATGCTTATGAATTCCGAGATGAGTCTGACATAGTGATTAAATCTGAGAAGACCCGATCGAACCAAGGAATAGATAGGATTAGCTATGTCATGACATAGGTATCTGTTCTGTTTTATCATATATAAGACCTCGTTTGGGACATAGGCACCATTATCTGATCATATATAAGACCTCGTCTGGGACGTAGGCATCATTATCTGATCATATATAAGACCTCGTCTAGGACATAGGCATCATTATCTGATCATATATAAGACCTCGTTTGGGACGTAGGCATCATTATCTTATCATATATAAGACCTCGCCTGGGACGTAGGCATCATTATCTGATCATATATAAGACCTCGTCTGGGATGTAGTCATCATTATCTGATCATATATAAGACCTCATCTGGGATGTAGGCATTATTATCTGATTATATATAAGACCTCGTCTGGGACGTAGGCATCATTATCTAATCATATATGAGACCTTGTCTAGGACATAGGCAACATTATCTGATTATATGTAAGACCACGTCTGGGACGTTGGCAGCGATATGAGCTTATCGTGTAAGACCATGTCTAGAACATCGGCATTATATTGATTCGTGTAACAATTGTCCGAAACTGAGGTATCGATATCTGAGTACATGTAAGGTCTCATTTAGTACATTGGCTTGTACGACTATTTCGAGTTTTCTGAGCATCCTATTAGATTCCCATTGGATCAATGGGCAAGTCTGTGATGCAAATTGCAAATCTGAGTTAAGAATAAATATGTGTATGTAAAACCATTTCGTATGTTGATTATACACTAATTGTGTATATAAGGTAAGCATCTAAGCAATTTTACTATGACGCTATGGATACGGAATTGATGATATGATATGTAAGGTTTTGATTATATGAATTACGTAATTATATAATTCTTGAAGTTGCAAAGATAACAAATGTGGTTAATAGTGTATGAAGCAAAGCATATATGCAATAATATATTAAATGATTGATATGTACTAATGTATTTATTTGCATAAGTGCTTTATGCCAAGTTTATTTGTATATGACTTACTAAGCTTTTGGAAAGCTTACTCGTGTGTGTTTTCTATTTTATAGGTCGCCAAAGCTATCAAGGCTTGGGACCGCCACGGATCATCATCACACTACTAAAATCATTTTGGTACCCTTTTAAAATGTATATAGCTAATTATGGCATGTATAGGCTAGATAAGTGTATGTGATTATAAGATGATTTTAGCCATATGTTTTGTTAGTCTCGAGTTGATAAAATGCTTGAATGAATGAGTTATATGAAGCATATATTTTGGTATGCTTTGATGCATATGAAATGGTTAAGTTTTGTTACAAATGGATGATATATGCTTGAAATGATATAGGAATTAGTTTGTAAGTTAGTATGAATGGAATTGGTATTGAATGTATAGATGAAGTGAACCATTTGATATGTATTGGTTGCCATATATGCATATTATGTTTAGGTACATATTGCTTGCAGGAAGACCCTAAGTTGGTGGCATATTGGCCTGGTAAAATAGCCTATAATGTCACATGGTTGAGGCACACGCGTGCCTAAGATCATGGGTAAATTAAGCGAGTGTGGCTTAAATTGCACACGGCCTCGGTACAGGTGTGCTTGATGGCCGTGTGAGAAATGGCAATATGTGATCTAGTAGTACACGGCCTTAGCACACGGACGTGCTTGGTGGCCGTGTTGATTTTGGTAATATACCACCACGGGAGGACACACGGAGTATCCAATAGCCGTAGGTGTTTTGAAAAGAAAATATATTTCCACAATATTAATAAATTTTTCATTAAGTTTGGTTTTCTTTTAACCTATTAATTTCTCTTAAAAATAATGTTTTAAGAAGATACAAAATTACTTTAAAATTCGATTTCAACCCGATCTTTAAGTTAATTTATTTTATTCAAAATCATCAAGTTTTTCTTAAACAAAGGAGAATTTGCTAAAGTTTTACTCGAGGAACATATCAAATCCTAAAGGGCTTTTTGGGCCGGGTTTGGGGTGTTTCAGTGAGATACTTCGTATTGAATCAGATAGTGTGAGTGGGTTGCCTATGGTTATTTCAGCTATGTCAGCGCAGAAATATGTGAGAAAAGGTTGCAATGATTATCTTGGTTATGCATTGATACTAAAGTGTCTAAATCAAAGCTTGAAACAGTGCCAATGGTTTGTGAGTATCCTGATGTGTTTCTAGAATAGTTACCTAGATTACCGCCGATTAGAAAGGTTGAGTTTTCTATTGAATTAGTATCGGGGACATCCCCGATCTCGATAGCATCGTATAGAATGGCTCCTACTAAGAGCACAGTTGTAAGAATTGACAAATAGGGGTTTTGCTCGACCTAGCTTCTCACCTTAGGGTGCACCGGTTCTGTTCATTAAGAAAAAGGATGGATCGATGAGATTGTGTATTGACTATCGTCAGCTCAACAAGGTTACAATCAAGAATAAATATCCACTACCTCGAATTGGCGATCTATTTGATCAGTTCAAATGTTCCACAATATTTTCAAAAATTGATTTTCGTTCTAGCTATTATCAGTTGCGAGTGGAAGATTCGAAAGTGCCGAAAACTGCATTTAGAACTAGGTACGAACACTACGAATTTCTTGTGATGTCGTTTGGTTTAACTAATGGACCTACAGTATTTTTGGACTTGATGAATAGAATCTTCAGATTGTATTTAGACAGATTTGTTGTGGTATTTATTGATGACATTCTGTGTAACAGTCCGGTTTATACCCTAGTCATAACAGTGGTTTCGGGACAACAAATCTGAGTTTGTATAATATTTTAATATTATTTTCTGTGCCTATGATATGTGATTAAGCATGTGTAAATTTTTTTGTGAATTAAATTGTCTGTTTGTATGCCTAATTTGAGCAAATGACTAAATCGCAGAAAATGCAAAAGTGGCCTTCTAATTTAATGAGTGTCGAATTGTTAATGTCTTTATCATGTGAGGTCTTTAAAAGGGAAATATACCATTAAATATTGGATGGATAGTTAGAGGCCATTGATATCTGGTTTTGGAAATGTTTTAATGATGGGTAAAATAGTAAATAGGCATTAATATGTATATTAAATAAAACAAACATATGAAAGATAATGGTTATCATCTTTTAGTACCGAAAATAAAAAGAAAAAAGAAAAAGAAAGAAGAACCCTAAAGTTTCGGTTAGCTTTTTGGTTCGACTCACTGTATATTTTGCTTCGATTTTCGATAATTTTTGCGTTTTCGTAATCGTTGCTTTGTATACTTCAAAACCCATGCTTCAATTTTGAGAATTGATGATGATTTTGAAATGTGTCTTTGATGAACACATGAGCCTTGAAATATTTGATGATGAAATATGGAATATATGTGTTTGATTAGCATATTTTGTATTGAAGTTTCGTTTAATTTGAGTATTTTGGACTTAATTGAGAAAATAGTAATTTGAAGGACTAAATTATGAAATAAATAAAATGTAGGGACTTGTATGAGTTACATGAGAATTCGGCTAGGCATGGGTAACTTGAAATTATGTGTATTTTGTGATTTTATGAAATAGGGACTAAATTGTCCAAATGTGAAAATGTGAGGGCTAAATTGCAAATTGCCCTAGATGTGTATTCTTGGATTGAATTGAATGAGTTGATGAATAAATGGATTAAATTTGAATATGTATAGATCAAGAACCAAAGAAAACGGACTTAGATCACTGGAAAAAGAAAGTTAACGAGTAGCTATTTTCATTCTGAAATATCGAATCCAAGGTAAGTCACTATGCAAATAAACGTATTCGTATGATATTATACTTGTTCGTATGACTAAGGTTGATAATGTATACCTATGAGAGTATATGCTTATGAATTCCAAGATGAGTCTGACATAGTGATTAAATCTGAGAAGTCCCGATCGAACCAAGGAATAGATAGGATTAACTATGTCATGACATAGGTATCTATTCTGTTTTATCATATATAAGACCTCGTTTGGGACATAGGCATCATTATCTGATCATATATAAGACCTCGTCTGGGACGTAGGCATCATTATCTGATCATATATAAGACCTCGTCTAGGACGTAGGCAACATTATCTGATTATATGTAAGACCACGTTAGGGACGTTGGCAGCGATATGAGCTTCTCGTGTAAGACCATGTCTAGAACATCGGCATTATATTGACTCGTGTAACAATTGTCCGAAACTGAGGTATCGATATCTGAGTACATGTAAGGTCTCGTTTAGTACATTGGCTTGTACGACTATTTCGAGTTTTCTGAGCATCCTATTAGATTCCCATTAGATCAATGGGCAAGTCTGTGATGCAAATTGCAAATCTGAGTTAAGAATAAATATATGTATGTAAAACCATTTCAGGTATGTTGATTATACCCTAATTGTGTATATAAGGTAAGCATCTAAGTAATTTTACTATGACGCTATGGATACGGAATTGATGATATGATATGTAAGGTTTTGATTATATGAATTACGTAATTATATGATTCTTGAAGTTGCAAAGATAACAAATGTGGTTAATAGTGTATGAAGCAAAGCATATATGCAATAATATATTAAATGATTGATATGTACTAATGTATTTATTTGCATAAGTGCTTTCTATGCCAAGTTTATCTGTATATGACTTACTAAGCTTTTGGAAAGCTTACTCTGTGTGTGTTTTCTCTATTTTATAGGTCGTCAAAGCTACTGAAGGCTTGGGACCGTCACGGATCATCATCACACTACTAAAATCATTTTGGTACCCCTTTTAAAATGTATATAGCTAATTATGGCATGTATAGGCTATATAAGTGTATGTGATTATAAGATGATTTTAGCCATATGTTTTGGTTAGTCTCGAGTTGATAAAATGCTTGAATGAATGAGTTATATGAAGCTTATATTTTGGTATGCTTTGATGCTTATGAAATGGTTAAGTTTTGGTTAAGCAAATGGATGATATATGCTTGAAATGATATAGGAATTAGTTTGTAAGTTAGTATGAATGGAATTGGTATTGAATGTATGGATGAAGTGAACCATTTGATATGTATTGGTTGCCATATATGCATATTATGTTTAGGTACATATTGCTTGTAGGAAGACCCTAAGTTGGTGGCATATTGGCCTGGTAAAATAGCCTATAATGTCACATGGTTGAGGCACACGAGCGTGCCTAAGATCATGGGTAAATTGGCAGAATGTGGCTTAAATTGCACACGGCCTCGGTACAGGTGTGCTTGATGGCCGTGTGAGAAATGGCAATATGTGATCTAGTAGTACACGGCCTTAGCACACGGACGTGCTTGGTGACCGTGTTGATTTTGGCAATATACCACCACGGGGAGGACACACGGAGTGTCCAATGGTCAGTAGGTGAGGCACTACCTACCCCACTACCGTGTGTCCCTGATGTTAGAAAAGTTTCAAATTTTTATGAAATTTCTTATGTATTTCAGTTTAGTCCCGACTCGGTTTATAAGCATGCTTAAGGTCTCGATGACCTACTTAAGGGACATTATGATTGATATCGATGAATGGTTGTACGATTAATTCTATAAATGTTTCTGATCTATCTGGTAACGCCTTTAACCCTAATTTGGTGATCGGACACGGGATAAGGGTGTTACATTTGGTTGGTATCAGAGCTACGATTTAGTCAATTCTCGGACTAACGTAGCGTGTCAGAGTGTAGCTATACATGCCATATATTTGAACTGTGATAGTATGATGAATCCTGACGTGTAAAATGTGATTTCTATATAGCAATGGATCTCGAAAGAGCCATAGCTGACGACGTAGAAAGTAATGCGCCTACTCCCTCGCAAGGGACAGAGCTTTCTAATCTGAGACCAACTACAAGCGGTCAGGAGGGAGAAGCTAAACAAGCTTTCTTCCAAATGATGAGTGAGTGGTTCACTCAGTTCGTAAAGAATAACCCGACTGTTTCACAACCTTCGCCCCCGATTAATCCTCCTCAGACTACGGTTTTACCACCGGTTATGTATCCAAATCTGTTGAATAAGCCTCCGGTTGATAAGATTCGTAAGTATGAGGTTAAAGAATTTTGAGCTATTAATGATGATAATATCGAGAAAGTCGATTTTGAAACTCATAATGAAAGAAAAATATCGATAAGTAATTTCTCTCAACATTTGACGAAGAAATATAGAGATGCAAATAATAGATTAAATGTTTCAATCGGACATACGAGTAGAGATCGTGTGAGACCAAATGTTGGTATGGGAACTCAAGATCAAATTGAATCAAATGATGGAAGTACTAAAAGCAACAATCCTGAGTGTAGACAGTGTGGAAGATGACATGTGGGAAAATGTTGGGGCAAGTACAACAATAGAGTTTGTTATAAATATGTATCACGAAATCACTTCATTCGAGATTGCCCAACGATGGCGAGTGTTAAAAACGTCAGATTCGAGCGACTCAAGTGTGAACGTTATAATAAAAGACATTCGGGGAATTGTAGATTGAATAATCAAGCTTGCTTCAGATGTGGATCGTTAGATCATTATATTCGAGACTGCCCAGAGTCTGTTGAACAAGAGAAAGTTCAGAACCCAAGATTTAAGAATGTTTCAGCACGAGGTAGATCTCTTCAAAATGCAAGAAACGTCAGTAGTAGTCAGGGAACAACTAAAGATACTGTTACGAGATCTGAAGCTATAGCGCTGGCCAGAGCGTATGCTATCTGAGCTTGGGAGGAAGCTTCATCTTCAGTTGTTATAACAGGTACTTTTACACTTTATGATACCTCTGTGATTGCTTTGATAGACCCTGATTCTACTCATTTCTATATATGCATAAACTTAGTATTCAGTAAGACTTTTCCTGTAAAGTCTACTGAGTTTGTTATAAAAGTATCGAACCCCTTAGGTAAAAATATTCTGGTTGACAAAGTAGGTAAGAACTACCCGTTAATGTTCGAGATATCTGTTTCCCTGCTGATCTAATACTATTATAGTTTGATGAGTTTGATATGATTCTAGGAATGGACTGGTTGACATTGCATAATGCTATTGTGAATTGTAAAAGAAAGATTATTGATTTGAGTCATCGAATGGTGAAATAGTTCGTATTGAGTTGAATGATTTAAATGGATTACCTGCTATGATATCTACGTTGAAAGCTCAGAATTAAATTAAAAAGGGGTTACGAGGTATATTTTGCTCATGTGATTGATTTGAAAGTATCTGAAAAGCAAGTTGAGTCAGTACCCATTGTTTGTGACTTTTTTGATGTGTTCCTCAAGAGTTACCAGGCTTACCTCCGATTCGTGAAGTTGAATTTGGTATTGAATTGTTGCCTAGTACGAAACCTATTTCGATAGCTCCGTATAGAATGTCACCAACAGAGTTGAAAGAGTTAAAGTCACAACTACAAGAATTGACCAATAGAGGGTTCGCTAGATCGAGTTTCTCACCTTGGGGTGCTCTTGTTCTGTTTGTGAAAAAGAAAGATGGCACGACGAGAATGTGCATTGATTATTTTCAATTGAATAAGGTGACCATAAAGAGCAAATATCCGTTGCCTAGGATTGATGATTTGTTTGATCAGTTAAAAGGAGCTACTATGTTTTCCAAGATTGATCTGAGATCGGGATACTACCAGAGTTGAGAGTTAAAGATTCAGATATTTTGAAAACTACCTTCAGAACGAGGTACGGGCATTACGAGTTTTTAGTTATGCCATTTGGACTAACCAATGCTCCTGCTATTTTTATGGATCTGATGAATAGAATTTTTAGACCGTATTTAGATCTATTTGTTGTAGTATTCATAGATGACATATTGATTTATTCACGTGATGAAAGTGAGCATACTGAACATTTGAGAATTGTGTTGCAAACTTTAAGAGAAAAGTAATTGTACGCAAAATTCAGCAAATGTGAATTCTGGTTGAATGAGGTCAGCTTTCTGGGGCATATTGTGTCAGCTTCTTGGATTTGTGTTGATCCGAGTAAGATTTTTGCTATTCTGAATTGGAAACCTCCGAAGAACGTGTCAGAAGTTCATAGTTTTCTGGGTTTAGCTGGTTATTATCGTAGATTTGTAAAGGGATTTTCAACAATAGCTACTCCGTTGATAAGATTACTTCAAAAAGATATCAAATTTGAATGGTCGGATAAATGTCAGAGAAGTTTTTATTGATTGAAAACTCTGTTAACAGAAGCTCCAGTGTTAGTACAACCAGAATCGGGTAAAGAATTTTTTGTTTATAGTGATGCTTCGTTAAACGGTCTGGGATGTGTTTTGAAGCAAGAGGGCAAAGTGGTAGCTTATGATTTGAGACAATTAAAGCCTCATGAAAAGAATTATCCGACACGCGACCTTGAGCTCGCTGCGATTGTGTTTGCACTTAAAACTTGGTGTCATTATTTGTACGGTGAGAAATGTCATGTGTTTTCAGATCATAAAAGTCTGAAATATCCAATGACCCAGAAAGATTTGAACCTGCGTTAAAGAAGATGGTTAAAACTGTTAAAAGATTACGAGCTTGTGATAGATTATCATCCGGGTAAAGCAAATGTGGTTGCTGATGTGTTGATTAGAAAGTCATTATTTGCACTACGTGCTTTGAATGCTCAGTTAGATTTGTTTGATGATAGTTCTTTGATAGCTGAATTGAGAGCGAAACTGTTATTTGTACAGCAAATATGTGATGCTCAGAAGGTTGATAATGAATTATTGTTGAAACGAGCTCAGTGTAAATTGAATTCTGAATCTAAATTTTGAGTTGTTGATGATTGTTTGAGATTTTGAGATCGAATCTATGTTCCAAGAAATCCGGAGTTGATTCAATTGATTTTGGGTGAAGCACATAACAGTTGTCTATCTGTCCATCCGGGAAGTACTAAGATGTATCATGATTTGAAGCAACACTATTGGTGGCCTAGCATGAAACGAGACATTTTTTACTTTATTTCAAGATGTTTAGTTTGTCAGCAAGTGAAAGTAGAACATCAAGTTCCATCTAGGTTGTTACAGCCGATTCTGATTCCTGAATGGAAAAGGGATAGAGTAACTATGGACATTGTTTCTGGGTTGCCTCTGACTCCAAGAAAGAAAGATGCGATTTGGGTCGTGGTTGACCGATTGACTAAATTTTCCCATTTTATTCCGATAAGATCTGACTACTCACTTGAAAGATTAGCTGAACCTTATATTTCTGAGATTGTGAGATTGCATAGGGTGCCACTATCTATTGTATCAGATAAAGATCCGAGATTCACATCGCAGTTTTGGAAGAAATTGCAAGACGCTTTGGGTATGAAATTGCATTTCAGTACAGCTTTTCATCCGCAAACGGATGGTCAATCCGAGCGAAATATTCAGGTTCTCGAAGATATGTTAAGATGCTGTGTACTTGAGTTTAATGGTTCTTGGGAACAATACCTGCCGTTGATCGAATTTGCGTATAGTAATAGTTGTCAGTCGAGCATTAAAATGGCCCCATATGAAGCTTTGTATAGATGTAAATGTCGTACACCTCTGTATTGGACTGAACTCAGTGAGATTAAGTTACACGAGGTCGATTTGATAAAAGAAACCGAACATAAAGTGAAACTGATTCGAAATTGTTTGAAAATAGCATCTGATCGTCAGAAGTCCTATGCAGACTTAAAACGAAAAGATATAGGATTTGAGATCGGCGACAAAGTATTTCTGAAAGTGTCTCCATGGAAGAAAGTGCTCCGATTCAGACGTACAGGCAAGTTAAGTCCAAGATTCATTGGACTGTATGAGATCATTGAACGTATTGGGCCTGTTGCATATAGATTAAAGTTACCCTCTGAATTAGAAAAGATTCACAATGTATTTCACGTTTTGATGCTCCATAGATATCAATCTAATTTGTCACATGTAATTGCCCCATCTGAAATTGAAATCCAATCTGATATGTCATACAAAGAGGAACCTATCTGTATCTTAGCTCATAAAGTGAAAGAGTTGAGAAATAAGAAAATTTCATTAGTGAAAGTACTCTGGCATCGTCATGGTATAGAAGAGGCTACGTGGGAGCCTGGGGACTCAATGAGACAATAATATTCGATTCTGTTTAACGGTAAGATTTTCGGGGACAAAAATCCCTAAGGGGGAGAATTGTAACAGTCCGATTTATACCCTAGTCGGAACAGTGGTTTCAGGAACACAAATTTGAGTCCGTATAATATTTTAATATTATATTCTGTGCCTATGATATGTGATTAAGCATGTGTAAAATTTTTGTGAATTAAATTGTCTGTTTGTATGCCTAATTTGAGCAAATGACTAAATCGCAGAAAATGCAAAAGTGGCCTTCTAATTTAATGAGTGCCGAATTGTTAATGTCTTTATCATGTGAGGTCCTTAAAAGGGAAATATACCATTAAATATTGGATGGACGGTTAAAGGCCATTGATATGTGGTTTTGGAAATGTTTTAATGATGGGTAAAATAGTAAATAGGCATTAATATGTATATTAAATAAAATAAACATATGAAATATGATGGTTATCATCTTTTAGTGCCGAAAATAAAGAAAAGAAAAAGAAGGAAGAACCCTAAATTTTCGGTTAGCTTTTTGGTTGGATTCAAGGTATGTTTTGCTTCAATTTTCGATAAATTCTGCGTTTTCATAATCGTTGCTTTGTATAGTTCAAAACCAATGCTTCAATTTTGAGAATTGATGATGATTTTGAAATGTGTCTTTGATGAACACATGAGCCTTGAAATATTTGGTGATGAAATATGGAATATATGTGTTTGATTAGCATATTTTGTATTTGAGTTTTTGATGAATTTGAGTATTTTGGACTTAATTGAGAAAATAGTAATTGGAAGGATTAAATTGTGAAATAAATGAAATGTATGCACTTGTATGAGTTACATGAGAATTCAGCTAGGCATGGGTAACTTGAAATTATGTGTATTTTGTGATTTTGTAAAATAGGGACTAAATTGTCCAAATGTAAAAATGTGAGGGCTAAATTGCAAATTGCCCTAGATATGTATTCTTGGATTGAATTGAATGAGTTGATGAACAAATGGATTAAATTTGAATATGTATAGATCAAGAACCAAAGAAAACAGACTTAGATCGTGAGAAAGCGAAAGTTAACGAGTAGCCGTTTTCATTCCGAAATATCGAATCTGAGGTAAGTCACTATGCAAGTAAACGTATTCGTATGATATTATACTTGTTCGTATGACAAAGGTTGATAATGTATACCTATGAGAGTATATGCTTATGGATTCCGAGATGAGTCTGACATAGTGGTTAAGTCTGAAAAGTCTCGATCGAACCTATGAATAGATAGGATTAGCTATGTCATGACATAGGGATCTGCTCTGTTTTATCATATATAAGACCTCGTCTGGGACGTAGGCATCATTATCTGATCATATATAAGACCTCGTCTGGGACGTAGGCATCATTATCTGATCATATATAAGACCTCGTCTGGGACGTAGGCATCATTATCTGATCATATATAAGACCTCGTCTAGGACGTAGGCATCATTATCTGATCTTATATAAGACCTCGTCTGGGACGTAGGGATCATTATCTGATCATATATAAGATCTCGTCTGGGACGTAGGCATCATTATCTGATTATATATAAGACCTCGTGTAATATCCGAGATTCAGGGGTTGAGCATATTTTAATTTGTATCTGTGTGTTAATGCGCTCTACATGTTGGTAGGAAGTGTTTGGGGGTTTCGGGAAACCTTGGGCTTTGGTAGAGGCCATAGGAAAAATTTTTGTTCTAGCCTGAGTTAGGAGGAGCTAGGGGAGCTAAGCCTTAAGGACATTAGTGTGGGATTTATGACACAAGAAGTGAGGTGGTGGAGTGGCATGGGATGCTACCTAAGGTGCAGGAGAGGTTACGTCAACAAGGGGTTTCAGGGAAGGAGGTTCGAGTCACGTAGACAACAAGAGAGTGTTGTTTATTTTGCTTTTTGCGTCAAGAGAGGGGGAAGGTGTTGGACGGCATTTGGACTTTGAAGGGATAAGGGTGGACTTGGTCTAAGTGTTTGGATTGAAAGAAGAAAGCTTTTTGAGGAGTTTGACTCATTCAATGAGTTTGAATGAGTGGTGATGAGGGAAAATAGGAGAAAAATAAGGGATAGGGGGTGAGGTTGAAGAGTTGGCCGAATGTGGGGCTTTGTGGGGTGGCAAATTCGGTTATGTAGGGGGAAGTAGGTGTCGAAAGTGTCTTTGAGTGTGTGTCCATCTTTTTGTTTCCCCTTTACTTCTACTTTCCGAAATTGTTAGGCAAAAGAATTCTCCCTTTTTCCTCTCTTTTCTTTGAAGCAAGAAACCGAAAATTTAAGTAACCATTTGGGCATTTTTGTGCATTTTGGGTGATTGTCGAATTCTTCTAGTCTCCTTCTATTCTCCTTTTCTTTCTCTCTTCTTTTCTTAATTCTTAAAGGCTGAAATACTTCTTGTTAGTAGCCGAAAGTGGTCGAACTTACAAGGGTAGTGCCGTCGACTACTTTCTTTTAGTCTATTCAAGCAAGCGTTGGTGGTAAGTACTATTCTCTTAGCAATTGATTTTATCTCTTCTTCTTTGGTGGCCAAAACCGAATGGTTGGCCTTGGTTATTTGGGATGGCCGAACCTTAGTAGGGCTTTGATTTTGTGTTTCTTTCATGTGTAGCCAAAGGAAGGAAGCACTAAGGATCTCTTGGGTTCGATTGCATAAGGTAAGGGGGGTCTAAATGTTCGGCCAAAGGCCATATTGTCTATTAAGGTTGGCCGATTCTGACTATGGTCTTTTAGGGGCAGTTCGATAAGTGGGAAGTAAAGCAAAAGCCTTTGGGTTATCAGGTGTGTGATTAATTCGCGATTTCCCGGTTATATAAAACATTTGTATGTGTTATAAGTGTGATGACTAATGCAGTGGCAGTAATGAGATGGATACCCTTAATGGGTATGTCGATAATTAGGTCAGTGTTAAATGACGATAAAACTGTGGTTATTGCTGTATATATGTGATGTATGTTTGATTAACATGTTCATGCATTATTTCATCATATCACTATCGTATGTTGCATAATCATGGGGCAGGATTTGAATATTTGAAAGAAGGACAGGGTGTGCATTTATGTACGTGGTTTAGTGATGGCTACGAGCCTCACATGGATTGATTATCGGCTCAGTGCCTCATCATGGTTGGTATCGGCTCTGTGCCATATCGTGGTTGGTGATGGCTATGTGCCTCATCGTGGATTGACGTCACGTTGTGGATTATTTTGTGACTTGATCACGTGGATCAGTGGCTCGACCACTTGGTGGATGCATGACTTGCCGAATTGGTTTGTAGAGGTTAGAGGGTCGATTTAGTAATCCCCTAGTGTGTGGTGGTTGGATACGATGGTGTGTAGAGGATGGACCCTAGGCTGGGTTGGGTGCATTTTCCGTTATTCTCTGTTATGTGGATTGGTGTGGTTTTGGGCTAAGCCCATACGTGGAAGTCTATGGACTAATTACACATTGAGTCGGTTGACTCATCCAAATTTTTACCAAACAATGCAGGTGATTCGTGAAGCTTGGACCGGGCTTGGATGGGATTCGAGTTGGCCATGCAGACGCGGTTTTTATATTTAGAAACATATACTTTTAATTTTGGTTTAATTGGGTTGTGTTATTGTAATATGGCCATTTAACTATTTTGGGTTTTCATTATGGTTTATGCTAGACTAGACATGAATTAGTAATTGTAAACAATTCCAAATAATGACATTTGATGATTTTAAAAACTTAACTAAGGTTTTCTAATTGAGATTCTCGTAATTACTCGGATTCTTTTAAAGATTTCAAAAGGACCCGTTTCCAACTAACCTTGAACTTCAAATTGTTTTCCAAATGAAACGTCACTCTAAGAAATTGAATCTTATTTTAAAACCTAATCATTAGGGATTTAGTTTAGCACTTGTTTTCATTCCGACCCTAACACTGCTACAAGCAAGTTTTATCATCACTTAGCCGATTTCACCCTAAGGCTTTTCAATAGTATTTCAATTCACCATAATGTTTTGGGCCAGATTTGGGGTGTTACAAATTGGTATCAGAGCCCAGTTTGTACACTCGGCCTTTGGATTTTTGAAGCCCATAAACGTTTTTATTTTGTGTTTTAGTGGGTCAAAGAAAAATTTTCAGGAAAAAGGTTTTTGTGAAGCATGGCACTTGAATCGTCGGCCCAAGTCCACTGGTAAGTACCCTAATTATTGTATGATTGTATGTGGGTATTTCGGGATCGTAGATTAGTAGATTAGGAGTTAATGAACCATAGGATTAGCTTACCCCGACACAGAGGTACATAAAATTTAAAGCCTAATCGAACAAACCAGTGAGTAAGTTGCCGAGTTAAGGGTGTGGCAACCGTTGTGCGCATGTCTAAGATTGGATTCAGAGGGGAGCTTGGTATTTAAGCAGTCCTAGTGACTCACCTCCTCGTCGCTCGAATCCTACCTGGTGCGTAGTGACGGTTCACCCTAACCAAGAGGACTTATTCACAGGCTAATCTGGATAACTATAACCCGGAAGGGATTAACTACACTGTTTTATAAAACCTTAGTTTTAAAAATCACCGAACTATCCCTTTGATTGGAAAAAGCAATTTTGGGTTTGAAAAAAAAAATTCAAAGTATTCCCGATTTGAAAAATTACTAAAATACCCTCCGTTTACAAAACTGTCATATTACCCTCAACTTTTATCAAAATATTTCAGTTTTGCAAAAATACCAAAAACCCCTATTTTGCTAAATATCAAGATACCCTGATTTGGAAAATTACCCAAATACCCCTATAGGACAAATTACGAAAATACCCTTGGGCTGGAACGGATGAAAATGTTTGAGTGGTGAATGTGTGTAGTAGGTACTACTGAATGGATGAGATTCTCTGAATTAGGGTAGAAAACTTGAAATGAAAACCCTGAAATGATTGAAAGAACTACCACTAAATTTCTTTACATAAAACTTGTTCGTGGGTAATCAGTGGAACAAAAACTAATGCATAAAACTTTTTAAAGCAGATTAAATCACGAATGTAGACATGAGTTCTAGGGGACGTGGTCGTAATGTGCGAGGGCGTGGTAGAGGCAGAATGTCTGTGTCGGAACCAGTTGGGTCTAGTCAGGGTTCCGAAAATGAAGCATCGCCACTGGCTGTAGAGGTAGAATTTCAAGAGTAGACAGGAGGATATGACGCAGTATCGCAGGCTATGCTGTGAGTTTTAGAGCGAGTGGCTGGTGCAAGTATGGGAAATAGGGCTCAAAAGTCAGTATTTGAGAGACTTAGAGTGAATAGAGCTTAGGTTTTTAGAGGAGTGTCGGGAGTAGCTCCGAATGTGGCGGAGTACTGGTTAGAGGCAGTCAAAAGGATCATGGACGATTTAGATTTCACTGCTGAGGAAAAGCTAAATGGTGTTGTTTCATTGCTCCGGGACGAGGCTTACCAATGGTGGCTCACAGTCAGGGAAGGTACCCCTGTGGATCGAGTGGACTGGGGTTATTTTAAGATCAAGTTTGAGGGAAAGTACGTAAGAGCTAGTTATGTGGACGCACAGAGGAAGGCGTTCCTCAATTTAGTGCAAGGTGGCAAGTCGGTAGCTGAGTACGAGGTAAAATTTCTGCGATTGAGCCGATATGCTCGGGGCATCGTGGCTACTGATTATGAGAGGTGTGTCTAATTCAAAGATGGACTAAGAGATGAGATGCGAGTGCTGATTGCTCTGCAGAGAGAGAGGGACTTTACTGTTCTAGTAGAGAAAGCTCGGATAGATGAAGAGGTCAAGAGGACTGAGAGATAGAATAGGGATAAAGATAGAAATCAAAATAAGAGGAGTTTTGGGCTGTCACATCATCTGAGGGTTTCTAGAAAAGACCAAGGGTTGAGAATTCTGTTCATGCACCGGTTCGATTCATCGAATCGAGTCGCCCATGTGCTAAATCTGGAGAGCTCATGCGAGGAGAGTCTTGGGGACAGTGGAATGTTTCTGTGTGGGTCCAAGGCTCATTTGGTTAGGAATTGTCCTCGAAATGGAAAGGGCTCGGATAGTAGGCGTGGATATGTCCAAAGGCGCAGGTGGTCGGCAAAGCGACGAGGGTCGTCGTTTGAACCATGGAGGGAATGGTTCCTGCCGAGGTCGTGGAGCACCAGGCAGAGGTGTTGGGGGTCAAAGTAGAGGCGGCCTGGGTTGGTTTATGCAGCCAGGCGTCACGAGGAGGGGGATGCGCCGGATGTAATCACTGCATGCGTTCCTTATTCTTTGGATTACCTTTATTGCTTTAATAGACATCGGGTCAACTCATTCTTATATTGCTAGTGAAGTATCTGGAACTCTGAATGTAAACTTTGAGGTTGTACCTAGGAAGATGACCGTACTTAGTCCTTTAGGGCAATCAGTAATAGTAGACAAACTCTTTAAGGAAATGCCTTTAGAGGTTCAGGGAGTGAAGCTTCTGGCTGATTTAATGGAACTACCATTCAGGGAGTTTGACCTAATATTAGGCATGGACTGGCTGGTGAGGTATCATGCGAATCTGGACTGTGCTGCTAAGCGAATGTCGTTAAAAATTTTCGATGACAAAGAGATTGTAGTGATAGGGGAACGGAGAAACTACTTGTCGAATGTAGTGTCTGCTCTTAAGGCAGAGAAGATGGTGAGGAAAGGATGTGTGGCTTTTCTAATGCTTGTTAGTGCCTTGGAGGCTAAGGGAGCAGCGGTAGGTGAGGTCAGGACAGTGAAAGAGTTTGGGGATGTTTTTAGGAGAAACTACGAGTTGCCTCGCATCACGAGGTGGAATTTGGGATTGATTTGTTGCCGTGCATCAAAGTGCGGTATCTATCGCTCCGCATGTAATGGCACCGAAGGAGTTGGTTGAGCTCAAGGCTCAAATCTAGGAGTTGCTTGATTGTGGGTTTATCCGACCCAGTGTGTCTCCGTGGGGAGCATCGTCTTATTCGTAAAGAAGAAGGACGGGTCTATGCGGATGTGCATAGACTATCGGCAGCTGAATAAGCTGACGATCAAAAATAAGTACCCACTGCCGAGGATAGACTACTTGTTTGATCAGCTTAAAGGGGCTGCGGTATTTTCAAAAATAGATATAAGGTCGGGATACCACCAACTCAATGTGAAGGAAGCGGATATCCATAAAACATCTTTTGGACTCGATACGGGCATTATGAATTCCTAGTGATGCCGTTTAGGTTGATGAACGCCCCAGCTGCGTTCATGGATATAATGAATCGGGTTTTCCAACCCTACCTGGATCGATTCATCGTTGTGTTCATAGACGACATCCTGGTGTATTCCAAGTCTGAGGAGGAACATGATGAGCATCTCCGAGTGGTGTTGCAAGTGTTAAGGGAAAAGAAGCAGATGCCAAATTCAGCAAGTGTGAATTACAGGTGAGGAGGTTGCTTTTCTAGGTCATGTGGTGTCTGTGGAAGGATAAGGGTAGATCCCAAGAAGATTGAGGCGGTGTTAGATTGGAAACCACCTAGGTCGGTGGCGGGTTCAGCTTTCTTGGGATTAGCAGCTACTACAGTGAGATTTGTAGAAGGGTTCTCGCCTATAGCAGCACCTTTGATGAAATTGTTGAGAAAGGAGGTACCTTTCGTGTGGACGGACAAGTAGCAGGGAAGTTTTGAGAGATTGAAGAAGGATTTGACTGAAGCTCCGATTTTAATTCAGCCTGAGGCAGGAAAAGGACTTTGTGGTGTATTATGATGCTTCTC
Organism: Gossypium rotundifolium; assembly: GCA_025506655.1. Taxonomy (NCBI): domain Eukaryota; kingdom Viridiplantae; phylum Streptophyta; class Magnoliopsida; order Malvales; family Malvaceae; genus Gossypium; species Gossypium rotundifolium. The sequence continues at coordinate 123,967,980 of CP106729.1, forward strand.
ACATGGGATTGGGATACATTTTAATGCAAGAAGGGAAGGTTGTTGCCTATGCGTCTCGATAGTTAAGGCCTCATGAGGTTAATTACCCAACGCATGACCTGGAGTTAGCTACTGTGGTTTTTGCGCTAAAGGTGTGGAGGCACTACTTATATGGAGAGAAGTCGGTGATCTATACGGACCACAAGAGTCTTAAGTATCTGTTGACCCGTAAGGAGCCGAATCGAGGGCAATGAAGGTGGGTGGAGTTGTTGAAAGATTATGATTGTTCTATAGAGTATCACCTGGGCAAGACGAATGTGGTGGCAGATGCCTTAAGTCAGAAAGTAGTGTCGGATCTGAGGGTGATGTTTGCACATCTTAGCCTGTATGATGACGGAAGTTTGCTAGTTGAGTTACAAGTAAAGCCGACATGGTTGAGTCAGGTGAAAGAAAGATAGTTGGTAGACAATGATCTAAGTGCTAAGCTACGACAAGTGCAGGATGGGGAATTGGAAAGTTATGGTGTGAACAGTGACGGAGTGTTATGTTTCAAGGGTAAGGTCTGTATGCTGAAGGATGAAGAGCTTAGGTAGAGGATTCTTCAGGAATCGCATGGTAGCCCTTATGCTATGCATCCTGGAGGAAGCAAGTTATCTGAGATCTACGGATTAGTTTTGGTGGCTGGTCTTAAGCGGAAGTTCTGAGTTGGTAGGGAAGTGTTTAACGTGTCAGCAAGTCAAGGCTGAACACCAGGTACCTTCGGGGTTACTTCAGCTGGTAAAGATTCCGCAGTGAAAGTGGGAGAGAACCACCATGGACTTCGTTAGTGGGCTTCCCCTTACGCCTACTATGAAAGACTCGGTATGGGTGGTAGTAGATCGATTGACAAAGTCTGCACATTTCATCCCAGTGTGGGTTGATTATTCTTTGCAAAAGTTGGCGAAGCTGTATGTGGCAGAAATTATGAGACTGCATGGAGTGCTGGTGTCGATCATCTCGGATAGGGACCCGAGGTTTACGTCTCGATTTTGGAAGGCACTACATCAGGCATTAGGCACTAAGTTAGACTTCAGTACGGCATTACATCCACGATCGGACGGCGGTCGAAAGCGAGTAATCTAAGTATTAGAGGATATGTTGAGGGATGTGTGATAGATTTGAGAGGAAGGCGGGAGGAGTTTTGCCTTTAGCGAATTTGCATATAATAATATCTATCAAGCGAGTATTCGGATGGCACCGTATGAAGAATCAGATGGACGAAAGTGTCACACACCTTCATGTTGGATGTAATTGGGGAACGTTAGGTGTTGGGTCCGAGATTGTAGCAGAATCCGAAGAAAAGGTTAAGGTAATTGAGCATGGTTGAAGGAGGCATCGATAGGCAAAAGTCGATACGTAGATCTTAAGAGAAAAGAGATAGAGTTTGCGAGGGTGACTATGTGTTTTAAAGGTTTTGCCGTGGAAAAAGCAATGAGATTTGGTCATGAGGGAAAGCCGAGTCCAAGGTTTATAGGGCCTTATCGGGTTTTGAAACAAAGTTGGACCAAAGGCATATCAATTGGAGTTGCCTTGAGTTAAAGCGGTTGCGATGTATTCCATGTCTCGATGCTACGTCGTTACCGATCGGATCCATCTCACGTGGTTCCAGTTGAAGAAGTGGAGTTGAGACCAGACTTGTCCTACGAGGAAGAACCAATTCAGATTTTGGAGCGGGATGTGAAAGTCTTGCGTAAGAAATCAGTTCCTTTAGTTAAGGTGTTATGGCGTAACCATGGATCGGAGGAAGATTCATGGGAGCCAGAGGAAGTAATGCGGCAGAATACCCTCACTTATTTTGATCAGGTAATTTCAAGGCCGAAATTATTTTTAAGGGGGGTAGAACTGTAATATCCAAGATTCGGGGGTTGAGCATATTTTAATTTGTATCTGTGTGTTAATGCGCTCTGCATGTTGGTAGGAAGTGTTTGGGGGTTTCAGGAAACCTTGGGCTTTGGTAGAGGCCATAGGAAAAATTTTTGTTCCAACTTGAGTTAGGGGGAGCTAGGGGAGCTAAGCTTTAAGGACATTAGTGTGGGATTTATGACACAAATAGTGAGGTGGTGGAGTGGCATGGGACGCTACCTAAGGTGCAGGGGAGGTTGTGTCAACAAGGGGTTTCAGGGAAGGAGGTTCGAGTCACGCAGACAACAAGGGAGTGTTGTTTATTTTGCTTTTTGCGTCAAGAGAGGGGGAAGGTGTTGGACGGCATTTGGACTTTGAAGGGATGAGGGTGGACTTGGTCTAAGTGTTTGGATTGAAGGAAGAAAGCTTTTTGAGGAGTTTGACTCATTCAATGAGTTTGAATGAGTGGTGATGAGGGAAAATAGTAGGAAAATAAGGGATAGGGGGTGAGGTTGAAGAGTTGGCTGAATGTGGGGCTTTGTGGGGTGGCAAATTCGGTTATGTAGGGGGAAGTAGGTGCCGAAAGTGTCTTTGAGTGTGTGTCCATCTTTTTGTTTCTCCTTTAGTTCTACTTGCCGAAATTGTTAGTCAAAAGAATTCTCCCTTTTTCCTCTCTTTTCTTTAAAGCAAGAAACCAAAAATTGAAGTAACCATTTGGGCACTTTTGTGCGTTTTGGATGATTGCCAAATTCTTCTAGTCTCCTTCTATTCTCCTTTTCTTTCTCTCTTCTTTTCTTAATTCTTAAAGGCCGAAATATTTCTTGTTAGTAGTCGAAAGTGGCCGAACATACAAGGGTAGTGCTGTCGACTACTTTTTTTTAGTTTATTCAAGCCAGCGTTGGTGGTAAGTACCTTTCTCTTAGCAATCAATTTTATCTCTTCATCATTGGTGGCCGAAACTGAATGGTTGGCCTTGGTTATTTGGGATGGCCGAACCTTAGTAGGGCCTTGATTGTGTGTTTCTTTCATGTGTAGCCAAAGGAAGGAAGCGCTAGGGATCTCTTGGGTTCGATTGCATAAGGTAAGGGGGTTTAGATGTTCGGGCAAAGGCCATATTGTCTATTAAGGTTGGCCGATTCTGACTATGGTCTTTTAGGGGCAGTTCGGCAAGTGGGAAGTAAAGCAAAAGCCTTCGGGTTATCAGGTGTGTGATTAATTCGCAATTTCTCAGTTATATAAAACAGTTGTATGTGTTATACGTGTGATGACTAATGCAGTGGCAGTAATGAGATGGATACCCTTAATAGGTATGTCAATAATCAGGTCAGTGTTAAATGAATATAAAGCTGTGGTTATTGCTGTATATATGTGCTGTATGTTTGATTAACATGTTCATACATTATTTCATCATATCACTATCGTATGTTACATAATCATGGGGCGGATTTGTATATTTGAAAGAAGGACAGGGTGTGCATTTATGTACATGGTTTAGTGATGGCTACGAGCCTCACATGGATTGATGATCGGCTCAATGCCTCATCATGGTTAGTATCGGCTCTGTGCCATATCGTGGTTGGTGATGGCTATGTGCCTCATCGTGGATTGACGTTGACTATGGTCACGTTGTGGATTATTTTGTGACTTGATCACGTGGATCAGTGGCTCGACCACTTGGTGGATGGCATGACTTGCCGAATTGGTGTGTAGAGGTTGGAGGGTCGATTTAGTAATCCCCTGGTGTGTGGTGGTTGGATACGGGGGTGTGTAGAGGATGGACCCTAGGCTGGGTTGTATGCATTTTGCATTATTCTCTGTTATGTGGATTGGTGTGGTTTTGGGCTAAGCCCATACGTGGAAGTCTGTGGACTAATTACATACTGAGTCGATTGACTCACCCAAATTTTTACCAAACAATGCAGGTGATTCGTGAAGCTTGGACCGGACTTGGATGGGATTCGAGATGGCCATGCAGATGCGGTTTTTATATTTAGAAACATATACTTTTAATTTCGGTTTAATTGGGTTATTTTATTGTAATATGGCCATTTAACTATTTTGGGTTTTCATTATGGTTTATGCTAGACTAGACATGAATTAGTAATTGCAAACAATTCCAAATAATGACATTTGATGATTTTAAAAACTTAACTAAGGTTTTCTAATTGAGATTCTCATAATTACTCGGATTCTTTTAAAGATTTCAAAAAGACCCATTTCCAACTAACCTTGAACTTCAAATTGTTTTTCAAATGAAACGTCACTCTAAGAAATTGAATCCTATTTTAAAACCTAATCCTTAGGGATTTAGTTTAGCACTTGTTTTCATGCCGACCCTAACACTGCTACAAGCAAGTTTTATCATCACTTAGCCGATTTCAACCTAAGGCTTTTTAGTAGCATTCCGAATTCAGCCATAGTGTTTTGGGCTAGGTTTGGGGTGTTACACCTCGTCTAGACGTAGGCATCATTATCTGATCATATATAAGACCTCTTCTAGGACGTAGGCATCATTATCTGATTATATGTAAGACCACGTTTGGGACGTTGGCAGCGATATGAGCTTCTCGTGTAAGACCATGTCTAGAACATCGGCATCATATTGATTTGTGTAACAATCTGTCCGAAACTGAGGTATCGATATCTGAGTACATGTAAGGTCTCGTTTAGGACGTTGGCTTGTATGACTATTCCGAGTTTTCTGAGCATCCTATTAGATTCCCATTGGATCAACGAGCAAGTCTGTGATGCAAATTGCAAATCCGAGTTAAGAATAAATATGTGTATGTAAAACCATTTTGGGTACGTTGATTATACACTAATTGTGTATATAAGGTAAGCATCTAAGTAATTTTACTATGACGCTATGGATAGGGAATTGATGATATGGTATGTAAAGTTTTGATTATATGAATTACGTAATTATCACGATTCTTGAAGTTGCAAAGATAACAAATGTGGTTAATAGTGTATGAAGCAAAGCATATATGCAATAATATGTTAAATGATTGATATGTACTAATGTATTTATTTCCATAAGTGCCTTCTATGCCAAGTTTATTTGTATATGACTTACTAAACTTTTGGAAAGCTTACTCTGTGCGTGTTTTCTCTATTTTATAGGCCGTCAAAGCTAAAGAAGGCTCGGGACTGTCACGGATTGTCATCACACTACTAAAGTCATTTTGGTACCCTTTTTAAAATGTATATAGCTAATTATGGCGTGTATAGGCTAGATAAGTGTATGTGATTATAAGATGATTTTAGCCATATGTTTTGGTTAGTCTTGAGTTGATAAAATGCTTGAATGAATGAGTTATATGAAGCATATATTTTGGTATGCTTTGATGCATATGAAATGGTTAAGTTTTGGTTAAGCAAATGGATGATATATGCTTGAAATGATGTAGGAATTAGTTTGTAAGTTAGTATGAATGGAATTGGTATTGAATGTATGGATGAAGTGAACCATTGATATGTTTTGGTTGCCATATATGCATATTATGTTTAGGTATATATTGCTTGTAGGAAGACCCTAAGTGGGTTGCATATTGGCCTGGTAAAATGGCCTATAATGTCACATAGTTGAGGCACACAGGCGTGCCTAAGACCATGGGTAAATTGGCAGAATGTGGCTTAAATTACACATGGCCTCGAGCCGAGTGTGCTTGATAGCCGTGTGAGAAATGGTAGTATGTGATCTAGTAGTACACGGCCTTAGCACACGGGCGTGCTTGGTGACCGTGTTGATTTTGGCAGTATACCACCACGGGGAGGACACACGGGAGTGTCCAATAGCCGTGGGTGAGGCACGGCCTATCCCCACGGTCGTGTGTCCCCTGTATGTTAGAAAAGTTTCAAATTTTTATGAAATTTCTTATGTGTTTCACTTTAGTCCCAACTCGGTTTATAAGCATGCTTAAGGTCTCGATAACCTACTTAAGGGACATTATGATTGATATCGATGAACGATTGTACGATTAATTCTGTAAATGTTTTTGATCTGTCTGGTAACGCCTTTAACCCTAATCCAGTGATCGGACATGGGATAGGGGTGTTACATTCTAATCCATTCTCGAGCTGAGTCCAAGCATGCTAAACACTTAAGAATTGTTTTGTAAACCTTACGAGATAAAAAAACTATTTGCTAAATTTAGCAAATGAGAGTTCTGACTCTGAGAAGTCATTTTTCTAGGACACATAGTATCGGCTGAAGACATTAGAGTTGATCCGAGTAAAATTTTTGCAGTTGTTGACTGGAAACCCCTAAGAAGTGTATTTGAAGTTAGAAGTTTCCTGGGATTAGCTGGTTGTTACAGAAGATTTTTAAAAGGGTTTTCAATGACAACTACACCGATGACATAACTTTTATAGAAATATGTAAAGTTTGAATGGTCCTAGAAATGTCAAAAAGTTTCGATCTGTTGAAAGCACTATTGACTGGGCATTAGTTTTGGTTTAACCTGAATTGGGTAAAGAATTTTTTATTTTTAGTGATGCATCTTTAAATGGTTTAGGTTGTGTCTTGATGTAGGAAAGCAAAGTTATAGCTTATGCTTCCTGACAGTTAAAGCCACACGGAAAGAACTATCTAACACATGACCTAGTGTTAGCAACTATTGTGTTTGCATTGAAAATTTGGCAACATCATTTGTTCAGCAAAAAATTTCATATATTTATCTATCATAGGAGTTTGAAGTATTTAATGTTGTAGAAAGATTTGAATATGAGATAGCGTAGATGGCTTTAGTTGTTAAAAGATTATGAGTTGATTATTGATTATCATCCGAGAAAACAAAACGTAGTTATTGATGGTTTGAGTAGAAAGTCCTTGTTTGCTCTACAAGCGATGAGTACGCGACTGACATTATTTGACGATGGCTCGATCTTAGCCGAGTTGAAAGCTAGACCCATAGTTTTACAGCAGGTCTGTGAAGCTCAAAAGTGTGATGACAAGTTGCTAGCTAAATGAGCATAAAGTGAGTCGACTTTCGATTTAGAATTGCAGATAGGACCCAATAATTGTTTATTTTTCAGAGGTAGAATTTACATATCAAATAATCCATAGCTCATTCAGAGAATCTTACATGAAGCTCATAATGTTAGCTTGTCTATTCATTGATGAAGTAATAAGATGTACGATTATTTGAAACAAATGTACTGGTGGTCGGGAATGAAACAAGATATTTCATATTTTGTATCGAGATGTTTAGTATGTCAATAGGTTAAGGCTGAACACCAAGTACTTTCTAGATTATTGCAGCCAATGATGATACTAGAATGGAAATGGGATTGAGTTACAATGGACTTCGTATCGGGTTTACCCTTATCTCCGAGGAAGAAAGATGCAATTTAGGTTGTTGTTGATCGTCTGATTAAGTTTGCACATTTTATTCCAATACATTCAGATTACTCCCTTAAGAGATTAGATGAATTATATGTTTCTGAGATTGTCAGATTACACAAGGTACCGATTTCCATCATTTCGGATAGAGATCCACAGTTTACGTTGCGATTTTGGAAAAATGTTCCAAGAAGCTCTTGGTACACAGTTGCATTTTAGCACTTCATTTCATCCATAGACCGATGGTCAGTCCGAGCAAGTAATTCAGATACTCGAGGATATGCTTGTTGTTGTGTATTAGAGTTCAAAGGCAGTTGGGAGAAATAATAGTTATCAGTCGAGTGTAAAGATGGCACCATATAAAGCTCTGTATGGCCATAAATGCCGAACTTCGTTATATTGGACTGAGCTCAGTGAGAAAGAGATACATGAGGTTAATTTGATTCATGAGACTGATGAAAAAGTAACAATGATCCGAGATAGTTTAAAAGTAGCTTTAGATCGTCAGAAATCATATGTGGATCTTAAACGTAAATTTGGCGATAGAGTATTCTTGAAAGTATCGCCCTGGAAGAAAGTTCTTTGTTTTGGTCGCAAAGGAAAGCTAAGTTCGCGATTTATCAAACCGTATAAGATTACTGAATGAATCAAACCTGTTGTGTACCAATTAGATTTACTATCAGAACTAGAAAATATTCATAATATATTTCACGTGTCTATGTTACGACGATATTGATTTGACCCTTCACATGTTATCTCCCCAATAAATGTTGAGATTCAGCATGATATGTTGTACAGTGAGTAATCGATCAGAATTCTGGCACAAGTGGTGAAATGATTAAGAAAAAAAAATAACTTTAGTAAAATTTCTTTGGCAACAACACGAGATAGAGGAAGCCACTTGGGAAACTGAGGAAGCTATGAGAAAACAATAGTCGAACCTCTTTTCTGGTAAGAAGTTTCGGGGACAAAAATCCCTTTTAGGGGAAGAGTTGTAACAGCCCATTTTTAGTGAAATCAGAATAGTGATTTTGGGACCACAAATCTGATTTCAAAATATATATTTCATTATTATTTCAATGTCTACATCATGCTAGTAATATAGTAAAAAAAATTCGTTAAGAAACTTTACCATTTGCATGCTTAATTCGATAAAAATGATTAAATTGCAAAAGGTGCAAAACTAAATTTCTATAAGCTAAAGGGATTTAATAGCTATGAAATTAAATGATTAAAGGGTTTATGTTGTAATTAAACCATTGACTTGTTGAGTGGACAAATATGGAAATTTATTAGGTGATTTTAAAGGTCATATATCAAGGTTAATTAAGTAAATTAGTAATTAAGTAATTAAAATAAGATAAAGAAAAGGAAGATATCATCTTTCTTCCATCTTCACCACCAAAAACAAAAGAAGAAAAATAACATGGAAGCTTGAACATTCAGCCTTCTCAATTTTGCTTGCATATGAGTATTGTTTGTCCCATTTTTTATGGTTTCTATGTTTTTAGAGTCGTTGTAGCTTAATCTAGCTAGCTCGAGAACTAATTTGCCAAATTTTTGAATGTCTAGGGATTTATGATGAATGCATTTTAGTTATTTGTGATGTTTAATGGAAGAAAATGAATCTTTCTTGTTAGATAAACAACTTTTGTTAAGTAATTCTTGATGAATTTGTAAATTAGGGATTTAATTGTAAAATGTGAAATATTCATGGTGTATTCAAGAATAATGAAATGTGTGGGCTGCTATAAGCTTGTATGATTTTTGGCTAGGCTTGGGTAGGGATGAAATTGCATGAATTTCATTTTACGAGCCTAAGGACTAAGTTGTAAAGAAATCAAAAGTGTAGGGGCAAAATTGTAATTTTGCTCAAATGTGAATTTTAGTTAAATTGAATTGAATGATTATTGAATTGAGTTGAATTTATTCATTTAGATCAAGATAAACCACATACGACTTTAGATTAAGCCAAAGAAAAAGCTTCGGATAAGTCGACTTCATTTTCTACGTTTATCGTCGAGGTAAGTTCGTATGTTTAAGTTTCATTTTTATTTTATGAAATGAATGTTATTACTATATAATATTATATTGTGTGTTGATAGAAAAATCCAATAGCATAACATCGATCATCGACAAATGAAAATGGTTAGCTTTGGGCTAACGAATTTGAAAAGGGATAGCTTCTGCTATCGATTATGAAAAGGGATGGTGACGACCATCAAACAATGAAAAGGGATGGCTTTGGCTATTGATTTATGAAAAGGGATAGCGTCGACTATCAAATTATGAAAAGGATAGTGACAACCATCGAACAATGAAAAGGGATGGTGACGACAATCAAATTATGAAAAGGGATAGCTTCAGCTGTAGAACTATGAAAAAGGATAACTTCGGTTATCGAATTATGAAAAGGGATGGGTTAACCATCATAGTATTACCTCGTGTGAACTTCGGTAAGAGTTTTCAATGTAAATTACATTAGTTTGATGAAAGGTAAGTAATGCATAACTTGAGAAAGTTAAGAGTATAATGTACATATATAAGTTTTTGAATTAGTTATTCTCAAGTTGGATTGGATTTACATGCTTTGTGGTTTTAAATTGCATTGGCAAGGCTAGACTGTGTGTGTTATGAACTTGCTAAGCATGAAATGCTTACTTTGTGTTAATTTTCTATGTTTTGTAGTTGTTAGAAGCTCGTTCGGGTTGAAAAAGTCGTTGGACATCTATCACACTATCTATCTACTCTTTCGGTACTTACAGATGTTTATTTTTAGTTGAAGTGGAATGTATAGGTATTTTGGCTAATTTTGGCCATGTGTTTTGGTTGTGGAATAGCCAATTGGTTTGGCTTGTGATTTTGCATTTTGATGTTGATATGAGCTTAGTTTATGGCATGTAAATAATAAGTTTGAATTGTGATAGATGATATGCATTTTGTATATGCCTTAAATCTTGCTATAGTTTGGTATCTTGTTATGAAAGGTATTTATATATGTCTATTGATGTTGGTGAATGAATGGTATATTTTGTACCATTTGATAGGCTTTGGTAAGTTAATTCAATGGTTTGAATTGATGCAAGTTTAGTTGAAAGTTAGTTAGTCATTTTGACAAATTTGAATACATGGTTAAACATGTTTATATATTGTCATTTGAGGTGCCTAAGGGCATATTGGTTGTTCATATGTACATGAATTATTTATGATTTATTTTGGTGCCTTATTAAGGCATGTGCATATGTGCATTTTGGTTATAGGTACATGCTAGTTTGGGTGAGAAAAATGGCTTGTAAAATTGCCTATTTTCGTCCAAACGGGCAAAAACACGGGCATGTGTCTCAGCCATGTGTCCCCTGTAGCTTTCAAAGGATTGCAAGTTAGGTTGTTACACGGCCTAGAACACGACTTAGGACATGGGTGTGTGAGGTTACTTCGAAGGGTACATAGCCTAGCACACGGGCGTGTGGCTTGGTCGTGTAACCAAGCAGAGAGTTACATGGGCTTGGAGTATCCATAGCACTTGCCGGACCTCAGCCATAGGTAGGACGTTCAGGACCAGCACTCGAATCATGTAAACCCTAATGACATATCATTTGTATCCTACGAATTCCTATGGTTCGAAAAGGGCTCGGTAGTCAGTGTAACATCGTTGGATATGTGATCATTATATATAAATGGAAATTCACAATACATGTATAATTCAGTTAAAAACATATAAGTACAATTTAATTACACGAACTTACATCAATGATTAAACGTAGATACAGAGGTGACAATTCCGAAACTTTATCTTTGCCCCGCTCTAAAGCCATACAAGGTTTGTCTTGATCTAAACGGATAAATTCAGCTCAATTCAATAATTATTCTATTCAATTTAATCCAAATCATATTTTAGTAAAATTACAATTTTACCTTTATACTTTTGATTTCATTTCAATTTAGTCCTTGGATCATAAAAATAAAATTCAAGCAATTCATCCTTAACCCACTATAGCCAAATTTCATATAGGCCCTTAACAAGCCTTACATTTCTTTTTCACAAATTCACCATGAATATTCTCTATTTTTCAATTTAATCCTATTTTCAATTTTATAAAATATTATTTAATAAAAGTTGTTTATCTATCAACAACTAACCATTTTCTTCAATAAAACATAAAAATCATACACACTCATCCATTGAAAAACTTTAATCTTTTAACAGTTTCACAAATTAGTCCCTAGGCTAGCTAGATTAAGTTACAACGATCCCAAAAACATATAAATAATTAGAAACAGGACTAAAATACATATTATGCACTTAGAAATGAACAAATTGAATGTTGAAGCTTCTCAATGGCTTCTTAAACCATATTTTCGATTGAGGATGAGACAAAAAGATGATAACTTTGCTTTATTTTATTTAATTTGTCATTATTTACAAAATTACTTTTATAACCTTTTAAAACATTAAAATTTCACTAATACAAAGCCATGTACATCCAATAAATTATTTAATGGTCTAATTACCACATAAGGACTCATAATTTAAGGTTCTATAGCTATTTAATACCTTTAGCTACTAGAGCACTACTTTTGCTCTTTATGAGATTTAGTCCTTTTTATTTAATTAAGCATGTAAACGGTAAAATTTCTTAACAAAATTTTTAGACGGTACTACTAACATGTTGTAGACATTAAAAGAATAATAAAATAAATATTTTTACATCAAATTTATGGTCTCAAAATCACTATTCCAATTTTCACTGAAAACGAGCTGCTACATTGTTAGTATGAATTAGTTTGATTGAGTTTGATACGGGACATAAAAATAAAAGACTAAATTAAATAAAATGAAAAATGGCATGAATTACTTCAATTATGTTATGTGATATGGTAAACAGATAGAAATTTATTGTATGGCATGAAATACATATGATTTGATGATGAATTAAATTATGATTGTGAATATATTCGAGAAATGATATATGTACTATATTTCAAAATAAAACTGAATATGAAATTATATATGTAATATCCTTACTCGACCTTTACACCAAACTCAGATATAGGGCATCATAACTGAACTAGGTTCGTGTACAAGATTAGAATTCATTATTTTAAAATCAGACCATATTACCTCTTTATAAAAACTTATAATAGAGATAAAAAATTTAATTAAGAGTTCATTGTCTCAATTTCGGACTCTAAGGGAACTACATAGATACAATATATTCGTCCCCATGGAAAAGTCTCTAGAGGTACACCCTTCCTATGTGCATGACACTTTACTAACGGAGCTCCTTGATCCAACATGGTCTGGCTTGGTCCCTCTTCGAGTTCCTTATTCTTAAACCATGTAACCATAGGTCAAACCTCTTTAAGTCCCAAAAGAACTTAGTGAGTCTCCTAACTGGATTACTTATACTTAGACCTTGTCTCGTGAGAGTAATAAAATAAAATAAACTAGATGCAATTAACTCCTTGCTTTTGCGGGTAAATTTCTCTTAATCCTAACATAGCGGGCTTTGCTTTATTCTTGATCCTATCCATTAGTGAATAGATCATCAGGCATTTTGCTTCTGGGCAATCCTATCAACCTTTGGTCAGTCTTGATGGTTCCTCAGAGTCTCACTATTTCTGCAGACTCTGTCCCTTCCTTTAACTATATTATTTCTTCCATTTATCCCAGTATGGATTCTTTTTTCTACCATGTTCTTAGAAGGTAGTCCCTTAGTCCAAACCTCATAAAGGTACTTGGGTATGTTCCCCTTTGGCGATTATTCCAAATCTGTTTAGTCCATGGTGGACTCCTTACATTACTATAGTCTTGAAGGACTTGCTGACATCCCATCCGTTGAGATAACCATTGTGGTCCCCCGTCACTCTGGCGGATTAAGTCCCACTTGGGATGCATAGTAGTTGGATTACTTCCTTATAATTCACCTTATTCAAGATACCATGCTTGCAAGTCTGACATGTCCATTTGTTGTGGACCGTTTTGGCCTTCATTACCTAACAAACTATCTTCGTAGGGATTATCTATGTTCACGATTTCTCCCTTATGTTGGTTCCCTACAGAATTAGCCATTTGCTTGGTACTTCTCAACAGTTTTCCCCTTGAAAAGGAAGTCTTGACAGATATATCTATTACTCGGTGTATCCTTCTTTGTCAATGGGTTCTAACTAACTAAATAAATAAAGTTAATTTCACATTTCACTATTATGTCTTTTTTATTTTTGTCTTTCATGTTTTGCATGCATAGAGAAATTAAGACAAACAAATATTAGCTCATTGATTATTTAAATTCAAACTGATGATAACTAGCACTGTAAGAAATTTTACATTGCACGAAAGATAAATTACTTAAGTAGATAATCTAAATGAGTCTATTATCTAGTAAAGGAATCAAAGTGAGCATTTGATTCACATGCCTAGAAGGATTATTATGTCGTCAATAATTCCATTCGAAAATATTGCTAGTCTTGGCTATCGAAGCAGTTGACTCCAGAGGTAAAGACATAGATGTATTCATTGGAAAAATGATATATTGGATTGGACCCAAGATGGATTAATTCTAAATCCGTCTGGGAATTAATTCACTTGTGACCTTTATGGGTATAGACATAAATGTATTCTGTAACATCCTGAAAAGGGCCTATGCATTTTCGGTTTAATTGTATGAAATGACAAAGTTTAAGCACTAAGAATAAATTTTTGATATTTTTGGAAACCTAGAAATGCATGGAAATGGAAATGAAACATTTTGGAAACCTGAAACATTTTGGAAACTTGAACATTTTGGAAACCTGAAACATTTTGGAAACTTGAACATTTTGGAAACCTGAACATTTTTGGAAATGAACCAAAAATGGAAAACCTGAACATTTTGGAAACTTGAACATGTAAGAAAAATGGCAAGTTACAGAGCCGATCGAAAATTTTAGGAAACTTAGAAATGATCAAGAAATGTCAAATTTTAAAGTTCAAAATAGGAAATAAGGGCAAGAGGGCCTTAAAAGAAAAAGTTGGTGAAATTTGACATACAAACAGGCTTGGAAAAGTGGCCTGAAGGTGTCACTTAGGGCCTATGGAAATGGTGCCATGTACAAGAGGAATGGGCCTGAGTTCGAGTCACTTGGGAAGCAAATAATGAAAGTTTTAATTTTGCTTCCAGAAGGCTGAGGTGGACGGCACCTAATTCTAGAAAGGGAGGAGTTTTATTTCTGTTAAAACTTGATTAACAAGTGATAAATAAGGATTTTCTTTTAATAAGATAGTTGAGGAGATAAGTGATGGATTAAACACTTTTATTTTAAATAAAAGAGACAATATTATCACTTATGAGGAGTAGTGGCCAAGTAAGGGACTCTCCTACTGATAATTTCGGCTAAAGGGGGAGAGCTAAAGGATTTTCTCTCATCTTTTTCCTATGTGTGCCGAAAATTCCCTAGCCCCTATTTCTCTATGCTGAAATATTTACTAAGCAAAGACTCCATCTTTTCTTCTCCTCTCCTTTGTCATTGTTAAGCTAAAACTCTTTTCTTTTGATCCCTGTTAAATCTCTATAGCCGAATCTCTATAACTCTAGGCAAGGAAGCAATCGATGAAAGGCATCAAGGTAAGGTTAAGCTATTCAATTTCCTTTCTTTTCTTTTCTAATTGCCGAAAGTGAAAGGCCTAATCCCTATTCTTGTTCATAGTCGAATCTACAAGGATCTCTCAGGTTTCCACAATTACCAAATATAAGGACCAAGGATCTAAGGTAAGAACAATTAATTCTTGTTCTTCTAATTCTTTTAATCAAGATCTAAGAAATAACCCCTTTTATGTCTCTTGGCCGAATATCAAAGGAAGAGTTTCGGGATTTCAGATTCAAGGAATTTAAGGTGAGGCACATTCGGCCAAAGGCCAAATTTTATTTATTAAAGTTAGATTAAATCTAACATATGAATTTTAGAAATTTCGATATCAATAAGGGAGCAAGGAATCGATTTTGGGATTCTCATCATAAGGTAAGTGGTTATAATCGGCCAAGGTTCTCGCTTAAATGTCTAGATCTATTTGTTTTAACTAGAGACTAATCAAATCAATGGATTTAATGGTTAGCCGATTTCAAGGGAGAAGAACACAAATCTCCGGGATTTGATCATCAATCAAATCGGCAAGCAAGGTAAGTATTAGTAATACCATTCCTATTAGGATTTGGTTTTAAAAGCTTAAAAGGCTATTAATGTGTTTTTGTATGATGGGCCGAATATAGGATCTAAAGTTAGATCGGGATTTTTGGGATCTCAAAGAGTCTATTAAGCAAATCAGGTGTGTACCCATACTAACCTTCAATACGTTATATGGCAAATATTAATTATATGATTATACATAAGAATGTGAATATGGCTAAGTACCCTAATGTGGTACAAAAGTACTGTGCACGCTTCCTACTTGATCGGATTATGAAATATGTTATTCTATAACATGTGAAAATATATATATGAATGTGGAAATAAGTATGTTGTGCATGATATAAAATTTATGGGGCATTCGGGATCTATGTGAAAGGGGAAGAAGGTGTTGACTTCGGTCTCACCAACGGAATATGGTGACTACGGTCACAACATTTTGAATATGGTAACTCGGTTACATTATCTCAATTTGGTAACTTCGGTTACATTATTTGAATATGGTGTCTAATGACACAAATTATATGGCGATGAGAGCACGCCGACCGCAATGATCGCCTTCGATGGTGTGTAGCGGATGGAGGGTTGACTTAGTAGTCCCACGGTGTACCGGCGAGTGCGGGTGGTGTGTAGCGGATGGACCATTAGGCTTGGGTTTGGGTTGCATCATCATTCATTTTTATATGAATATGAATTTTATATGAACATGTATGCCTGATTTGTTGAATGTTAGTACTGTGTGCACATTGAGTCTGCTGACTCACCCCTTGTGGGAACTATTTTCGTGTGATGAACAAGGATTTGATCGGGACGGTAGACCTTGAGGTGGCCATGTTTCATTTGAAGATTTTATGTAATTTGACTTTATTTTTTTAGTACCTTTAATTTTATATTTGGGTTTTACTTGATGTAATAAGGCCATAAGGCCCAAGTGATTTTTCTTATTCTCGCTTACTTTAAACTATTATGTTACTTAACTACTTATGACTAAAGTTAAAGTGATATTTTTTATAAACCTTAAAAATTATTTTGTCACCTTAATAAAAATTGATTTTCAAATAGATTAAATGGGTTTCCAATCTAAGCCCAATCCACTACAACATTTTTCTAAAATTTTACAAATTTTCTCTAAAACTAAATTCTTCAAAACCGTTTACTTTAGGAACATACCAGATCCTGCCTCGGCTCGTGGGTCTGGGTGTGGGGTGTTTCAATTTGTATCGAGCCCAGCTTTAAACTCTCACTGGGGCTAAGGCCCAAACGTTTTGAATTCAAGCCCAAATGATTATCTTTGAAAAATAAGCGGTTTCGGCATGGCACCTAAGTCTCACCCATGAATCCACCGTAAGTACCCTAACTCTATGTGTGATTCTGTGATTTATGAATTGTATAAGGGTAGAAAAGGCATGGAACGAGAATAGAATGATAGGAGCTTGAACCCTAGGATTAGACGCTCAAACACAAACACATAAGACTTAATGCACTAAACAAACCTATGGCTAAGTCAATCGAGCTAGGGTGTGGTAACCCCTGACGCATGTCTAGGATTGGATCCAAGAGCCTGGTATTTAAGCAGCCCCAGTGACTCACCTCCTCTTCGCAGAATCCTACCCGTGCGTAGCTTCGGTTCACCCTAACTCGAGGGCTCATGGTGTGGCAACCTCTCACATGCATGTCTAGGAATGGTTTCTGGGAGCTTGGTATTTAAGTAGTCCGTGTGACTCACCTCCTCTCCACACTAATCCTACCAGTGCGTAGCTTTGTTCACCCCGACCAAGAGGGCTCGGTCATAGGCTAAACATAATGACTAAAACCCGAAAGGAACTAGCCATGTTTTAAAAAAAAGACAGAGAACAAAACAACAAACCCTAGTTTTTCAAACTTTAAAACTTTTTAAATATGAGAAAATTAATTTTTTTTACAACATTTTCTCAAAAACTCCCGATTTGCAAAATTACAAAAATGCCCTTAGGGGTGAAATTACCAAAATGCCCTTGGTTTATAAAATGTTCAACTACTCAACAACTTTACCAAAATTTCATTATTTTACAAACATTCAAAACCCTAATTTTTAAAATATCAAAATACCTTGATTTTGGAAAAATTACAAAATTGCCCTAAATTACAAAATTACCAAAATGACCCGATTTCTAAAATTTTGCAACATCCCCATTTTTGAAGGAACAATTTTGAAAAGAACCTCAAAGTTTTACAACTTTGAAATACCCTAATTTATTAAACTTACAAATTTACTCCGATTTGTGAAAAATTACCAAAATACCTCGAGGTCGAAAATTACCAAATACCCCGATTTCAAACTTTTCCAAATTGCCCGAGACTTTAAAATTTTCAAAATAATTTTGACAAAAACACCAAGGAACATTTTTCTTCCGAAAATTATGAAAATGCCCTCAGAGGATAAAATTACGAAAATACCCCCGGTAGTGGAAAACAACAACAACAAAAACTACAACGCTTTCTCCGAATGAACGAAAGTTCATACTTGTTTGATGGATGAATGAATGAATAGAAAAGATCGTGTGTTTGTATGAATACGAAAGAACCACTCTTAAATCCCTTTTCATAAAACTCCTTCGCTGGTAAATAAGTGGAACAATGACTAATCCATAAAATTTCTTAATTAGATCTCGACGCTAGAAAATGAGCTCTAGAGGACGTGGTCGTCGTGGTCGAGGTAGAGGAAGGATGACCGTGTCGGAACCCATTAGATCGGGTCAAGGATCCGACAATGAAATGCCACCGCCACCACCACCCCACCGTTAATGTCGGCGAGGCTCCCGCATGGGAAGATGCTTGTCGCAGTCAGGCCGCGAGTTTTGGAATTGGTGGCAAAAGTGAGGAAATTCAGGAAATCGAAAGTCTGTACCTGAACGGCTCCGAGCTAATAGAGCAGAAATGTTCCGAGGAGTATCCAATGTGGCACCAATACCGAAGTCTTGGTTGGAAGCAACGGAGCGTATCATGGATGAGCTCGACCGACTCTGAGGAAAAGTTGAAAGGATGGTGGCATTGTTACGATGAAGCGATGTCGTGGTGGTTAACTGCTCGGGATGGTACTACTACCGAAAATTTGACTTGGGAGTATGTTAGAGGCATTTCGGAAGAAGTATGTGGGAACCAGTATATGATGAACAAAGGAAGGCTTTTCTAGGGTTGGTACAAGGGAGTAAGTCCATCCAGCAATATGAGGCGAATTCTCGAGGTTGAGCCGCTATGCTCGTGGGGTAGTGGCAACGAGCATGAACGCCAGGTCCGTTTTGAGGACTGACCGAGGGACGATCTAAGACTGTTGATAGCACCGCATCAGGAGCGGGAATTCTCATCTTTGGTGGAAAAGGCCAAGGTGGCCGATGGGATTAAGGACGCTATTAAGCAGACCGTGGATAGGAATAAGGCCAAAAGAGGATTTGGGCCATCTGGAAAGGGTCACAAGAGGCCTAGGGTTGACGGGCCACGAAATCAACAGGCTGGTACGGGCTGGGAGTATCGCCCTTGTGAGTATTGTGGAAAGAAGCACATAGGAGAGTGTTGGAGAAAGACGGGAGGATGTTTCAAGTGTGGGTCCAAGGACCATATGCTTAAGGATTGTCCCAAGCAACGAGATGAGAGCCGACCAGCAGTTCAGAATGCTAGCCAGACTGGTAGAGGCGGACAGCAGCCTCAACAGGGTCGTGGTTCAGGTAACCGAGGTAGTGGTCCTGGAAGAGGCCGTGGAACACAGGGTCGAGGTGCTACTAATGTTAATACAGAAGCAAGACAACCGGGTTTGGTTTATGCGATTCGTCGGAGGGAAGATGGTGATGCACCAGATGTAATAACCGGTACGTTCTTTATTTTTGACAAACCCTATTTTTCTCTGATTAATGTGGGCTCGACCCATTCCTATGTTGCATGTAGTGTAGTGGAAACACTAGGCCTAGACTCTGAACTTGCTGATAGACAGATGACTGTAGTAAGCCCATTAGGCCAAACTGTTGTGGTAGACAAGATCATTCGAAATGTGCCCTTAGAGATTAAGGGAGTGAACTTTCGGGCAGACTTGATGGAGTTACCCTTCGGAGAGTTTGAACTTGTACTCGGAATGGATTGGCTAGTAGAACACCGAGCCGTATTGGATTGTGCGGCTAAACGTATGGAACTAAGAAGCCCGGAGGATGAAGTGGTAGTAATGATCGGAGAAAGGAGGAACTACTTGTCTAACGTAGTTTCGGCACTGAAGGCTGAGAAGATGGTTAAGAAAGGTTGCAAGGCATTCCTAGCCTTCGTAAGTGCGATAGGTGGAAATGAAGAAGGTATTAATGGAGTTAGGACGGTAAGGGACTTCGTGGATGTGTTTCCAGAGGAATTACTGGGAATACCCTCGCATGTGGAGGTGGAATTTGGGATAGATTTACTCACAGAACAGCTCGTGTCAATCGCCCATACCGAATGGCGCCAAAGGAGTTAGTGGAGCTCAAGGCTCAAATCCAAGAACTATTGGATCATGGGTTCATCCGCCCAAGGTGTCTCCGGGGAGCACCGGTCTTATTTGTGAAGAAAAGGACGAACTATGCGATGTGCATAGATTATCGCCGCTGAATAAGCTAACCATTAAGAACAAGTATCCTTTACCAAGGATCGATGACTGCTCGATCATTGAAGGAAGCCGCAGTGTTTTCAAAGATCGACTTACGGTCGGGATATCATCGCTGAAGGTGAAGGAGGTCGACATCCATAAGACCGCTTTTAGGACAAGATATGGCCACTTGAGTTTGTAGTGATGTCTGTTTGGGTTGTAACGCCCGGTAGCGCTTCATGGACATGATGAATCGAGTTTTCCAACCTACTTGGATAAATTTGTCGTTGTGTTCATTGACGATATTTTGGTGTACTTGAAGTCGGAAGAGGGGCATGATAAGTATCTCCGAGTTGTGTTGGAAGTGTTAAGGGAGAAGAAGCTCTATGCCAAATTCAGCAAGTGTGAGTTTTGGCTTAAGGAGGTGGCATTTTTAGGACATGTGGTATCCATGAAGGAATAAGAGGATCCTAGGAAGATCGAAGCGGTGTTGGATTGGAAACCACCTAGGTCCGTGGGTGAGATCCAAGTTTCTTAGGCTTGGCAAGCTATTACGTAAGGTTTGTGGAAGGATTCGTCAATAGCCGCGCCTTTAACGGTTACTAAGGAAGGAAGTACCTTCGAATGGACTAATAAGCAGCAGGAGAGCTTTGAAAAGCTTAAAAGGGTGTTAATGGAAGCTCCAGTGTTAATTCAGCCGGAGGCAGGAAAAGATTTTGTGGTGTACTGTGACGCTTCGTGACACGGGTTAGGTGTGTGTTAATGCAAGATGGCAAAGTAGTCGCTTATGCGCACAAAGACTAAGGCCTCATGAGGTTAACTACCCAACTCATGATTTAGAGCTAGCAGCAGTGGTTTTCGCCCTTAAGGTTTGGAGACACTACCTTTATGGAGAAAGGTCGGTTATCTACACAGACCACAAGAGCCTTAAGTATTTATTGACTTAGAAGGAGTTGAACTTGAGGCAACGAAGGTGGGTGGAATTGTTGAAGGACTACGACTGTTCGATAGAATATCATCCGGGCAAGGCGAATGTGGTAGCCGATGCCCTGAGTAGGAAGGTTGTGTCAGATTTGCGGGCTTTGTTCGCTCACTTAAGTCTGTATGACGATGGAAGCCTGTTGGTAGAATTGCAAGTCAAGCCCACATGGCTGAAGGAGGTGAAAGAAGGACAGTTGGCTGATAAGGACTTAAGTACTAAGTTACAGCAAGTACCGCAAGGAGGATTAAAGGACTATGGCATCAATGAAGAAGGAGTATTGTGCTACAAGGGAAAGGTCTGTATGCCGAGGGATAAGGAGTTGAGACAAAGGATTCTTCGGGAAGCGCATGGTAGCCCTTATGCTATGCATCCCGGAGGCATCAAACTGTATAGAGATCTAAGGGAACAGTTTTGGTGGTCTGATCTGAAATGAGAGGTGACTGAATTTTTGGGGAAATGTTTGACGTGTCAGCAAGTTAAGGCTAAACACCAAGTCCCATCGGGATTGCTTCAACCAATCGAAGTTCCCCAATGGAAGTGGGAAATAATTACCATGGACTTCGTTAGTGGGCTTCCCCTTACGCCTACTAAGAAGGACTCGGTATGGGTGATTGTGGACCGTTTGACCAAGTCTGCACACTTTATCCCAATAAGAATGGATTATTCTCTTCAGAAGTTGGCTAAGTTATACGTGGCAGAGATTGTGAGGTTACATGGAGTACCAATGTCGATCATCTCTGATAGAGACCCAAGGTTTACGTCCCGATTTTGGAAGGCACTTCATCAAGCTTTAGGCACTAAGTTAGACTTCACTACGGCTTTTCATCCACAATCAGACGGGCAGTCTGAACGGGTTATACAAGTGTTGGAGGATATGTTGAGAGGCTGTGTAATGGATTTTTGAGGAAGTTGGGAAGATTACTTGCCTTTAGCTGAGTTTGCCTACAACAACAGCTATCAAGCTAGCATTCGGATGGCACCATACGAAGCATTGTATGGAAGGAAGTGTAGAACACCTACTTGTTGGACCGAGTTAGGAGAACGTCGAGTTTTGGGTCCAGAATTAGTGGCAGAAACCGAAGAGAAAGTTGAGTTAATTCGGGCACGGTTGAAGGAAGCCTCTGATAGGCAGAAGTCGTACGCAGACCTTAAGCGGAAGGAAATCGAGTTTGAAGTGGGAGACCAAGTATTCCTGAAAGTCTCGCCTTGGAAGAAGGTAATGAGGTTCGGTCAAAAGGGAAGTTAAGCCCAAGGTTTGTAGGGCCTTATCGGCATCAAACGAGTTGGGCGATGGCATACCAATTAGAGTTGCCACGAATTGCGATAGATGCACGACGTATTTCATGTATCCATGCTACGCCGCTACCGATCGGATCCGTCGCATGTGGTATCTGTTGAAGAAGTGGAGCTAAGGCGGACTTATCCTATGAGGAAGAACCGATTGATTTTGGAACGTGATGTGAAGGTACTACGAAGGAAGATGTGCCTCTAGTCAAAGTGTTATGGCGCAATCATGGATCGGAAGAAGCTTCGTGGGAGTCGAAGAGACCATGCGACAAAGAATACCTCAACTATTTTAGTTAGGAAATTTCGGGACGAAATTTTGTTTAAGGGGGGTAGAACTGTAACATCTTGAAAAGGGCCTATGCATTTTCGTTTTAATTGTATGAAATGACAAAGTTTAAGCACTAAGAATAAATTTTTGATATTTTGGAAACCTAGAAATGCATGGAAATGGAAATGAAACATTTTGGAAACTCAAACATTTTGGAAACTTGAACATTTTGGAAACACAAACATTTTGGAAACTTGAACATTTTGGAAACTGAACATTTTGGAAATGAACCAAAAATGGAAAACCTGAACATTTTGGAAACTTGAACATGTAAGAAAAATGGCAAGTTCTGAGCCGATCGAAAATTTTAGGAAACTTAGAAATGATCAAGAAATGTCAAATTTTAAAGTTCAAAATAGGAAATAAGGGCAAGAGGGCCTTAAAAGAAAAAGTTGGTGAAATTTGACACACAAACAGGCTTGGAAAAGTGGCCTGAAGGTGTCACTTAGGGCCTATGGAAATGGTGCCATGTACAAGAGGAATGGGCCTGAGTTCGAGTCACTTGGGAAGCAAATAATGAAAGTTTTAATTTTGCTTCCGTAAGAAATTGAGGTGGGCGGCACCTAATTATAGAAAGGAGGAGTTTTATTTACATTAAAACTTGATTAACAAGTGATAAATAAGGATTTTCTTTTAATAAGATAGTTGAGGAGATAAGTGATGGATTAAACACTTTTATTTTAAATAAAAGAGACAATATTACCACTTATGAGGAGTAGTGGCCAAGTAAGGACTCTCTATTGATAATTTCGCTAAAGGGGAGAGCTAAAGGATTTTCTCTCATCTTTTTCCTATGTGTGCCGAAAATTCCTAGCCCTATTTCTCTCTGAAATCTTTACTAAGCAAAGACTCCATCTTTTCTTCTCCTCTCCTTTGTCATTGTTAAGCCAAAACTCTTTTCTTTTGATCCCTGTTAAATCTCCATAGCCGAATCTCTATAACTCTAGGAAAGGAAGCAATCGATTAAAGGCATCAAGGTAAGGTTAAGCTATTCAATTTCCTTTCTTTTCTTTTCTAATTCCCGAAAGTGAAAGGCCTAATCCCTAATCTTGTTCATAGCCGAATCTACAAGGATCTCTCAAGTTTCCACAATTACCAAATATAAGGACCAAGGATCTAAGGTAAGAACAATTAATTCTTGTTCTTCTAATTCTTTTAATCAAGATCTAAGAAATAACCCTTTTATGTCTCTTGGCGAATATCAAAGGAAGAGTTTGGGATTTGATTCAAGGAATTTATAGAGGCACATTTGGCCAAAGGCCAAATTTTATTTATTAAAGTTAGATTAAATCTAACATATGAATTTTAGGAATTTCGATATCACTAAAGGAGCAAGGAATCGATTTTTGGAATCTCATCATAAGGTAAGTGGTTATAATCGGCCAAGGTTCTCGCTTAAATGTCTAGATCTATTTGTTTTAACTAGAGACTAATCAAATCAATGGATTTAATGGTTAGCCGATTTCAAGGGAGAAGAACACAAATCTTCGGGATTTGATCATCAATCAAATCGGCAAGCAAGGTAAGTATTAGTAATACCATTCCTATTAGGATTTGGTTTTAAAAGCGAAAAGGCTATTAATGTGTTTTTGTATGATGGGCCGAATATAGGATCTAAAGTTAGATCGGGACTTTTGGGATCTCAAAGAGTCTATTAAGCAAATCAGGTGTGTACCCATACTAACCTTCAATACGTTATATGGCAAATATTAATTATATGATTATACATAAGAATGTGAATATGGCTAAGTACCCTAATGTGGTACAAAAGTACTCAGGTACGTTTCCTACTTCTGATAGGATTATGAAATATATTATTCTATAACATGTGAAAATATATATATGAATGTGGAAATAAGTATGTTGTGCATGATATAAAATTTATGGGGCATTCGGGATCTATGTGAAAGGGGAAGAAGGTGTTGACTTCGGTCTCACCAACGGAATATGGTGACTACGGTCACAACATTTTGAATATGGTAACTCCGGTTACATTATCTGAATTTGGTAACTTCGGTTACATTATTTGAATATGGTGTCTAATGACACAAATTATATGGCCGATGAGCACGTCGACTGCAGCGACTGCCTTCGATGGTGTGTAGCGGATGGAAGGTTGACTTAGTAGTCCCCATGGTGTGACTGGCAGGTACGGGTGGTGTGTAGCGGATGGACCATTAGGCTTGGGTTTGGGTTGCATCATCATTCATTTTTTATATGAATATGAATTTGATATGAACATGTATGCCTGATTTGTTGAATGTTAGTACTGTGTGCACATTGAGTCTGTTGACTCACTCCGTTGTGGGAACTATTTTTAGGTGATGAACAGTGACGGACCGGGACGGTAGACCTTGAGGTGGCCATGTTTCATTTGAAGATTTTATGTAATTTGGACTTTATTTTTTTTAGTACCTTTAATTTTATATTTGGGTTTTACTTGATGTAATAAGGCCATAAGGCCCAGTGGATTTTTCTTATTCTGCTTTACTTTAAACTATTATGTTACGAACTACTTATGACTAAAGTTAAAGTGATATTTTTTTTATAAACTTTAAAAATTATTTTGTCACCTTAATAAAAATTCGATTTTCAAATAGATTAAATGGGTTTCCAATCTAAGCCCAATCCACTACAACATTTTTCTAAAAATTTTACAAATTTTCTCTAAGTAACGAAATTCTTTGAAACCGGTTTACTTTAGAAACATACCAGATCCGGTTCAGGCTCGTGGGTTGGGTGTGGGGTGTTTCATATTCATTGGAAGAATTTTCACACCCCATATTTTTATTAATTATTTCATCAATTCATAAACAAGTAAGTAAGTAGTCAAGTGGTAAAGAGCCTAACTAAATTCCTAGAGACCCTAGGTTCAATTCCCTTCACCAACATTTTATTTTTAGAATTTTTAGCAATTAAAAAGGGACGGTCAACCCCCTTTGCCCTCCACCCCATTGTTGCCATGCTTGGGAAGATTCTTCTCTTGTTTAGCTAGTCAACCTTCCCCTAATAGCCCCCTTTTCACTCCCTTGATCCATCTTTCATGCCCTTGTCCCCTAGTTTCCATTTCTCCCTCCCTTACCATGCTATTACTGTCCCATGCAACTAGACACCCACTATTCACTTTTGTTTTTCAGTTCAACATTTCTCTCATCGCCACTTTTTTTCCTCCTTCAACCACTATATTTTTTGGTATTTGCACCACAACACCACCACCACATTTTCGCAAAGACTTCCCCTCTCTTCCATGCCTCCTCCACACTCACCACCGTAACACCGCCATCGTGCCGTCGTCGCCGCACCACCACCGCCTTTAGTCTCTATTTTCCATCGATTTGCATCTCCTCTTCATTTCTTTTGTTAAAATCGAACTACTAATCTCTTCTATTATTTTTCTTAGATCGTTTATGATTCTAATTTTTATTCATTTTATTTTTGAATGACAATTTCCCTAGATCATTTTTCGTAAACAAAGCATTACGGGATTAATGACTCATCTAATCTTTGGTACTTTTCGTAAGTAATCTTTAAACTCTAGAAATAATCTTTTATTTTCCACTTCTTAAGGCTGAATCTAACAATGATTATACACTCTCATGAAGTGTTCTTCTTCATACCATTCGGATCTGTATTCTTGCCTTAAGAAAAAATATTTTCACTTGGAAGTTAGATAAATAAGTATTCTCATTTGACATGAGACTTAAATGGAAAGTTTTAGTGTTTTCACTTGGTATTTATTTATTAAAAAAAGTATTCAAGATCGAATTTTTTCCCTTGGAGTTGGAATCGGAATTGGAATAGAGTTATCGGATCTACCAATCGAGGTTTGAATTTAACTTATTAGTGAAATTTATTTAAGCATTTATAGTCAAATAAAATATAAATATAAATATTTATTTAGATTGAAAATTTGATAAAGATCTAAATGTTGTGAAATATTGAGAATACAATATGTATTTGAAGAGATTCTAATACGCAAAAAAAGGGGGGAAACCCAAGTAAGTATTTCTAATCGATAATTTTGGGTGAATATATGATATAATTGATGTGTTTTAATGATTAATGTGAAATGATGTGTACATACCAATTCTCATGATATGTGATTAATGGTAAGATTAGTTATGCATGATATATAAATAAATCATGCCACTATTTTAATATTGAAATAGGATTTGCATGTTAAGCATGTCGACTATGTTGGTTATAAATACAATTTGCATGGTAAACATGATGACTATGTATATTATAAATCTGAACTGCATGTTAAGCATGCCCACTGAAAATATTGTCCACACGCCATATCACATGCATGGGGTTGAGATAATTATGAAAGGAGGAAGACTTTGGCAAATTTATTGCAATATTGAAGGGCTTGGCCACAACATTTTTGAGTGGCTTGGCCACAATGTGGTGTGTTATTGGATGGACGAGTGTTGGGGAACTCTTTATTGGTGTGTAGTGGAGGTGAGTAGGAATCATTTTGTAAACTTGCAATGATTTTTGAAAAAGTTGCATCGACGTTCTCATGCACCTTGCTATATGTGATTGTAATAGCCCGCTTTCAATGAAATCGGAACACAGGTTTCAAGACTACAAATTTGAAGTCAAAAAATTTATTTTATTATTATTTTATGGTCTACATCATGATAGTATTACCGTATAAAAATTTTGTTAAGAAATTTTACCTTTTACATGTTCAATTTGATAAAAAAGGACTAAATCTATAAAGTGCAAAATTCAGTTCTAATAGCTAAATGTATTAAATAGCTATGGAACTTTAAAGTAGTGGTCCTTATATGGCAATTAGCCCATTAATATGTTAGTGGATCATAATGGCTTCGAAATTCTGTAATTTAAAATAATTATAAAGGTTAATTAAGTAAATAGGTAATTAAATGATATATTAATAACATTTATTATGTTCATCTTCTTCAAAATACACCACAAACTTATTCTACTTGGAGAAAATAGAGCTACGGTTCGGCCAAGATTCAAAATCCAATTGGTAAGTGATTTTTGTCCCGTTTTTAATGATTTCTATGTTTTTGGAATTGTTGTAGTTTAATCTAGCTAGCTTGGGGACTAATTTGCAAAACTGTTAAAGTATTTGAGTTTTTCCATTCATGAATATGTTAGTGTTTTGAAGTTTAATGGTAGAAAATGAATGGCTATTGTTAGATAAACAAATTTTGTAAAGGAATTTTTGATGAAATTATGAATTAGGGATTAAATTAAAAAATGTGATAAATTGTGTGGTAAAAGTGTGAATTTGTTAAATATATGGGCTGACATAAATATGTTTATAATTCGACTAGGCTTGGTTAGGGATAAAATTGAATGAATTTCATTTTCCAAGCCTAGAGACTAAATTGCAAATAATTAAAATTATAGGGGAAATGGTAATTTTACCAAAAATGTGTGTTGGACTAAATTGCATGTGAATTATATTGAATTGAGTTAAATTCATTTGTATAGATCCGGTTAGACCTCATACGGAGTTAGATCGAGGCAAAGAGAAAATCTCGGATTAGTTGACTCTGTATCTACATACACTCGTTGAGGCTCATGTAATTAAATTGCACATGTATATGTTTTAAATTGAATTATATGTTTGTGAAGTGTGCAATCATTATATATGAATATCGATCACATATCCAATGATGTATGACTATTATTAAGCCCCGTTTGAACCTTAGGATTTTGTAGGATACAAATGACATGTCATTAGGGTTACCAATTTTAACTCTTATGAGCTTACTGATACTCAGCTCGTATGAGCTTACGTTATTCAGCTCTTATGAGCTTACTGATACTCAGCTCATATGAGCTTATTGTCATTCAGTTTGGAGAAGCTTACCGTTATTCAGCTCGAAAGAGCTTACCGTTTATAGATCTTATGAGGATACATGTACATGAATTGACAGATTACAATTCAGTGCACCTCGTGTGTACTACATGCATATCCAATGATATTCTAAATGGTTCAATGGGCATTGTTATGTTACGAGATTACATGAGTTCAATACGAACTACTATAGGTATTTACCTAAGATAGATGAAAATGATTTGTACATGATATATATATACATGATTTGGAAATTATATGTACATGGAAGTTTGATTATTGTTGAGCTCATACATGTTTCTAGATATTTATATGAATTACATGACTATCATGGTTGATGAGGATATGTGTTTAGGCTTTTAACCAAACTGAGTTTGGATATGCTTTGTATGCTTACCTTAAATGTGACTAAATGGTAAGTTAAATACTATGTTATGCGAACTTACTAAGCTTAAATGTTTACTCTATGTTATTTTCCATGTTTTATAGTGATTCAGAAGCTCATTCGGGTTGGAAGCTTATCGGAGCTATATCACACTATCCATCGGCTCTTTTGGTACTTTCGGTTATTTAATTTCAGTTATAATGGCATGTATAAGTTAATTTGGCCAATGTTGGCATATAAGTGTTTTGTTGAGATTAGCCACTTATATGGCTTATGTTTGGTATATTTTGATATGTATATATATATGGCCTTATTATATTTATGTGTGTTTGATATGATAGAATGATGGAAAGTATAATGTGGTTTGAATATGCATATAAGATATGTTATATAACTTGGTGTGATTTAGTGCTTTATTATGGAAAACTTATAGGTATATTGATGATTGTTTTAGAATGGTATGTATGGTACCATTTGGAAATATTGGTATGTTTTGGTAAGTTAAGTGACATCAAAATATGCAAAATGATTTACCTTGTGAATGGGTATCTTGGGTACAAAATGGGTGAGCTTGATAAGTGACTTACATGATAGGTTTTGGTATAATTATGCATATATGTATTTGGTCACTTAGGTAAATTTGATTACATGGTTGACATGTTAGCATATTTTCATTTAAGGAGCCTAAGGACATATTGGTTGTATGTGATGATTTTACATGTTTAAGGCTTGATTTTGGCTTGTTTTGGATGCCTAATTATGACTTGTGTATATGCAAAATGTGGAGTGTAAGTGGATGCTAAATTAGGTGAGAAATGTGACTTGTAAAATGGCCTATTTTTGTCCACACGGGTAGAGACATGGGCGTGTGTCTCAGCTGTGTGGGACACACGGCCAAGTGACACAGCCGTGTGTCCCCTGTATCTTTTTAAGAGTGTAAGTCAACATGCTCACAAGGCCTAGCACATGAGCGTATGGCTTGGTCGTGTGGCACAAGTTAGTGAGTTACATGAGCACGAACACGAGCTGGGACACGATCGTACGTCCCTTATTTTGAATGCCCACAAAGCCTAAGACACGGGCGTGTCTCTTGGCCCTATGAGTCACATAGCCATGTGACCCCTGTAGTTTTGATAATTTTATAAGTTTCCAAAAAATTCTCTAAATTTTTTATTTAGTTTTGATTTGTTTCTACTGTGTATTTTGGGCCACTAGGGCTCGTATTAGGGGAAATATGCGTGATTATGATTGGTGTAACATCCCAAACCCGGCCCATTCACTCTGGCCTAGAATAATTTGGTTATGTCAACTGCGGAAAGGCGGGTGAAAATTCTTGTTAACTTTGAATAAAACAGAAGATTTACTAACTTTTTGGTAAAACCCATGTTCTTTTAAAAGAGACTTTAAACTTTGGTATTATAAATAAAATGTCCCCATTAAAACACTTTATTAAATTTTATATATATATATATATATATATTGATTAAATAAAGGTTGCTAAATAATAAAAAAAAAAACCAATTTCACATAGTAAATCAAAGTAATTAAACCATAATTAAATTAAAAATAAAATAGTACCAAGGATAATAATAAAATAATTCTAAAATAAATAAAAGTCAAAAGGCCCTTATTACATCAATATTTAAACCCAAATATTTAATATAAATAAGTTTAAAATATTTAAACTCTTTCGCATGGGCCACCATGTGTCCTCTCCGATCCGGTCCAATTCTCGCATCACGAAATGGTTAGGAAAAATAGAGTGAGTCCATTGACTCGGTGCATAATCACAACACTTATTTCCACTCGTATGGGCTTGGCCCATACCCACACGATCCTCAAAGCAGAACATGCAAAAATGCATTTCATTGACCTACTATCCAACAGTAACACCAACCTTAGCAGACTCCACACTTTAAGGTCGTGGCTAATCCACCACCGATCACATCGTGATCCACAAATCCTACCTTGGCGGACTTGTTTGCTCAAAGCCGTGTGCGAGCCACCGATCAATCAAAATGATCCCCATATCGTAACCGCCTACGGTGATGCACATAGCCATCAACCGCCGAGATGGGCACGGAGCCAACACCTCCCTTGAGGTAGCACACGGCTAACCCTCAAGCGCTAATGTAACTGAGCTAACATTAGACCACGTACATCACATGTACCCTTCCTTCTTCCGTGATCAAAACCAACCCCATGCCCATATGTCAACAAATCATATCAAAATAGCATATAGAGTGAGCATTTATCATTTATCATTACCACATCGCACATATATATACATCATAAATAACTTACCATCACCAGATTACCCACCACCTAAGCCATTATAATCGGCTACCACACATACTACACATGGATAAGCGTTAGCAAGCAAACAGAAATAGTGCGATGATTACGCACCTTATTACTAGCACAATCGATCAAATCACGAGAACGATACTTGATTAAGAACCTTGTCGAAAATCCTTGGTAAATCGAATCCCGAGAGCCCTTAGCACTTTTAACACTAGCTAAAAGCAAAAGACCCTCCACCTAGCCCTCCATGATTGGCCAATCAAAAGAACACATGATTAGCTACATGATTTCGGTCAACCACAAAAAGAAGAGAAAACCGATAACAAGAAAGGAAACCTTACCACCTTATTACTCTAAATTCGGCTAACACAATATAAAAGAAGAAAGGCTCTTCGACTATTGAAGATGGTTGAATCGAGAATAGATGAAGAAGAAAGAATGGAAGAAAAGGTGACTTAAAGTTTCGGCTAAGATGAATTTAGTGAAGGAAGAGAGGTGTTTTTAGAGTATGAGAAGAAAAAAAGTGAAGGCCTAGAATGAAAGCTAAAATTCGCAAAGGAAGAGCACACCCCCTTTTAAAGAATTCGCCCTCCCCCAACCATCATGGTTGAAAAAGTCAATCAAGAAACCCCTTGGCCGTCCAACACCTTCTCCCCAACTCAACTCCTTGATTCCTTCCTAAAACACTCCACACCAACCCTTCAAATCATTTCAAACTTAAGCCAACTTATCTTTCCTCCTAGCCACCCATTTAAAATGATTTGAACAAGTCAAATCCTTCATTTAAGGTGCCAAAACCGAAACCAACTCTCCCCCCTTGCTCATGACGCAAAAACAAAGGCAAAATGCTCGCTCTTGCAGCTCGAACACCGGCCCCTTCGCTCCTTGAGCGTCACTTTCCAAGCTCTAGAGTGGCGCCTCCTTGCCACTGCCAAGCCATTCTTTGTGCCAAAACTTCACCAAAATTTCTCTTAAGGCCCCTCTATCCAAGCTCCTTCTTAACCCCTAAAACTAAAAATTTTCCAAAGCATTCCACCACTACCTAGGGTTCTCCGGACCCCTAAAACTTACCCAACCACACACTGAAGTGTGCCAATACCTGAACTATGCACCAAAAACCTAACCCCTAGAACCAGGGTGTTACAATTCTACCCTCCTTAAAATAATTTCGTCCTCGAAATTACTTGTCTAGACTAACAGTCCAATTCATCCCACTACGCTATGGCTGCGCACTCTGACCTTAAAGAGCTAACATACTTCTAGGCACAGGTTCTAAGTTCATATTCAAAGTCCCAATACTTTACGAGCAACAAAACAAACAGCCACCCCAAACAACAAAACAACAGAGAATACTCCAAACATAAGATACTTACCCGCTGACACATCATGCACATCATTATCCTCCCTCCGACGGACTGCATAAACCAGACCTGGCTGTCTTGCCTCAGTGCCACCATTACCGTGGCCTAATGCTCCACGACCTCGGCCGAAACCATTTCCTCCATGGTTCGGACCACGACCTCTTGCCGCTTGCTGACCACCTCTGCCTGGTTGCACATAACCCTGACCCACTAACTGAGCCCTATTCAGATTCTGGGGAAAATCCTTAATCAGATGAGATTTGGACTTGCATCTGAAGCATTCTCGAACCCGATTCCGATGATCGCCACATGATACCTTCCGCACTGCGCACACAGACGATCTGGATTTCTAGTGGCGGCTTAGCAATATGTCTGAGAGTCTCGACCCTCGGTCTTTTTTTAAACCCTCTCAAATAATTCTGGGGATCCAACACTTCTCTTATCCCGATTTCTTTCTCATTACTCTCTCGGCCTTTTTGACCTCCTCAGCTATCCGAGCTTTCTCCACTAAAATAGCGAAGTCTCTTTCTCGTTGCGGAGCAATCAAAACTCGCATGACTCATCCGTAGCCCATCTTCAAATCGGCGCATCTTTCATAATCAGTAGCCACGATGCCCCGAGCATACCGGCTCAAACGTAGAAACTCGGGCCAGACTCGCTATTGACTTGCTACCTTGCACCAAATTAAGGAATGCCTTCCTCTGAGCGTCCACATAGCTTGCTCCGACATACTTCCCCTTGAACTTAATCTTAAAATAACCCCATTCCACTCGATCCGCAGGGGTACTTTCCTTAACAGTGAGCCACCACTAGTAGGCCTCATCCCGTAGCAATGAAACAACACCTTTAAGCTTCTCTTCCGCAGCTTAAGTCTAAGTCGTCCATAATCCTTTCCCTTTGCCTCAAGCCAAGATTACTACGCCACGCTTGGAGCTACCCTAAACACTCCTCTGAAAACCTCGGCTCTATTCACCCTAAGCCTTTCGGGCACTAACTTCCGAGTCCCACTGCCCCCATTGGCTCCTGCCACTCGCTCAAGCACCCGCAGCATAGCCTGCGATACTGCGTCGTCTCCTCCAGTCTGATCCTGCTGTTCAACCTCAACAGCTGGTGGCGGCACATCACTCTCTGACCCATGGCGTGACCCAACCAGTTCCGATACTGACATTCTGCCTCTACCACGTCCACGAGTATTGCGACCACGCCCCCTAGAACTCATGTCTAGCGCTTTGATTTAGTCTGATTAAAAAGTTTTATGCATTAGAAATTCTTGTTTCACTGTTTTATCCACAAGCAATTTTATGCAATGAAGTTTCCGAGAGTAGTTCTTTCGAGCAATCAAATTTCATTCCCTACCCAGGGGTAATTTCGTCATTTTTCCTAAAGAGGGGTATTTTCGTAAATTTCCACAAACCAGGGTATCTTAGTATTTTGAAACCTCAAAATTTTGGTATTTTGTAAAGTAAAAATCATTTTATCAAAAGTTGAGGGTAGTACGGTAATTTTATAATACAAGGGCATTTTGTAATTTTTGCCACTAGGGGCATTTTGGTAATTTTATAAATCGAGAAAACATCTTTCAAAATCTGATTTAGAGTTTTACAAACCAAAGGGTAAAGTTGAAAATTTTAAAAGCGAAATTTAAAACAATCGAGCCAAATCCTTTCGGGTTTTAATAATCGGTTTAGCCTATGAACAAGTCTTCTTGGTTAAGGTGAACCGTAGCTACGCACCAGGTAGGATTCAAGTAATGAGGAGGTGAGTCGCTAGGACTGCTTAAATACCAAGCTCTTCTCAATACCATTCCTAGACATGCGTCACGATGGTTGCCACACCTTAACTCGTGACTAACTTCACAGGTTTGTTTAGTAGCCTTAAGTTTTATGCAAATGTTTGAGTAAACTAATCCTAGGGTCCAATAGTCCTAATATTCTAATCTACGAGCCCAAACTAAGCCTATATTAATCACACAAACAAAACACTTTAAAAGTCCGAAGCACTTACCTGGTGGACTTCGGGTGGAGGTACAGGTGCCATGCCAGAATAACCTAAAAACCTTTTTATAAAAGCACACATTTCAAAAACCCATTTTGAAAACTATTTGAACCCAAAACCCTCAAAGTCGAGTTTTGAACTGGCTCGATACCAATTTGTAACATCCCCAAACCCGCCCATTCACTACAATCGAATCGGTTATGTCAACGCGGAAAGACGGTGAAAATTCTTGTTAACTTTGAATAAAACAAAGAAGATTTACTAACTTTTGGTAAAACCCATGTTCTTTTAAAAGAGACTTTAAACTTTGGTATTATAAATAAAATGTCCCCATTAAAACACTTTATTAAATTATATATATATATATTGATTAAATAAAGGTTGCTAAATAATAAAAACCAATTTCACATAGTAAATCAAAGTAATTAAACCATAATTAAATTAAAAATAAAATAGTACCAAGGATAATAATAAAATAATTCTAAAATAAATAAAAGTCAAAAGGCCCTTATTACATCAATATTTAAACCCAAATATTTAATATAAATAAGTTTAAAATATTTAAACTCTTTCTGCATGGGCCACCATGTGTCCTCTCCGATCCGGTCCAATTCTCGCATCACCCGAAATGGTTAGGAAAAATAGAGTGAGTCCACCGACTCGGTGCATAATCACAACACTTATTTCCACTCGTATGGGCTTGGCCCATACCCACACGATCCTCGAAATGAACATGCAAAATGCATTTCAGCCCAACCTACTATCCAACAGTAACACCAACCTTAGCAGACTCATCGCCAAGGCCGTGGCTAATCCACCATCGATCACATCATGATCCACAAATCCTACCTTGGCGGACTTGTCGCTCAAAGCGAGTAAGGCGAGCCACCGATCAATCAAAATGATCCCCATATCGTAAACCGTCTACGGTGATGCACATAGCCATCAACCGCCGAGATGGGCACCGAGCCAACACCTCCCTTGAGGTAGCACATAGCTAACCCTCAAGCGCTAATGTAGCCTGAGCTAACATTAGACCACGTACATCACATGTACCCTTCGTCC
Source organism: Gossypium rotundifolium (assembly GCA_025506655.1). NCBI lineage: Eukaryota > Viridiplantae > Streptophyta > Magnoliopsida > Malvales > Malvaceae > Gossypium > Gossypium rotundifolium. The sequence goes on from CP106729.1 coordinate 124,003,475, forward strand.
TTCTGTGATCAAAACCAACCCCATGCCCATATGTCAACAAATCATATCAAAATAGCATATAGAGTGAGCATTTATCATTTATCATTACCACATCGCACATATATATACATCATAAATAACTTACCATCACCAGTTACCCACCACCTAAGCCATTATAATCGGCTACCACACACATACTACACATGGATAAACGTTAGCAAGCAAACCGAGAAATAGTGCGATGATTACGTACCTTATTACTAGCACAATCGATCAAATCCTGAGAACGATACTTGATTAAGAACCTTGTTGAAAATCCTTGGTAAATCGAATCCCGAGAGCCCCTAAGCACTTTTAACGCTAGCTAAAAGCAAAAGACCCTCCACCTAGCCCTCCATGATTCAGCCAATCAAAAGAACACATGATTAGCTACATGATTTAAATCAACCACGAAAAGAAGAGAAAACCGATAACAAGAAAGGAAACCTTACCACCTTACTACTCCAAATTCGGCTAACACAATATAAAAGGAGAAAGGCTCTTCGACTTTTGAAGATGGTTGAATCGAGAATAGATGAAGAAGAAAGAATGGAAGAAAAGGTGACTTAAAGTTTCGGCTAAGATGAATTTAGTGAAGGAAGAGAGGTGTTTTTAGAGTATGAGAAGAAAAAAAGTGAAAGCTTAGAATGAAAGCTAAAATTCGCAAAGGAAGAGCACACCCCCCTTTTAAAGAATTGACCACTCCCCCTAACCATCATGGTTGAAAAAGTCAATCAAGAAACCCCTTGGCCGTCCAACACCTTCTCCCCAACTCAACTCCTTGATTCCTTCCTAAAACACTCACCAACCCTTCAAATCATTTCAAACTTAAGCCAACTCATCTTTCCTCCTAGCCACCCATTTAAAATGATTTGAACAAGCCAAATCCTTCATTTAAGGTGCCAAAACCGAAACCAACTCTCCCCCCTTGCTCATGACGCAAAAACAAAGGCAAAATGCTGCTCTTGCAGCTCGAACACTGGCCCCCTTCTGCTCCTTGAGGCGTCACTTTCCAAGCTCTAGAGTGGTGCCTCCTTGCCACTCTGCCAAGCCATTCTTTGTGCCAAAACTTCACCAAAATTTCTCTTAAGGCCCCCTCTATCCAAGCTCCCTTCTTAACCCCTAAAACTAAAAATTTTCCAAAGCATTCCACCACTACATAGGGTTCTCTGGACCCCTAAAACTTACCCAACCACACACTGAAGTGTGCCAATACCTGAACTATGCACCAAAACCTAACCCCTAGAACTAGGGTGTTACAATTGGTTTCTGACATGAATATTATATGTTATGAAATGTTTGAATTTTCTATCTGTTTAAGTTTTAAAACTTTTGTAATACTCCGTAACCCTATTCTAGCAACAGATTTAGGTTAGGGGTGTTACAGTGATATTATGTTGAAATATCAGTGTTTCTATATATATATATATATGAAATGTATGGATTAAATACTATTTCTTTTATGTTGAATTCATACTGGGCTTTGAAATCTCACCCTTCAATTTCTTGACTTTTCAGATAACCCATGAGGTTAAGACATGGGCTTGGTTACGGAGGTGTAGTCGGACATTTTCTATATAAACTTTAAAACTTTATTATTTGGTATTGTTGGTATGTTTAATTATTATTTATGGACTCTGATATGGGATGTTGATTTTGGATTTTTGGGATATTTTTCCATGGTTTGGTTTTAAACAATTATTTTGCAATGCCTCAAATTTGGGCCTAGAAGAAAATAGGTCTTTAGCATGGGAACACATAAAAGTTTATGTGTGCAAGAAAATGACACAATTGATTGTTTGCTTTGATGGTTAAGTGATTTAGGAGTGCTTGGGAGTGTCTGAGAAGTCCTGGGTTCAAGCTCTGGCTTTTGTAAAAGTTTGGTTTTCTCTTAAGTGAACCTTGGTGTTAACATGTAGGCTTTAAAAGAAATTACGGCGGAATTATGACACAAGTTGAGCTTGTAGTCCAGTGCCAGTCACGTGTTTAAGGCTACAAGGGAGCTCAAGTTCGAGTCTCATGATGCACAAAGGAGTATTTATTTTACATTATCGCTATATGAGTAGTAGAGTTTGACTGAAACTCTGCAAGGTGGAGTTTGAATAAGTCTTATATGGAGAAAATTAGGGAGGATATAAAGGAGGATTTTTAGGAGGAAATTGTGGGGAAAATCAAGGAATATTGGTTTGGGGAAAATAGTTGTGCCGTATGGGGAGTGTGGGAACTGAAGAAAATGTTTTGGGATTTGGTGTCCCTTCCATTTTGGTTTTCCATCATACTTCGCTGCCTTTTGTTACTATACCAACTACTGTTAGGGGTTTTGGCCTTCGATTTTACTTTTCCTTCAATACCCCATTTGGCGATTTGTTTTCCTCTATTTTTTGCTCTCTCCATTTACTCAATTTTCTTCTCTTTCCATAATAATCTTTTAGGCCAAATATTGTTGTCCGGTGAGAATGGAATTCCTTTCCTTACTAATATTTGTGGTGGCCGATTCTCTACTTTCCTTTTCCTTTCCATTTCCTTTTCTCTCATCTTTTCTTCCATCTTTCAAACTATCTAGCCATTCTCTAAACGTTGATCCTTCGTTCTTCCATATTGGATACTTGGTCAAACTCCCCCTCAACTTAGGCCAATTGTCTCCCTTATTTTTTTCTATTAGTGTTGTGATTTCGATTCTGCAAGAGTGGTAACAAACTGGTAGGTACTCATATTTTCCCTTTTCTGTTTCCTTAATCTTTCTTTATGTCTACAATTCTGTTCTCTTTTGTTTTTCTAAAAAGCCAAATGTGACTTCTTTTTATGTTCATTGATTGTGGTTCTGTCCCTTCCTCATGATTGGAGGTTCATTGGGTTCTAGGTATTCTCGAGAAGTGAAGGAGTGCAAGTGTTACTCAGGCAATCAAAACCCTTTTCTTCTATTACTCAATTAAGGTAAATACGTTACCTTATTTTCCTTTGGGTTTAGGCCGAATATGTTCTATTATTCCTTAAGCTGATATTGGTGGTTTTAGGCCACACATATGATCGATCTTTGTTTATAAGATCTGTGTATTGTAATATAAAAAATCAACAAGGATGTGTGATTGTTTCTGAACAGTGGTCTTAGAGGACTAAAGTCACACTCTTTCAAACAAGGTTTGGTGCACGTGGATCTTAGCACAGTTTAGCAAAACAGGTGTGTAACCGTACCCTGCTAACGGTAATAGGCGTAAAATCTGGTAAACTGATTAGATTGTAGAAAGGCAAAAGCCAAAAAGCTGAAAGGTTGGGCGTTGAGAGTGTGAACGCTCATATGGTAAACCGAGCCCACGAAACATGGGCGTACGACGGAAAAGGCTGCCATAAGTGATTTCATGGGCTTAGGCCATAATGGGCTTTGGCCCCATTTACACTGTCTGTACTGCTATGGTCATTCGAGTCGCTCAAGACGACTGTGGCTTACTGATGGGCCTCAGTGTACATAGGCCCAAACTGATAGAATGACCGAAATACCTCCATATGGTAAAATGATCGAAATACCCCCATAGGTTAAAATGACCAAAATACCCCCATAGGGTAAAATAACTGAAATACCCCCATTGCATATAATGATCGAAATACCCCCATAGAGTAGAATGACCGAAATACCCTATAGGGTAAAATGATTGAAATACCCTATAGGTTAAAATGACCGATATACCCCCATAGGGTATAATGATCGAAATACCCCCATAGGGTAAAATGATCGAAATACCCCCATCGGGTATAATGATCGAAATACCCCATAAGGTAAAATGACCGAAATACCCCCATAGGGTATAATGACTGAAATACCCCCATAGGGTATAGTGACCAAAATACCCCCATAGGGTAGAATGACCGAAATACCCCCATAGGGTAGAATGAGTGAAATACCCCATAAGTTAAAATGACCGATATACCCCCATAGGGAAAAAATGACCTAAATACCCTTATATGGTAAAATAACTGTTATACCCTTAGGAGATGAAATGACTATTATGGCCTTATGTTATGTATGACTGATTTGCTCTATGATATGTATGACTATGATTGAGGATGACATTTTGCATACACGTATGATATTATGCGACGACATATTGCATGGGGATGGGTTGTTATATTTGGGGGAAGTGTACTGTACTGATAAGGTCGCATGGGTCACCCAAGACGAATGTGGACCTACTGTTGGCTTTGTGCCGTTCATATTACTGGTAAGGTTGCACGGGTTGCCCAAGATGACTGTAGACCTACTGATGGCTATATGCCATTTATTTTACTGGTAGCTTTGCTGCAATACTGTTTAGTGCCGCAACTAGTGCTAATCTTAGTGTGTCTGGTTAGGTGGGTTGATTTTATCCTTACATGGTGTGTTTGGCAAGATGGAGTGGTGTGTAGAGGTTGGATTGGGTAGGATTTCTAACTACATATCTGCACTGATTAATGATACTGTACTGTTATTGCATCGATTAATGATATTACATATTGTTCACTGCATGACTGATATTTGTTACTGTTATGGGCCAAGGCCCCACTGATACTATTACTAAATTTGGGCAAAAGCCCTACTAATTACTGGCATTATGATGGGCTGAAGCCCAATCATTACTGTTACAAGAAAGGACTTCGGCCTACACTAAACTGGACGATTATTGTACCAGGCTCAGGCCCAAATTGTATTTTCTCTTGTTTAATTGACTGCTTGCTTGCTAGGGGATTACATACTGAGTTTTCGTAAACTCACCCCCTATTTAACTGTAAGGTAATCCCCAGTCATAGGAGGGTCGATGCTACGAGGGACTCGATGATGGCCACACCACTGCATCAGCTTCCGTTTTTAGCTTTTGATTTATAAGTAACTGAATTTTGGTATTTTTTTGTGATGAGGCCTATTTAAAGTTATAAAATTTAAATTGGAGTTTTTATTTATTCAGTTTGATATAAACTGCTAGTTGTAGAAAAAGACGGGTTTTCAAAAGGTCACTATTTTCAAAGACACCACGTTTTCGCAACATTTCCTAAAAAACTTCCGCAATAAATGAGATTTTGAAACTTAATAATGTTTTAAAAGTGATTAGCTTTTAATGATGCACGCTTTGGAAATGAACAACCTGTTTAGGAATAACCATTATTAATTAATTTTGAGTATTTCAACGACAACAAGTTTACGCTAAATGCTTCAATGTGACACTGCCAGATTGGCCATAACGTCTAGGCCGGGTTTGGGATGTTACATATTGAAATGGTTTATCAAATAAGTACTCAAAATCAAATTTTCAACACAATTACATTTTTGATCTGATGATTTTATTTCAAATTCAAGTATATGTTTTTATGAAACTTAAATCTATTTATTTAATTACTTAATAATTTATGAAATGTATCAAATGATGATTTTTAATCAACAAATGAAATTTTGTCAATTTTTCCGCTATGCTATTTTTTAAAATTAAGATGTTTTTTTTCAAATACTCAATCTTGATCTATTTAAAACCAATAAATTTTTTATAATATTTTTCCAAGGAAATTTAAAGAAAATACTTGATTTTGTCAAACAAAATGCTGATTTTAAAAGGATAATGAATTTTAAACTAAAATAGTTAAACGTTTTTTGCCCCATCATCATGGCCAATGTGATCTTTGTGATTTGGCCATAACGTCTGTAACACCCCAAACCCGGCCTATGCGTTAAGACGAGATTTGGTTTGTTACATAGATTGAACTCTCTTTCTATCTAATGATTAAGGTGAGTCGGTATTTCAAAACCCTTTTGAAAATAAAGTTTAATAAAAACCAAGAGAAATAATTCTAAGTTCGATGAATTTAAAAAAAAAACATTAGTTGAAAATCTCATCATTTATCAAAACCTTAAAGTAATAATTTTTTATAAGAGTTCAAAGGATAAAAATAGATAAAGAATCTTATATATTTGGAAACCCATAGTATTTTAAGAAAACATTATAGGATAAACATAAGCCCATATTAAATATCCAAAACATAATTTAAATCCATCCACACATAAAATCCAAAAATCATTAATAGAGGCCTTATTACATCATACCCAAAATAGCAAATTAAAGAAAGTATTTATTAAAAGTTCAAAGTTTATAAACCCATATTTGTAGTATGGCCTCCACGAAGTCATCCTCGGCCCAAGTCCACGTCAATTTCCATTACCTGAGATGAAAAAAAAATTTGGGGGAGTGAGTTACTCAGGACTCAATGTATAACTCACTTACTTTATCCACTGGGCCAGATCATCAAGTCATAAATTTTGGGCTTGAGCCCATAAACAGGTTTAACAATATAAATAATGAGATGCATGCAAAAATGAAATTTCCCACCCAAACCTAATTTCCATCCGCTATACACCACCCGTACCAACCATCACACATGTGGGGATCAAGTCAACCCACCCCGCCAACACACCAATCGTAGGCATAAAGCCATTTTTACAATTGTGGCAGAGCCACCGAGCTAGATTGTGACAAAGTCACCGAACTAGAGGCATTGAGCCATTAAAATATTTGTGGCAGAGCCACCAAACTAGAGGCAATGAGCCATTTAATTATTTTGTGGCAAAGCCACCGAACTAGAGGCAATGAGCCATTTAATTATTTTGTAGCAAAACCACCGAACTAGATTTTGGCAACAGGCCTTTCTTCTCTTCATTATTAATCCCATCCCATGCAACATGTATGCAAAATAATCTATATACATATGATGATTTTATCAAAAAGGGCCCAATTTACATATGAGTCAATATTTCAGGTTTTTATTAAGGCCCATAATACAAAATATCATTTAGCCCATTTAACAAACTAGCAACTTTGGCCTATTTAACGATCTAGTAGGGATTTTGGCCCATTTAACGATCTAGTATAGATTTTGGCCCATTTTATGATCTAGCAGAGATTTTGGCCCATTTAACGATCTATCAGGGATTTCGGCCCATTTAATGCTCTATCAGAGATTTCGGCCCATTTAACAACCTATCAGGGATTCGGCCCATTTACACATGAGACATAAAATTTACATTTTACCAACTAACTCATCGAGGGTGTTTTCATAATTTTCACAACTTTAACCGTTTTTATGTAATTTCAACAAAAATACCAATTATTACGTATTGTACTGATTTTGTCGTCTTTATGATTTTGCTCAATACTACGGTATGACATCTAACCTGAGATAAGTGTGAAGTTACACACCTTGTTATCGTGTGTACTAAACCTTCCTGCTCATCAACACCTAAACGTAACACGAACCATTAGAACACTTTCATTTATTAAAATACACTATTGGTAAACGATCTAAATCTTTACCCTTTTGATTTTGAATCACTTCTATTTTTGGTTTCTCCTCAATTGTTGATTCGTTGCCCGATGAGGATCCACGAACGAACAAAGGCTTAGGAGTACGAATAACCTCAAACAATTGATTCTCCTCAGATGAAGGTCCGCAACCCGGTGGAAAATCCTGGATTCCCGAAACTGCCCTTCGTTTATACTTAGGGGGATTAGTTGAACCGCCTCTCTTTCGAAGACTATGGACTGCCCTTTTCTGCCCTATCTTGAATGTCTCTAAAGACATAAGATCATTAGTCCGACTAAATATTATCAAAATATGGCTAACGATTTATAAGATTTGAGATTAGCTTACCATGATTATCTTCGTTCCTCGAAGAAACGATCGAGCGATTATGTCCCTATAATGAAATCGATTAAATAACTAACTAATCCAATATAATGAATAAAGTGAGAATCCTTTGAATAATCTCCTTACCTTAACTTGAGATCGATTCCAACATTCCCCAATACTGAAGACACTTTGAGTTTTTGCCCTCCAAAAATCTCACTATGCCCACGATTGAAAAGAAAAATCGAGTGAGAAGAATTCGGTTATGACCAACAAAGAAATGAAAAAGATTTTGGCACAAGAGTATATTAACATTCTGCCATGGGTGAAGGTATTGGAGCGATTTTAATGAAGAAGAAAATAAAAGAATGGGAAAAAGGAAAAGATATGATTCGGTTCAAGAGAGAAAGAGAGAAAGAAAAGAGAAGAAAAGAGAACTTGGTTTAGAAGAAAAGTGCATTCGGTATTGGAGAGGAAAAATGAGAAAAAAGAAAAGAAAGAAGAATCCTTGCTTGCATAAGTGATTTGGGTCACAATGAGAAAAGACTTGGGAGAGAAAAAAAAACTTCTAAACCAAAATGGTCAAAAGAAAATGACACAAAAATGAGTTGCTTACTCAAGGATGTTGGAAAATTTCGGCTAGAGAGAAATGAATGGAGAGGAAATATGTTTTGCTAAAAAAATGACCAAAGTGAAAGTGTTTCACCAACACTAAAGCCTACCAAAACAATCAACCAAAATCGGCTATCCCCCCTAGCCTCTAAGCCGTCCAAATACATGGTCAAAAGGCCATTAGGAAGTTTCCAAAACATCTCCCTTATCTTAAGCCTTATCCTCCTCCTTTTTCCTTAAGTTGGAGAGACAAAATCCCCCAATTCAATCCCTTATCTTTAGCTTTCCAAATCCTTAGTCTTCTTACCAAAATAAAAACAATCCAACTCATCCTAACCTTATCCGTAGCCGACACATGCTATGCTAAAGCAAAAATAAAAATTCCCTAATTGCATGCTAGGTGATTCGAACTCCTTCCCTCATGTCCAACTTATGGCGCCATCACCACTTTGTAACTAGCTCATCTTATGCCATCTTTTAGCACTTAATTAACTTAAGTTTCATGGTCACCTAATTTCTTTACACTTAAGTACACTTTACTAATATTTATTCTAACTCCAAGTAAACCCGAGCTAACACTTAGCATCATAATGATAATCGAATATTTAGGATGTTACAATTCTACCCCCTTAAAGAAAATTTTGTCCTCGAAATTTACCTGATTAAAAGAGGTGAGGATATTGTTGTCGAATTGCATCCTCAGGCTCCCACGTAGCTTCCTCCGCTCTGTGATTACGCCATAAAACTTTAACCAATGGCACAGTCTTATTTCTTAGCACTTTAACATCCCGGTCTAAAATTTCCACTGGTTCTTCCTCAAAAGACAAGTCTGATTTCAATTCCACTACCTCTACCAGTACTATGTGTGATGGATCCGATCTATATCGTCTCAGCATAGAAACATGGAAAACATTATGAATTTGACTCAACTCCGAAGGTAATTCAATCTGATAAGCCACTGGACCAACACGCTTCATCACACGATATGGCCCGATGAACCTAGGGCTCAACTTTCCCTTCTTTCCAAATCTGAAAATTTTCTTCCAAGGTGATACCTTCAGAAAAACCTGCTTTCCCACTACAAACTCGATATCCTTGTGCTTCAGGTCTGCATATGACTTCTGTCTATCCGAAGCTTCCTTTAACCGTGCTCGAATAACTTTTACCTTTTCCTCTATTTTAGATATCATCTCAGGACCCAACATCTGCCGTTCGCCCAATTCAGTCCAACAAGTAGGAGTACGGCACCTACTACCATACAATGCCTCATAGGGTGCCATCTGAATGCTAGACTGATAGCAATTGTTATATGCGAATTTTGCCAATGGTAGAAAATCCTCCCAACTACCTCTGAAGTCGATCACACATCCCCTTAACATGTCTTCCAATATCTGAATTACTATTTCCAACTGACCATTAGATTGAGGATGAAAAGCCGTACTGAAGTTTAACTTTATTCCCAAATCTTCATGCAGAGCTTTCCAAAATCGTGATGTAAATCTAGGATCCCTGTCTGATATAATAGACACTGGTACCCCATGCAACCTCACAATTTTAGATACATACAGCTTTCCCAATTTCGATAATGAATAATCCGTACGAACTGGAAGAAAATGAGCAGTCTTCGTCAATCGATGAACTACTACCCATACAGAATTTTTCTTAGTAGGTGTTAAAGGTAACCCACTAACAAAATCTATTGTTATTCGCTCCCATTTCCAAAGAGGAATCTTTACTGGTTGTAACAAACCTGACGGCAATTGATGCTCCGCCTTCACTTGTTGACAAATCAAACATTTTCCTACAAACTCAGAAATCTCACGCTTCAACCCTGGCCACCAATACTATTCACGGAGATCTCGATACATCTTATTTCCTCTGGGGTGCATAGCATAAGGGCTACTATGCGCCTCCCGTAGAATCATTTGCCTCAATTCTGAGTCTTTAGGCATACAAACCCTTCCACGAAAACATAACACTCCATTCGTGTTTATACCAAAATCCTCTATTTCACCCCTTTCAACCTGCTGAAATAAGGGTCCCAACTTTTTATCTGATATCTGCTTTTCCTGGATTTGTTCTAACCACAGAGGCTTCACCTGAAGTTTTACTAACAGACTACCATCCTGATACAAACTCAAATGAGCAAACATTGCTCTCAATTCAGATACTGCCTTGCGACTTAACGCGTCAGCTACCACATTAGCCTTTCCAGGATGATACACAATTGAGAAATCATAATCCTTTAATAATTCCACCCATCTTCTTTGTGTCAAGTTCAACTCCTTTTGGGTAAGGAGGTACTTAAGGCTCTTGTGATCCATGTAGATGATAGACTTCTCACCGTAGAGATAGTGCCTCCAAATCTTTAAAGCAAATACCACTGCAGCTAACTCCAAATCATGAGTAGGGTAATTTACTTCGTGCGGTCTTAACTGTCTAGAAGCATAAGCCACCACCTTTCCATTTTACATCAAGACACAACCCAAGCCCGTGTGAGACGCATCATAATAAATAGTAAATTCTTTTCCACCTTAAATTCAATCAAAGCAGTGCTTCCGTCAGAATCTTCTTTAATTTCTCGAAACTCTCTTGTTGCTTTTCAGTCCAAATATATGGTACCCCCTTCCGCAATGCTTTAGTTAGGGGCACAGCAATCAACGAAAATCCCTCAACGAAGCGTCTATAATAACCACCAAACCCAAGAAACTCAATTTTAGCTCACGACTTTGGTGGTTTCCAATCCATCTGACTTCAATCTTCCGAGGATCCACCCTTATTCCTCGGTGATATCACATGACCCAAGAATGTCACTTCCTTTAGCCAAAATTCACATTTACTGAATTTGGCATAAAGTTGCTTATCACGAAGTAGCTACAATACTATACGCAAATACGTGTCATGCTCCTCTTCATTTCTTGAATAAACTAAAATGTCATCTATGAACACTACCACAAACCGGTCTAAATATGGTTGAAAGACTCGGTTCATCATGTCCATAAATGCGGGTGGTGCATTGGTTAACCCAAACAGCATAATCAAAAACTCATAATGTCCATAACGAGTTCGAAATGCCGTCTTATAAATATCTGCTTCTTTCACCTTAAGTTGGTGATAACTCGATCTCAAATCAATTTTGGAGAAAACTGAAGCTCCTTTCAATTGATCAAATAGGTAATCAATTCTCGGCAAAGGATACCTATTCTTGATCGTCAATTTATTCAGTTACCGATAATCAATGCATATACACATCGATCCATCCTTCTTCTTAACGAACAAAACTTGTGCTCCCCACGGAGATACACTAGGTCGAATAAATCCCGATCCAACAATTCTTGAATTTGAGATTTAAGCTCGCCAACTCCTTGGTTCCATTCTATAAGGAGCAATGGACCTTTGGATCCGTTCCGGGCAAAAGCTCCATGCCAAATTCTACTTCCCGATCTGGAGGTATACCAGAAAGTTCATCGGGAAATACATCTGGAAATTCCTTCACCGTTCTCACATCATCCACAGATAACTCTTTGGCATCCAAAGCACAAATAAAAGCTAGGAATGCTCCATATCCTTTTCGCACCAACTTTTCTGCCTTCAACGCAGATACCACATTTGCCAAGTAATTCCTTCGTTCGCCTATCATTATTACTTCTTTATCATCCGAAGTTCTTATTGACATCTGCTTTTCAGCACAATCCAATTGCGCTCGATGCATAACCAACAAATCCATGCCCAGAATGAGATCGAACTCGCCGAAAGGCAATTCCATCAAATTCGCCAGGAATACTTCTTCTTTCATTTCTAAGGGCACGTCTCTAAACAGTTTATTTACAATTATCGACTGTCCTAAAGGACTAATTCTCGCATCTCACTATCGATAATTTGATTCTAGATTCAAGTTTCGGATATGGAGCTAGCAACATACGAGTGGGTAGAACCAATATCTATTAAAGCAGTAACAGGTACATCAAAGATGAAGAACGTACCAGTTATTACATCATGTGCATTGCATCCTCACGGCGTCTAATTACATAGACCAATCACGGTCATCTTGCATCGTGTTACCTCTAGGACCATTACCTCGACCCGGTGCACCTTGACCATGTCCAGCCCCATTACCACCACGACCTGGTCCACAACCTCTCGGTGGCTGCTGAGTACCTCTGGCCGGCTGTGCATTAGTATTACAAACTTTCTGAGTCGTATCCATACATCGAGGGCAATTTCTATATTGGTGATCCATTGAACCACATTTGTAACAAGCGCCTATTTTCCTCCAAGACTCTCCAAAATGTCTTTTCCATATTCAAAGCACAATCTCGACTTTGATTATTAGCTACGTGTGCTCTACCTTGAGTGGTTCATCATTCTAGGCCTCTTGAAACCTTTTAAAGAACCCGACTTCTTTATATCTCTCTTGCTTCTAAATCTTTCCGATTCGGCGTTACGAGTTCTTAGCCTCTTGACTATCTTGGCTTTCTCCTGGCGTGGCAAAATTCTAACTTGTTGTGGGGCAATCGGGACACGTAACTCATCATTCACCCATCCTCAAAATGTACACAATGTTCATGATCTGTTGACACTATTGTCCGAGCATAGCGACTCAAGCATAAAACTTCGACCTCATCTGCCCTTCGTCTTATTCCCCATATTAGATTCAGAATTCCTTCCTTCGGCATCCACATAACTTGTTCCTACATACTTCCCTTGGAAGGCGGCTTTGAAGAATTCCAAAGTAATCAATGTAGCCTCGGTGTCCTCTCGAGCGATAAGCCACCATTGATATGCCTCGTCTCTTGGTAAAGACACAGCTCCTTTCAGTTTCTGTTCTAAAGTGCATTCCATATCATCCATAATCTGCTCCACAGTTTCAAGCCAATATTACGCCACATTTGAGCTACATCGAAAACTCCTCTAAAACTTCGCATTATTAGACTTGAGTCGTTCGATGTCGACCCACGAGTTGTTGGCCCAACTCTAGTTCCAAAACCCTTTCCGGGACTCGCAACATTGCTCATGTCAAAGCATTATCTTCTTCCATATGATCATGTGATCCCGTCTCACTCTCAAATGATGCAGGTGCATCCATTTTCGGCATATGATTTGGTGCTTCAGTTGCACCTCTAACACTTCGTCCTCTACCACGACCACGTCTACCGCGTCCACGACCACGTCCTCTAGTGCTCATGATGACTAATTTGATTTAATCTGATTACAAGTTTTATGAATCAGAAAATTGTTTCAGTGTTTATTAATGATGTTTTATGAGATTTGAGAGATAAAGTTGTTTTTTCAAAACACATCCTATAGTTTCAATCTCTACAATTTTCAACATCTAAAACTAGAAGTTCTAGAGTGTTCCTATGATCATATCATCATCGTAATAATTATTCAATAATGAATACTTACTTGACTTGGTGCTGGATGCTTGTGGTGCCATACTAATCTTTAAAACATAATTGAAATAATTTCAGAAGTTATTTGTTGAACCCAACCACAATCGAGTTTTGAAACTGGCTCTGATACCATTAAATGTAACACATCAAACCCGGTCTATGCATTAAGACGAGATTTGGTTTGTTACATAGGTCAAACTCTCTTTCTATCTAATGATTAAGGTGAGTCGGTATTTCAAAACCCTTTTGAAAATAAAGTTTAATAAAACCAAGAGAAATAATTCTAAGTTCAATGAATTTAAAAAAAAAAAATTAGTTGAAAATCTCATCATTTATCAAAACCTTAAAGTAATAATTTTTTATAAGAGTTCAAAGGATAAAAATAGATAAAGAATCTTATATATTTGGAAACCCATAGTATTTTAAGAAAACATTATAGGATAAACATAAGCCCATATTAAATATCCAAAACATAATTTAAATCCATCCACACATAAAATCCAAAAATCATTAATAGAGGCCTTATTACATCATACCCAAAATAGCAAATTAAAGAAAGTATTTATTAAAAGTTCAAAGTTTATAAACTCATATTTGCAGTATGGCCTCCACGAAGTCATCCTCGGCCCAAGTCCACGTCAATTTCCATTACCTGAGATGAAAAAAAATTTTGAGGGAGTGAGTTACTCAGAACTCATTGTATAACTCACTTACTTTATCCACTGGGCCAGATCATCAAGTCATAAATTTTGGGCTTGAGCCCATAAACAGGTTTAACAATATAAATAATGAGATGCATGCAAAAATGAAATTTCCCACCCAAACCTAATTTCCATCCGCCACACACCACCCGTACCAACCATCACACCTGTGGGGATCAAGTCAACCCACCCGCCAACACACCAATCGTAGGCATAAAGCCATTTTTATAATTGTGGCAGAGCCACCGAACTAGATTGTGACAAAGTCACCGAACTAGAGGCATTGAGCCATTAAAATATTTGTGGCAGAGCCACCGAACTAGAGGCAATGAGCCATTTAATTATTTTGTGGCAAAGCCACCGAACTATAGGCAATGAACCATTTAATTATTTTGTGGCAAAGCCACCGAACTAGAGGCAATGAGCCATTTAATTATTTTGTGGCAAAGCCACCGAACTAGATTTTGGCAACAGGCCTTTCTTCTCTTCATCATTAATCCCATCCCATGCAACATGTATGCAAAATAATCTATATACATATGATGATTTTAGCAAAAGGGCCCAATTTACATATGAGTCAATATTTCAGGTTTTTATTAAGGCCCATAATACAAAATATCATTTAGCCCATTTAACAAACTAACAACTTTGGCCCATTTAACGATCTAGCAGGGATTTTGGCCTATTTAACGATCTAGTATAGATTTCGGCCCATTTTACGATCTAGCAGAGATTTTGGCCCATTTAACGATCTATCAGGGATTTCGGCCCATTTAACGATCTATCAAAGATTTTGGCCCATTTAACAATCTATCAGGGATTTCGACCCATTTACACATGAGACATAAAATTTACATTTTACCAACTAACTCATCAAGGGTATTTTTGTAATTTTTAAAACTTTAACCGTTTTCATGTAATTTCACCAAAAATACCAATTATTACGTATTGTACTGATTTTGTCGTCTTTACGATTTTGCTCAATACTACGGTATGACATCTAACCCAAGATAAGTGTGAAGTTACACACCTTGTTATCGTGAGTACTAAACCTTCCGGCTCGTCAACACCTAAACGTAACACGAACCATTAGAACACTTTCATTTATTAAAATACACTATTGGTAAACGATCTAAATCTTTACCCTTTTGATTTTGAACCACTTCTATTTTTGGTTTCTCCTCGGTTGTTGATTCGTTGCCCGATAAGAATCCACGAATGAACAAAGGCTCGGGAGTACGAATAACCTCAAACAATTGATTCTCCTCGGATGAAGGTCCGTAACCCGATGAAAAATCCCAGATTCTCGAAACTACCCTTCGTTTATATTTAGGGGGATTAGCTGAACCGCCCCTCTTTCGAAGACTATGGACTGCCCTTTTCTACCCTATCTTGAATGTCTCTAAAGACACAAGATCATTAGTCTGACTAAATATTATCGAAATATGGCTAACGATTTATAAGATTTGAGATTGGCTTACCACAATTATCTTCGTTCCTCGAAGAAACGATCGAGCGATTATGTCCCTATAACGAAATCGATTAAATAACTAACTAGTCCAATATAATAAATAAAGTGAGAATCCTTTGAATAATCTCCTTACCTTAACTTGAGATCGATTCCAACGTTCCCCAATACTCAAGACACTTTGAGTTTCTGCCCTCCAAAAATCTCACTATGCCCACGATTAAAAAGAAAAATTGAGTGAGAAGAATTCGGTTATGACCAACAAAGAAATGAAAAAGATTTTGGCACAAGAGTATATTAACATTCGACCATGGTTGAAGGTATTGGAGAGATTTTAATGAAGAAGAAAATAAAAGAATGGGAAAATGGAAAAGATATGATTTGGTTCAAGAGAGAAAGAGAGAAAGAAAAGAGAAGAAAAGAGAATTTGGTTTAGAAGAAAAGTGCATTCGGCATTGGAGAGGAAAATGAGAAAAAAGAAAAGAAAGAAGAATCCTTGCTTGCATAAGTGATTTCGGTCACAATGAGAAAAGACTTGGGAGAGAAAAAAAAAACTTCTAAACTGAAATGGTCAAAAGAAAATGACACAAAAATGAGTTGCTTACTCAAGGATGTTGGCAAATTTCGGCTAGAGAGAAATGAATGGAGAGGAAATATGTTTTGCTAAAAAAATGACCAAAGTGAAAGTGTTTCACCAACACTAAAGCCTACCAAAACAATCAACCAAAACCGGCTATCCCCCCTAGCCTCTAAGCCGTCCAAATACATGGTCAAAAGGCCATTAGGAAGTTTCCAAAACATCTCCCTTATCATAAGCCTTATCCTCCTCCTTTTTCCTTAAGTTGGAGAGACAAAATCCCCCAATTCAATTCCTTATCTTTAGCTTTCCAAATCCTTAGTCTTCTTACCAAAATAAAAACAATCCAACTCATCCTAACCTTATCCCTAGCTGACACATTCTATGCTAAAGGAAAAATAAAAATTCCCTAATTGTATGCTAGGTGATTCAAACTCCTTCCCTCATGTCCAACTTGTAGCGCCATCACCACTTTGTAACTAGCTCATCTTATGCCATCTTTTAGCACTTAATTAACTTAAGTTTCATGGTCACCTAATTTCTTTACACTTAAGTACACTTTACTAATATTTATTCTAACTCCAAGTAAACCCGAGCTAACACTTAGCATCATAATGATAATCGAATATTTAGGATGTTACAACGTCCAAGCCAGTTTTAGGGGATCACATTTAGTAGTATCAGAGCTTAGTTCAAAACTCAAATTGTGGTTTATTTTCAAAATTTGCATGCAAATTTAATAAAGGGATATTTTGGGAAAATTTTATGCCACAGCTAAAACTTGTTTTTACAAAAAGTTGTGTTTTCTTCAAAAATTTGAGACTTCGAAGTCAATCCATGATAAATACTTATTACGTACTGGAACTATAGACTGTAAAATTGCTTATATACTAAAACTTTAGACTGTGAAAACTATAGACTATGAGACTATTGATTGTGAAACAATGACTAAACTATAAGACTGAAACATTCAAGATTAATAACAAAAACTCATTTTTAAAATTGTCAGATAATTTCATAAAACTTAGACATTTGATAGCGAGATGAGTACTCGTGGTGTATGAGCTTGAGGTATGAGAGCTCGTTGAGAGCAAGGTCAAAGGACCCAAGTTGGCTCGTTTATGTGGCAAGTGCGTACACTCGAGCTAATGGCCGAGCATGTTGAGCATGGACCTACGGTCAATGAGAGCCAACATGAGCCTAGTCACAACAGTATGAGGATGCATCCCACCCTGATCCAGCCAACACACCACCTATACTAACCCTTCACTCTTGTGGGGATAAAATCAACCTACCTAGCCAACACACCAAGCTTAGCACCGGTTGAGGCACTAAGTCAACAGAATGGCTCGACGCCGTAGACAGAATGGCTAAAAGCCATAAATATCACAGCAACGCTGCCAGTTAATAGAACAGCTAAAAGCCATAAACAGAATGGTTATAAACCATAATTAGGATGGCACAAAGCTATTGGTAACTGTAATAAGTTTGGCACATAGCCATTAGCGACTGTAATATAATCGCACACAACCACGGGTAATTATGATCGACACATAGTCATCAATATATATATGTTAGGCACATATCCACAAGTAAATACGATTGGCACAAAGCCATTATCAAGATGGCAGCCATATTTAGAGCCATATTTAGGTTGGCACAGAGCCATAATTATATTACACGGCTTTAAGCCATCCGTCGGTCCATAATCGTCTTATGTGTCCCCATACAACCTTAACAAATCAATATTGGATCCACAGTCGTCTCATGCAACCCGTATGACCCTATCAGCCTCCATATCAATGTCCCAACCCTATGCACTATGTCATGTATGTCATGCTCAATCATTACACGTGTATGCAAAATGGCCATGCTCAGTAACAGTCATTTAGACATATACTAAAAGTGTATCAACCATACAATCACCGTCAAGTAAGTTAAAACACAATCATACAATCACAGTCAAATCGGTCAAATCATAGCACAAGTGAGTCATTTACCCACAAGGGCAAAACAATCATTTTACCTTATAAGGGTATTTCGGTAATCCTACCCTTGAGGGGTTTTTGATAATTCTACCCTATAGGGGTATTCCGATAATTCTTATTCTGATAATTCTACCCTACAGGGGTATTTTGGTAATTTTACAAACTGGAGGTATTTCAGTAATTTCACAAATTAAGGGTATTTCGATAATCTTACAAATTGAGGGTATTTCGATAATTTTACAAATCAGGGTATTTCGATAATTTTACAAATCAAGGGTATTTCAATAATTTTACAAATCGAGGGCATTTTAGTAATTTTACAAATTGGGGGTATTTTAGTAATTTTACAAATCAAGGGAATTTAAGTAATTTTACAAATCAGGGGTATTTTAGTAATTTTACAAATCGAGGGTTTTAGTAATTTTACAAATCATAGGTATTTCAATAATTTTACAAATCGAGGGTATTTCGGTAATTTTACAAATTGAGGGTATTTTAGTAATTTTATAATTAGGGTATTTTAGTAATTTTACAAATTAAGGGTATTTCAGTAATTTTACAAATCAGGGTCTCAACGACCCAATAGAAGGTCCATCATCTCCTCGAGCGACTCAAGTAACCTAAACAGTCACAAAGGTGTAAATGGATACTCGGCCCAAGTGGGCCCACACACTCGTGTGGCCCATTTAGCCCAAATCAATTATGGCTATGCAAACACCATAGCCCAGTTCATTATTAGTCACTTACTGCAGATTTATCCGTAGGGCCCATGAGCCCATTAGGCCCACATGGCCCATTTTAGCCCATCGAGGCCCAGAACGACCAATGCCCACAAGAACACTCATGTTGGCCTCAACAATCTAATGCCCCTGTTTGTGGACTCGATCCACCATAAGGGTGTTCACACACCCATGTGGCCTCAATATCCGTATTTCTAGTTTTTCGGCATTTCGGGTTTTTTCGTTCTACAACTTGAGTAGTGTGTGTACACACCTTCGGCTTATCAGTCGACTATCAGGTACAGGGTAAAAATACACACCTATTAAAAAAGTCGAGTGAACCGCTCACGAGCCCAAAGCCTACATTCAAGCACATTTGTCATCAATCCCCTTCTTGTACAACTATACCAACATCCAATAAATCCTTATGTTATCATACTTATTAAAGAACTCTAAATCCTTACCTTGATCGATCGACAGAAGGCCACACCCCTGCACCGCTGCCAAAGATTAATAACCACTAGGCCTATAGAATTCCCGAATCACAAAGTTACTTAAGAAGAAAGGAACAGTCGACCATAGCAATAAGGTGAAGAGAAAGAGTTGTTATCCCAAAAGAACTGAGAAAGGGGAAGAAAGACTATTCGGCCAGCACACCCAATTCCAAAAGCTAGAGAAAAAAAAGAGATGATCCATCAATTAACAAAATTGAGAGAGTGGAGGGAGAAGGTGGAATATTCGGTCAAGGAGACCAACAGATCAAAGAGAATCAGTCCACAAAATTGTAGGAAGCCGAAAAGAAAAGAGATTAAGGGGAAGAAGCAAAGTTTGATTTTGGCACATAAATTAAGTGTCTAAATGGCCAAGGAACTGGCGTTTCGAGATAGGGAAGGAAAAACACAGAAAACGAGTAGTAGAAGGAGGAGGCAATAGAAGAATTCAGCACCAACAAGCACAACAACCAAATGACAAAAGAAAAACACACAAAATCGAAACTTGAGGAATAACCCTCCACCGAAATTCTGAGTACCTCCTAAGCAAATTCGGCACAATACCACACCAACTCAAACTCCACTTTTCCTCCATAAATCACTCCCTTAATCCCTCAAAGAAATTTTCTCCTTGATTTACGCCAACTCCCCATTCAAATTTAATTCAAATTCTTATGACCAATTCAACCACAGAGTTCCAGTCCAGTTCCAACACATCCCCAGCTCAAGCAGCAAAATAAACATACAATTGCACACGCCAAGCCTCAAACCTCAGACTCATTGCCCCACATGTAGCACCACCTTGTCACTGCACCAATAAGCTCTTTGTGTCACATTTTACCTTCAATTAATTAAGAGGTCTAAAGGCCAAGGTCCAAGTTCCTTTAAAAGAAAAACCAAAATAAATTGCAAAAGCCAAGACTTGAACCGAGGCTCCCTTGCAACCTTAATGACACCACAAACACTAGACCACATGCTTCCTTGTGTCATTTTTTTAATACAATAATTTAAAAGGCCTACATCCACGCATCTAGGGTTTTATCCTCTTAAAACCAAAATTTTTCCTAAGCCCATGTTTGAACCCAGGACTTCTCCAATACTTTTCAGGACCCTTAACCACTAAAGCAGACATACTTTTTGTGTTATTCACTTGCACAACTAAATTCCAATCCCTCCGATATGCGAAGCCCATTTTTTTAGGCCCAAAAGTCGGGGCGTTACAATCATGGCAATGTGATTTTCAAGATTCAACCATAGTGTCTAGGCCAAGTTTAAGGGGTTACAAGAATGATACATTAGACTAGACCTAAGATGAATTAATTTTGAATTTTTTTATGAATTAACTCACTTGAGATGTTCATGGTGTGGTTTACCTAAATTCTGAGTTAGTCACTGACCATGTGTATGTAACTCATGTGCTTTAATATAAGTTGAGGCTTATGCTCTAAAAATGATTGAGCCCATAGCTAGTATGCTGGGTACATGACTTGTGTATGGCATGACTTTACTAGTAACAATGGAAGTCAATGCTTGATTAAAGAGTTAACTGTAACAGCTCAATTTAGGGCCTAGTCGGGATAGTGGTGTAAGGCCATGAACCCGAGGTGAAATTATGAGTTTTCCAGGTTTATGCCATGTTTGCATGCTAGTATGAAAGTTTTGTAAAGCAATTTTATTAAGTTGAGGTCAATTGGTGTTAAAATGACTAAATTGGAAAAGTTGCAATATATGAGTTTCTAGAAACTTTTTGCATGAAATAGCTTTAGAATAATAATTATGATCCCTTAAATAGAAATTTGCCCAAAATTTAATTTTTGGAAAAATTGACCTTAA
Source organism: Gossypium rotundifolium (assembly GCA_025506655.1). Classification (NCBI taxonomy): domain Eukaryota; kingdom Viridiplantae; phylum Streptophyta; class Magnoliopsida; order Malvales; family Malvaceae; genus Gossypium; species Gossypium rotundifolium. Next base: position 124,024,913 of record CP106729.1, read on the forward strand.
GAGACTTATGGAAATTTTTATGAGGAAGGGCATTTTGGTCATTTGGCCTCATTAGTTATTAAAATAGGATAAATATGAGAAAAATTCACACATCTTCTTCCTTGTTGCTGCTGAAAATTTGGAGACACCATAGCTAGGGTTCTTCATTTTTTTTAAGCTCATAGTAAGTTCATATTAGCCCCGTTTTTAATATTTTTCGTATTTTTAAAGTTCTCGTATTATGAATTAGCTAATTTTAGCTATAAAATGAGCTAAGATGCATCTTCAAAAATCTACCCTTGAATACATGCTTGTTAAATGATGTTTTATGGAAGTTTAAGAGAGTTTGATGTTAGATAAACATCTTTTCCTTAATGAATTTCATGAAAAATGGTAGTAGGGACCATTTTGTATGATTATAAAATTGGTCATACCTATTAGAAATAGTAAGAATTGATGATTGTTATAGAAGAAAATGATTCAGTTGAGCATGAAGTTTAAGAAAGTTGCATGAAAATCATTTTACGAGAATTAGGGCAAAAGTGCAAATATTAGAAAGTATAGGGGTAAAATAGTAATTTTTCCAAAGTATGAGTTATGAGTCAATTTAGTCAATATAGTTTTTAAATGATCTATTTATGATTATAGATCAAGAAAAAAGAAGCCCGGATTGAAACTGAGGCAAGAACAAAGTCGAGGACTAAATTGCACATCTACATACATTTTGTATATTGAGGTAAGTTTGTATGATTTCTAAGTTTTATGATTTTTATCATTAATTTTCTTAGTAAAATGTACAATAATTGTATGAAATGATCAAGTTATCATGTAAGTCCAAGGCAAGCTTGGCATTGATCAAGTTATCATGTAAGTCCAAGGCAAGCTTGGCATTGATCAAGTTAACATGTAAGTCCAAGGCAAGCTTGACATTGATCAAGATATCATGTAAGTCCAAGGCAAGCTTGGCATTGATCAAGTTAGCAAGCAAATTATCATGTAAGTCCAAGGCAAGCTTGACATTGATCAAGATATCATGTAAGTCCAAGGCAAGCTTGGCATTGATCAAGTGAGCAAGCAAGTTATCATGTAAGTCCAAGGACTCAAGCTTGGCATTGAGTATGTTAACAAGAGCAGGACTTCATATAAGTCCATGTCAAGACATGGCCTTGAAACCAAGATGAGATAACCCATGTAAGACCATGTATAGGATATGGCTTTGGCATCATATTATGTGGGAAGAGATTGAGTATCCTCGGTTATTCACAGAAATTCATTGGGCAAATGAGTAAGCTAAAAGAAGATAGCAAGAAAGCTAAGAAAGTAAAGTTAGTATCAAGATGAAGTCAGATGAAGTTGAGTATTATTCATGTTGTAAATGAAAAAGTAGATATCATGATTATTGTTATTATAGTATACTGATCAATGTGATCAAGTGATACAGGTATCATGGTTACCTTACAAGTATGATAATAGTAAGTGTCGTGAGACATGTAAGAATCTATATGAGTAAGTAAGCTCTTTAGCTGAAATTCATGATACCATTGTTTATGTGAAATGGTTTATATTAAGCAATGATGATGCTAAGAGTTGTTACATGCAAACTTACTAAGCTATATCCTTACGTTATGATTCATTCTTTCTATGCAGTCCCGCCAAGCTAACTCGTGGATCATTAAAGTCAGAGTTTGCAACACACTATCAAATCTTATTTTGGTATAGCCAAGTTACTTTACTAAGTATGGCATGTATAGGAAACATTCATTTTGTGGACATGTTTTAAGAAGGGCCTCTGTAAAAGCTATCAAGTTTATTATTCTTTTGTATATGGCTAAGTGATTGGCCAAATTTGACTAAGCATGTATGTTTATTGTGATCATTAAAGCATGTAGTATTATTCATAAAATTGGGTTGTTATTGCATCGTTGAATTGTGTATGGATATGATCTTCATTTCAGGGTGGCTAACGGCTTGGTAAATAGCCTGTAAGTGCCCACACGATTGGACACATGGGCGTGTGCCAAGACCATGTTAACTCTGAACCTTAGTATTATTAATCATAATAGGCCACGAGCAAATCCCACATTTGTGTGTGTGTGTCGTGTAAGACACACGGTTTGGACGTGGATGTGTTCCCAGACTGTGTTGATTTAGTCAGTATATCAAGGATTAGTACACGGTCTAAGCCCACGGGCGTGTCATGGCCGTGTGAAATTAGTCAGTAACCTCCCACTGTTGGTAGACACGGGCATGTCTAAGCTATGTGGAAATAGTCAGTAGCCCTACACGGTTTGAAGGCATAGGCATGCTTAAGGGTACACGGGCGTGTTCCAAGTCACACGGGCATGTGAACCCTACTTAAAAAATGAATTATTCGATTTTAATTCTGAATGTTTTTTTACATGAGTTAAAGGCCTCGTAGGCCCTTGTTATAAATGTTGACTAAAGAAGTGAAGTTTTTAAGTTGGAACGAAATTTTATAGCCTGTAAGTACATGTTTCAGTGAGTTCAAGCATAGTAATGTCTCGTATCCAGACCCAGTATGTGGCTTGGGTGTGGGGTGTTACATTTAGTGGTATCAGAGCTACGGTTTAGTCGGTTCTGGGACTAACGTGGCACAAGCATAAGTCTAGCTATACATGCCATACGTAAGAATGTTTTTATAATGATAGCGTGATGACTCCTGACGACTTAAATTATGTTTATACATATAGTAAATGGTTCTTGAAAAGAGCTGAGGCGGATGATGTAAAAAGTAACACACCAGCTCCCGCAGAAGGGACGGTGCCGTATGAAAATGAGAATAGACCCACTACGGTGAGTCAAGAAGGAGGAGGAGAGGCTAGTGAAGCCTTCCTCCATATGATGGATGCTTGGTACATGGAGTTTGTTCAAGCAAACCCGAATGCACAACCCCCTCCACCCCCGCCTGTTCCACAACCTACTTTTGTAGCCCCTCAAGTAGTAGAGGTGGTAAGAGGAGGTAAACCTCCAATTGATAGGATCAGAAAGCATGGGGCAGAAGAATTCTGAGCTAGAAAAGATGATGATCCAAAAAGAGCTAAGTTCTGGTTAGAAAATACCATCAGAGTATTTAACGAACTGTCCTGCACTCCTGATGAATGCATGAAGTGTATAGTCTCTCTCTTAAGAATTCTGCTTACCAATGGTGGAACACCCTTGTGTTGGTGGTACCAAGGGAAAGGATCTCATGGGAATTCTTCCAAGAAGAATTTAAGAAAAAGTATATCAGCCAGAGGTTTGTAGACCAGAAGAGGAAAGAATTTCTAGAGCTGAAGCAAGGCAAGATGTCAGTAACTAATTATAATCGAGAGTTCGTATGACTTAGCAAGTACGCTCGCGAATGTGTGTCCATTGAGGCCATTATGAGTAAAAGGTTTGAAGATGGTTTAAATAAGGACATTAAGCTGGTTGTTGCTATCCTCGAATTAAAAGAATTCATTGTGCTAGTGGAAAGATCTTGCAAAGCCGAAGAACTAGTAAAAGAGAAGAAGAAATTTGAAATGGAGTCTCGTGATTCTAGAAAGAGACAGTGGAACAAGTCGTTTCAATCGTCATCCAAAAAGTCAAGATATTTCTCTACTCAAACAGCTACTTCCACTGGATTTTCAAGAAAAGACAAGAGTAAAGTATTTGGGAAATAAAGCACAGGCGACTTCAGTTGCAAGTCTTGGGAATTTTAGACCTGACATACCAGAATGTCCACAATGTGGCAAACGCCATTTGGGAGAATGTCGAGCACATGAAAATGCATGTTTTAGATGTGGTTCCCAAGACCATTTCATAAAGGATTGTCCAGAGATGACTAAAGAAGAGAGAACTCAGAGCTCAAGATCTGGGAGTATGGTCAGAGGGAGACCGCAGAGGAACCCGGGAAGTGGGGCAAGTGGAAGAGGTAACCCCAGAGAGCAGGCCACGAGACCTGAGGGCAGAGTGCCTGCAAGGACTTATGCCATTCACACTCGCGAAGAGGCATCTTCCCTTGATGTTATTATGGGCACCTTTTCTCTTTACAATACCAAAGTTATTGCTTTAATAGACCCCGGATCCACACACTCTTACATTTGCATGAAATTAGTACCTGATTTGGGTGTGCCTATAGATACCCCAGAATTTGTGATTAAGGTGTCTAATCCTTTAGGCAAGAGTATGTTTGTTGATGAAGTTTGTAAAGATTTTCCATTAATGATTAGAGGTCATTGCTTTAAAGCAAATCTTATGTTGTTACCATTTGATAAATTTGACCTCATTCTTGGTATGGACTGGTTGACTACTCATAATGTAATTGTAAATTGTGGGAAGAAATACATTGAGATGAGATGTGAGAATGGGGATACTCTTCATGTAGAATCAGATGAGCAAGGTAGATCGTCGGTATTAATTTCTCATATGATAGTGCAATCTAAGAAAAGGGTATGAGGCTTTTGGCCTTTGTATTGAATGATAAAGAGACAGAGTTAAAGATTGAATCAGTGCCAATAGTATGTGAGTATGTGGATGTTTTTCCTGATGAATTACCAGGATTACCACTAGTTAGAGAAGTTGAGTTTGGCATTGAGCTAGCTCCCGGTACTGTACCAATATCCATTACTCCTTATAGAATGGCTCTAACAGAGTTGAAAGAGTTGAAGTTACAGTTGCAAGAATTGATAGACAAAGGCTTTGTAAGATCAAGTTGTTCACCATGAGGCGCTCCGGTTTTGTTTGTGAAAAAGAAAGATGGCACCATGAGATTATGCATTGATTACCGCCAGCTTAATAAAGTGACAGTAAAGAACAAGTATCCATTGCCTAGGATCGATGATTTGTTTGATCAATTGAAAGGAGCGACTGTGTTCTCCAAAATAGACTTGAGATCAGGGTACTATCAGCTGAGAGTGAAAGATTCAGATGTATCCAAGATTGCCTTTCGAACAAGATATGGGCATTATGAATTTTTAGCCATGCCCTTTGGGCTGACCAATGCTCCTACGGTATTCATGGACTTAATGAACCACATTTTCAGACCATAACCACATTTTCAGACCATACCTTGATAAGTTTGTAGTCGTTTTCATTGATGACATACTAATTTATTCCCGAGACAAGAATGAACATGCTGATCATCTACGGAAGTTTTACAAACTCTTCGAGAAAATCAGTTGTATGCCAAATTCAGTAAAAGTGAGTTTGGCTCAAGGAAGTGGGATTCGTGGGACATATTGTCTCGAGAAATGGAGTCCGAGTAGATCCAAGTAAGATTTCAATTATAATAGACTGGAAACCACTGAAGAACATCACAAAGATTAGAAGTTTTCTGGGCCTAGCAAGCTACTACAGACGATGTAACACCTCTAACCCATATCCGTCACTGGATTAGGGTTACGACGCATTACTGTAACAATTGCCAAGACATAGCACTCCATCCAACTAACACTTGATAAATTCATAATATTTCATGCTATCACAAATGAATATATGCATATGAATTCTATCAGGTCTTAATACAACAACTTGCATTATACGAATCACATGGTTATTTAAAAGAAAACAATGGCCGAATAAGCATATAATGTTTAAACATTTATTTCATTTCTAATATCAATGATACATTCAAACATACACTATTATTATTAAACATATAATACGTTTGTTTCTTTATTTATAGACATGCTTGCTCACTATAGCAATATCATATATGAAAAATACCATTTACTCACTGATCACACAAACACCAAATAAAACCTAATAGTCACTTACATATTTGAACAATCAAAATTTCAAAACATGCCATACATATGTAATAATTGCAATTACATATTTAGCACATACCACTTTCGCATTCAACTCATGCACAAATATGTCATGTACAACTTTATTACTTACCATTGTACAATCAATCCCTATAGCAAAATATACTAGTAAATCACCATTATAAATACATGCATATATATATATATGTATATACATCAAACAGTTGCACATATAAACTATGAAACAATATATAACTTGAATATATATTTAAACCGAATATACATTATCAAAGCGATATCTTAGCCCAAAATGCCATAAACCACAAAACCAAACTATACCTATTATATATATATATGTACAATGGCGAATATATGCTAACTAAAACCTCCACAACCCATGTTCAATAATGCCACAAACATGTACACCATTTGACCATTTAAAACCATATGTCTCAATACCAAACTAACAAAGGGATAAGCCATATTAAGCGGCTTTTAATATATATACAAGAACAAAATTCATGTCTCAAAACATAGTTTAGCCTATACATGCTTTTAGTCCAAAACCAAACCCAAAAAGGTACCAAAATAGATTGATAGTGTGGATGACTTTGCTGACGATCCTCTGAGCTCGTAGCTTGATCAAAATCTATAAAATAGAACATTGAACACACACACACAGTAAGCTTACTAGCTTAGTAATTCTTAAGCAATCAAAATATAGCATTCAAACATTCAAGCTTTTAAAACGATTAGTTTATGACATTGAATATAAATAATTTAACTTATAAGTTCATTATTGTAACACCCCAAACCCAATCAACACACTACGACTAGATTCGGCATGTCATAGGGTGAAAACGTTTGAATAAAACACATTGCCGATTTATTTTCATGAAAAGCTACCATTGAAACATTTTGCTGTCTAAAGTTTTTAAACAGAAGGAAAAGACTCCCTCGAGAAAACCCATTCATCGCCTCTCATTACCAGGAAAAAAAAACCGTCCTCGCTTAAGTGTGAGGTTGAAAACCATTTTCCATTAGATCTCAGAGTAAAACTAAATTTTAAGAAGAAATTTGAGTTTGGTTCATTGTCATCACTTGTTGATATTACCCGATGGTAATGTTTAGAAAACCCGGTGAGATGTGTAAATTTAGAAAAACATTGATTTTTTTCTTTTTACAGGTTATTTAGACATTCCATGTTGCTTAACTTAAGCAATGTATGATAAAACTTAACAAGATTAAACAACCCACAAATATTAGTTAGTGGCCTTATTACAAACCCAGATAGAACCAAATTAAAAACAAAGTACCCAAAAGAGTGAACAAACTAAAACCAAACGCAATATGCATGGCCACCACGAGTCCGTCCGGCTCCACATCCGCGATCTACGAGTCATCTGCAAAATGTAAGGGAAGAGGTGAGTCACTAAGACTTAGTGTATAATCCCCCTCCCGATTATAACAACACTCTTGCATAGTTTCACAATCAAGTAAGTATGTCATGCAACCCAAACCTAGCCATCCAACACTCCATGTTCTACCCCGTGTGGTACCAAACCACTAGTGGTGCCAAACCACTCTGACCCAAAGTCACAATTATCCATATGTGAGGCCAACCCACTTTGTGGTACCAAACCACTGGTGACAATCCCCTTTTAATGCAATTTGTGGGGCCAACCCACTGTGGTACTAAGCCACTGGGACGAGTCATTAAAATATCCAATGTGGTGCCAAACCATTGGTGACCCAAAGTCACAAATATCATAACTTCCCCCTCCTCTCATAATACCCATTTCAGTGCACATGCATATACACACATTACTTACATGCTTTATCAATTAATAACATACTGCAACATAGCATATATATATATTCATCAGCAATCTAATATAATTAACTATCAGAACGGACTTACCCGGAGTCCTTGCTCATACCCATAAGGGTAGCATATCGATATCCACAATTATTCCGGCTTTTAACAGTGTTTAAGTTAATAACATAGCAATACATTGATTATGGAAGTGTGTAAGAGATACACACCTGATTACACGCAAAACTACACTTTCTACGTCAGTACTGTCGCTAATCGACACAACCGCGATTTGTCTACTCTTCTGCTCGGATGCTGGTCCACACCCCGATGGCTAATCACGAACCGCTGAGACCGCCCTCTTCTTGAATTTAGGGTTGGGGTCTCAGATCTAACCCCACTCACTGCTTGATTAGCCTAAGTCGACAGATGCCAAAGGGTCTAGGCTTGGCTTATGACTAACAAACCCCGATAACTCCACCCCAGATGGCATCAATCACCCCCTCCTATATTCGGCCAAGCACCAAAGAAATGTGAAATATCTGCCTTTGGTATCAAATCAGACTAAGAGAATACAAAAGATGAATGAAAAGAGAAAAGGAAGAAACTCCTTACCCAACCAACAAATTAACGAGTGGAGAGACTATAATCAAATACTAGCAAAACTGATAGGGAGGGTGCCTACACTTGATGTGACAAGAGGATTCGCTTTTGCGAATGTATGAAATAAGGCAAATAAGAAAGGTGCTAAAAGAAAGGAAATGAGTTTCAGTTGAGGCACTCACTATTTCGGCTATGAAGAATAAGGAGCAAATGGATAGGGAGATTCGACTATGACCAAAAGAACAAGAAGGAGAAGAAATAAAAGGTATTTTGGTTAGGAAGAAGAACAAGTGAACAATGGTGAAAAGAAAATGAGGACACAAGGTTCAGTTGTAGAGAAAGAAAGGTGAAAGGAGGAAGAAAACAAAGAGAGAATAACCACAGAGAGAGTTGAAGTTTTGGTTTAAGCAAAAGTTGAAATGCCAATGCCCAAATTGCAAAGAATAAACTAGATGTCCCTAAAGAAAATTTCGGCACAAAGGAAGAATAGGATGAAGAGAAACAAATAAGAAAAGAAAAGAAAACAAAAAGACTCAAACAAGCTTGCAATAATCGGCACACACACCCCAAATGAATGAAAGTGCACACAAGAAAAGAAAGAAATGCCTAAAATAACTTTCGACACATACACCTCACCTAGCCCCAAAACCGAACGCTCCCCCCTTCCACCAAGCCACATTCGGTTAACAACCCCCCAACAAGCCACCAAATCCCTTGATCGTCTCCTACATTCACTCCTATCCCATCATTTGAATCTGTTTGAGTGATTCAAACTCCACCTTTCTCTCATGGCTACCCATTTAAAATATTTGACTTATTCAACTCCCATTCTTTAAGGTCCCAAACCAAATCCATCACCTCTCCATCCCAAAGCCAAAATAAATTCCAAAAAGGTAGACTATGCGACTCAAACATGCTCCCACCTCCTCCAAGCTCCCCTTGAGGCGTCATCCCCCTTGCTTCCTAAGTGACACCCTACCACTTTACCACTTCACTTCTTGTGTCAACAAACACTAGCAATGATCCTTAAAGCTTGCCCCCCGCTAGCTCTCCTCTAAAGTGCCCAAAATTGAGATTTTCACAAAGGCTTAAGCTCAACCCCGAGCCTTCCCGGAACCCCAAACATAACAAATTAATAGATAGAACATATCAAACACATAGAAACATAATAAATGCAAAGTCCCTAATTCTCGGATGTTACAATTATGGCCGAATACCATTACTTTAACTTAACATTTATCATTTTCTTACCATAAACATACAAACTCACCAAAACACCTATATACAATAGATATTCGCATATTCCAAACAAATAAGTATGACATACATCTTAACCACATGAAATCAGTCATACACATATGTAAGCATATCCAATCACTCTCACATTTAACATTTACACATATGGCTGAATCTCAAAGGCATAACCGAGCTTAAATTTCAATATACATATCATACTCATTATTGATAAGATCAAATGCACATATTAACACTTCACTGAAAGCTTCAACTACATCACATCTTACTTAATTCTAATGGAAAATATAATAACTTACCATATTCCTTGCAACTACGAAAACTTATACTTACCCGAGCACTTAGCTTATTGCAGTAATTACGTTCCACCTTGTAAATGATTCATGAATTCTCTATTTATAATACATCACCGGCATTAACCCTACTAGACCCGAGGTCTAAAATTTGATCACCGGTATTTAGCCTGCTAGGCAATAAGCCTGATACAATTCACCGGCACAAGGCTTGCTAGGCTCAAAGCCCGATACAATTCAATTTAAGACAGGCACCTTAGGCTCAAGCCGATACAATATTATTATCATCTCATACACATTACATATGCCCAAATTAACATAAATCACACATTATTCAAATCACTTTAACATATCATCTCGGTTAAAAATGTAACAACATATCATTTCAAATTCACTATCCATATTCGGCTATAACAAGTTTTACAACTATAATTTCATAATTCAGTCCATAATCAATGTTATAAATGATATTAACAATATTAGATTGCTTATAGACTTACCTCAGAAATCGTCGGACAGTAAAAATTGGCTATTCAATAACTTTTGCCTTTCTCCGATCCAAGTCCGTTTTTCTTTGTTCTTGATCTAAACACATTCAATTTTAGCTCATTCAAACACATTTCATTTCATTTTAATCCAAAAACACTCAAATGCACAAATTACCATTTTACCCCTGACATTCACAACTTTTATAATTTAGTCCCTATTGCACAAAACACAAAATACACATAATTTAAATGCAATCCTTAAGGGTCAAATCTTCCCTATGCTCCTACAAGTCCCTACATTTCATTTATTTTACAATTTAATCCCTCAAAAAATTATTTTTGCAATTAAACACTAATCACTCAAAATCATCAAAAATTTCAATACAAAACATGTTAATTCAAAACATACCTTTAATATTTTTCCATCAACATTACAAAGCATAAACAATCCATATGGCCGAATATCAAACATGTTCAAATTCAAAAATTCTAACATGGGTCGGCTTCTATTCAAAGCAACGGTCTCAAAAATGTAAAAATTAACAAAAACTAAACTAACCACATACCTTAATTTGGCTTAAAAATGGCCGAACCAAGTTTGATGTTTTTCTTTTCTCTTGTGCATGTATTCGGTCAAAGAAGATGAAAAAAACATGGTTCATTTTTTATTTTATTTACATATAAATATTTATTAACTTATTATTAAATTACTATTATAACCATTCACATAAATTAACAAACATTATATTATAAGGTTACTATAGTACATGGTGGCCACTACAATTTTAAAATGGTTAAATTTCCTTTTAAATACTTCCATTTAAAAAGACAACAACAATTCAGCCCTTGCACATTAAACTAGCAAAGTTTCATTTTACACGATTAAGCCTATTTTAACAATTTGGCAGCCAAACGATAAAATTTTAAAACGAAAATTTAGTACTCACAAATTCACAAATTATAAACACCAAAAATATTTTTCAAATATTTTTCTGACTCGGATTTATGGTCCCAAAACCACCGTTCTAATTAGGGTCAAATTCGAACTGTTACAACTCTCCCCCTTAGGGATTTTCGTCCCCGAAAATCTTATCGGTAAACAGAGTCGGATAATGTTGTCTCATTGAATCCTCAGGCTCCCACGTAGCCTCTTCTACTCCATGTTGGTTCCATAGTACTTTTACTAATGAAATTTTCTTGTTTCTCAACTCTTTCATTTCACAAGCTAAAATACGGATCGGTTCCTCCTCGTACGTCATATCAGATCAGATTTCAATCTCAGATGGGGCAATCACATGTGACGATTTGGTCTATATTTACGGAACATTGAGACATGAAACACATTATGAATCTTTTCAAGCTCAGAGGGAAACTTTAATCTATAAGCAATAGGCCCAACACGTTCGATGATCTCATACGGTCCGATGAACCTCGGACTTAATTTGCCTTTTCGACCAAATTTTTGTACTTTCTTCCATGGAGAAACTTTTAAAAATACCCGGTCTCTGACCTAAAACTTGATATCTTTACGTTTCAAATTCGCGTATGATTTTTAGTGATTGAATGCAACTTTCAAACTATCTCGGATCACTGCCACTTTCTATTCAGTCTCTTTAATCAAATCAACCCCGTGTATCTTGTTTTTACTGAGCTCGGTCCAATACAAAGGTGTACAACACTTGCGATCATACAAAGCTTCGTAAGGTGCCATTTTGATACTAGATTGAAAGCTATTATTGTAAGCAAATTCAATCAAAGGTAAGTATCATTCACACGAGCCTTTAAACTTGAAGACGTAACATCTCAATATATCCTCAAGTATCTGAATGGTTCGTTCAGACTGACCATCTGTCTGCGGGTGAAAAGTTGTGCTAAAGTGTAGTTTGGTACCTAAAGCATCTTGCAATTTCTTCCAAAATCGCTACGTGAATCTCAGGTCTCTGTCCGAAACAATGGAAATCGGCACACCATGTAATCTCACAATTTGAGACACATACAACTCAGCAAGTTTATCGAGCAAATAGTCTATACGAACTGGAACAAAGTGAGCTGATTTGGTTAGTCTATCCACTATAACCCAGACTGTATCTTTCTTGCTCGGTGTTGTAGGCAAACCGGATACAAAATCCATAGTAATTCTATCCCATTTCCGTTTAGGTATTATGATCGGCTGAAGAACCCATAAGGCACCTAATGTTCTATAACATCCTGAATTAATGGGCCTTTGCATTTGATGTATATTACGTTCAATGTGTTAATTAGAGTATTTAAAAGGCTCAGATTAGGCCAAGGCCTTGGTTAAATTTTCTGTTTGGACACTAGAAGATTTAAAAGATGTTACCTATGTTTTAAATACAAGTGGGCTTGTGGCCTAGTGGCAAAATGGTGCCACTTAGAGAGCAAAGAGGTGGTGTCAACTAAAGAGGCCCAAACTTAAGGGGCATGAGGCCCAATTGCTTTAATTTTAATTAGCTAAATTTCAGCATATAGGTGGGTAAGGTTGGATAGTAATAAGGCTTAAAAATAGGGAGATTTATCTATTGAATAATATAGATAATTGTGCTGATATTAGTTATGAGTAGATTAAGAAGAAAATATAGGAGTTATCTACTGTAGGCAGAGTTGGCCGAAATTTCAACTCTGAGGGGAGGAAGAATCGGTTTTGATGGGAAGGGGTACCAAATTTCCCCATGTTTGTCAATTAGTCTCGATTTTCAGAAGAGGGCAATTCTGGCATTTGATAGGTAAGTGCCGAAATTCCCTATAAATAGGAGTGTATCTCTTCAAATTTTGGTATTTTGAACCCTATTCTTTGTGCCAAAATTCTCAGTCCTTCTCTACACTCTCTATTCTCTTTTCTTTTCCAAAATCGAAACCTCTCAACTTTCTTCTCATCTCCATAACCAAATACCTTTGTCTATTCCTTTTTCTCTCTTTATATTTCTCTACTAGAAGTCAAACCTCTTAATTCACTTTCTTTTTCCATTTTTTTCCTCTTGTGCCGATTTCTCCATAGATCGGGATTTTCTTGAAGTGCTGATTTCTCTGTAAAGGTAAAAACTGAATTATTTTATCTTTCGGTTTTAAGACTATAGCTGAATGGCTAGTAGATTGATAGTCTATCTTTAGTTTGACTCTTTCGTTAATCGCATGTTCTTATGGGTGGCACTCTAGGAAATTATAGTAGATCAAATCATTCAGATCCCAAAAATCTAGAAACCATAAATCTCTAGTATCCTACCGATCTTGGGATCACAAGGTAAAGGATTTCTTTAGATTCCTATTAAGATTCGCTATCATAATTGAGATAGTAACTCATATGATATGGTTTAACCCTATTTCCTATAGTAGTCTGACAAGGACTTTTTGGATGGAATCAAATATGGATCAAGCAAAGGAGAGGGTTGGGTCTATAAACCCAATCCCTAAGTTTAAGAAACGAGCAGTGTCCGCTGTTGGAGATTGGCCACCGGGTTATGGACCGACTTCTAAACAGCATCTTAGGCAGATAGCAGTCATATCGGCTTCTGACAGTGTCGACATAGAGAGTGTCGTCTTAATAGAATAAGGCGTGTAGAATCTTAACACATAAGCATTTATATATTATATGTATGCTAAGGGCTAAAAGCCGGAAAGAAAGGCTGTATGAACAGTCGTATTACCTAGAAGGGGTAGGCATGGGATGCCAAGTACGTACCTATAGAAACTTTTCTATGTGATTCGTAGTATGTAAAATTATGAGATCTATTAGATGGCTTGATGACTTGTTTCATGTATGTATGCATGCATGGGATGGGATTGATTGATGGATTTATGGTAGGGGAGCAGGGTCGCGAGGCGATCGTAGCTTTGCCACAGGCAGCATGGCTGTCGAATACTATAGTGTATTTCTGAGGTTTGCGTAAGCGATCGGTCTTTATGATAGGTAGCATAGCTGTCGAATACTATAATGCATTTCTGAGGTTCGCGTAAGTGATCGGTCTATATGACAGGCAGCACAGCTGCCGATATGGTGTGTAGCGGATGGATGGTTGATTGTAGAAATCCCCATGATGTAACAGTTCGTACGGGGGTGTTTAGAGGATGGACTCTTAGGTTTTGGGATGGGCCATGATGCATGACATAATCTGTTACCATTGCATGCAAGCCAAGGCCCATAATGTGTTTGTGGGCCCTAGGCTTTTATGTGTTTTCAAGTTTTGCACACTGAGTCTTGGTGAGTCACCCTTTTATTTTTTTCCACTCTACAGATGAGTAGTAGACCATGGATACGGGAGTCGAGGTGGACTCGAGGGGCCATCAAGACTTTCATTATCATTATGGATTATTATTATTGTTTTTTTGGAATATATTTTTGTAATAAGGCCCCATAACTTAGGTTTCCAATTTATTTGTTACTTGTTTTACTCTATTCTACTTTAATATGTCACATGTTTATAAACCTATGTGTGGCCAAAGTCTTATTGATAAAATGGAATGATAAATGGGCTTTTCAAATCCACTCAACATAAAAGTTTAAGGTTCTAATATTTTTTTTAAAAAATAAGGACTAAATAAACTTTTAATTTTTTTTAAACCCATCGAGGCAAACTTTTCAAGTATTAAACCCGTAGCATACCAGATCCGACAATAACGTATGGGCTGGATTTGAGGTGTTATATTTTTGGTATCAGAGCCCAGTTCAAACCTCGGGCTGTGAAATGGGTCCAGTAGGAATTTATGAAAGTAATATATGTTGAGAAAAGTTTTGGAAGATGTGGCCTTCGAGTCTACCGGCACCCGATCCACCCAGGTAAGTATTCTAACCAATGATGTGACATGTATAATGGGTTTGATGGGCCTTATGGACATAGACAAGTATGATGGTGATAATGGACCTTAGGCTTAGAATAAACGATACGTCAAACTTCTTAAGACTTAATTTTCCTTAATTAAACATATCTGTTGTAACACCCCTAACCCGTGTCCATCGCCGGATTAGGGTTACAGGTATTACCATGTAAGTTAAAACTTCCGTTCAATTGATTGAATCTCAGTTGATCATCTTCATCAAATAATTTAATAATAAATAGACAATACAGATTACATGCACCACATTTTTCAAAATGATCTTGATCTATGAATCTTATAAACAACTAAACTTTTCGTAACTAATTAATAAAATAGGTATACTTCGAATGTCAATGCAAAATGCTTCCTATTCATACCAATTTCATATGGCATAAAACCTATTCACACATAATCGAATGCATGCAACATATTACACATCACCTATGTACTTAAAAATTTGGCCGAATATACAAGGTTTCATTCATAACATTTCATGTCCATTACCTAGCACAAACCGAGTATTAGTAGTTTCATGCACTCAATTAAATCAAGCAATCTCACAAGCCAAATATATATATAATGAATACATCATAGTTATACATATTTTCCCTATTCGACTATGAGCCTAAACACTTACTTATTTAAACATGCTAACTACATTTGCAACTATCACCTAGGTTTGGCCGAATACACATACATGCAATACTCAATATAATTCATACTTCGTAAATCAATTAAAGTTGACATACATACATAAATTCTAAATGATACTCAACTACACATACCTACCTTAAATTATACCTACAAATATTAACTTAAATGCCGAAACACTTGACTAATTTAACACAAACATTGACATTACAACAAGCAATCATATAGTACGCATAATACATAAGCTGGAAATGAAAGAACAGCCACTAGACAAATAGTTGAAACTAAACATATTAATCACATAGTCAAGGGTAAATAGAACCGAGCTTAGTATGAAAATTTAAGCCATTTTCGCATGGCTATTATACATCATCAAAACGATATTCAAACATAGAGTTAGCCTATACATGCCTTTTGATTTAAAAACCAAATATATAAGTACCAAAAAGGGGTTGATAGTGTGGATGATTCTTCTGATGATCCTTTGAGCCCGTAGCTTGAACGAAATCTATAAAAGAAACAAGGGATACACACAAAGTGAGCTTTCTAGCTTAGTAAGTCTTAAGCAACCATAATATGACATTCAAGTATACAAGCATTTAATAAAAACATTTCCTAACATTAAACATTCAAGACTTAATATTTAATTTACCATAACCGAATATCCCTTCTCCTTTGTACATATATCAACTTTCATTTCTTTACCACAAGATATTATATCTTGAATAAATAGTCACACACTTATGCATATAGTTATACTTGTACAAATACTTACTTCTTTCATGCTTTTCTATAACCATTTCACTCATAGTATACATTATAATTACATTTCATCTATGTAACATCCAGGGTTTAGGGGTCTTGCATCTCTTCTTAAGTTATATGTATGTGGTAGTGTGCTCTATATGCTATTTGTATGTGTTTGAGGTTTTGGGAAATCTTGGGGCTAAGTTTAGACCTTAGGTGAATTTTTGGTTTAGAGCCTTTAGGGTAGAGCTAGGGGAGATAGGCCTTAAGAGTTCTTGTGTGGAGTTTAGGACTCAAGGATTGATGTGGTGAAGTGGCTTGGGAGGCGCCACTTAGTGCATATGGGAGTGATGCCTCAGGGGGCTAGCGGGGCAAGGTTCGAGCTGCAGAGGAAGTATTTTGGGGTTGCTTTTTGCATCAGGGGAGTGGAAGAGTTGGACGGCAAGCAAACTCTGTATGGATGAGGTGTGGATTGAGTCAACAGCTTAAATTTATGGCTAAGAAAGGAGGTAGGAGTTTGATTCACTCAAACTCATTTGAATGAGTGTAGGGGAGGAAAAACAGGAGGAAAAGAAGGGATTTGGGTGAGAGAGGAAGAGTTGGCCGAATATGGGGCTTTAGAGGGTGGCATTTTCGGTTGGTGGTAGTAGGATATGTGGGTGCCAAAATTCCTTAGAGGTTTTTTTTTTCTTTTTTTAGTTTTTGGATGTGTAGCTTGTTGATTCTCTCTTCTTTCTTCTCTAAGTTTTGCCGCAAGTGTCGGCAAGGCAATATCATTTTCTGAGTTCTTTTTTTAAGTTCAAAGCCGAAAGGGGTAGTGACCATTTGTGCATCTTTTTTTTTCTTTACAATCCCTTCTTCTCTTCTTAATTCTCTCTCTCAAAAAGCCGAAACACACATTCTATTGTCACCATAGCCGAAACACCCATAAATCCCCAACCCTTTCTTTTCTTTTCATTTGCTAGAAGCTGAAAACCTCTCTATACCTTGGTCGAATCTTCTAAGGCATCTCATCTCTTTCTTTTTCGTGTTCTTCTCCTATTTCTCAAACCTTTTACTCTACGCTGAATCTATCAGACTTTGTTCCATCGGATCTAATAGTTGGTAAGGGTTTCTTCTATTCAATTTTCTTCTTTCTCTTTTGGTTGCCGAAAGTTAGATGGCTAACTTTGTATATGTGTGTGGGTGGCCAAATCTAGGAAGGGCTAATTTTGGGATATTTTTTGGGCTATCGTTGAGGGGGATTAAGGATCTTCTGAGGTTTTGATCAGTAAAGGTAAGCAAGACACAACCTTAGGTGAAGACCATTTCTTTTTCATCGATTTAATGTTAGAATCGGATCTAACATAAGTTGTATAGGGATTTTAACAACTCTCATAATCAAGTAGGAGCTTTCGGGATTTGGATCTATTTCAGTAAGAGTATTCAATTTAGATTTGGTGTTGTCTCGTCTAATTTTTTATTTAACGTTTAATCAAATCTCTTGATTAAGTGTCGTTCAATGGATACAAGTACCAGATAAGGAGAGAAAGGGGTTGTCCCTACCTCTAAGTTCAAGAAACATTCGATTTCTGTGGTTCGGGATTGGCCACTAGGGTGTGGGCTAGCATCGGAAAGAGATAAGCAGATCGCTGTAGTCTCTTCGAGTGAGGACGCTAGGGAAATCGAGACTCTAGTGCTTCGAGTTATCAAGTGTTTGGTTAATTCGCTGTTTCCTGTTAGTCAATTAATTATATGTGTTATGTGTGTGATAACCGGTACAGTGGTTGTGGGGAATTATTACCCTTGATTGGATATTTCGATAACCAGGTTAGTACCCTATCTGAGGTGTGGTTATGGTTGATTACTATGAATACTTGTGAGCATGCCGTATGCCTATCTAATATGTCCATGCATTATTATATCATATCATTTTAACATGTTGCATATGCATGGGGTCGGGATGTATATATATTCAATGAAGGACAAGGTGTACATTTATGTACGTGGTGATGATTGGCTATGTGCCATATCATGGCTTGATGTTGGCTATGTGCCACATCGAGGGATGATGTTAGCTTTGTGCTTTATCGGGGTTGATGATGACCATGGGTCATATCATGGATATCGAGATTTGGTCACATGGTGATTAATGGCGAGGCCACGTTATACTTTGGTCACATGGTGATCGGTGGCTAGGCCACGTTATATTAGCTTTGAGCAGCTTGACTGCCAAAGAGGTGTGTAGTGGATTGAGGGTCAATTTCATAATCCCCTGGTGTGTGTGGCAGGATATGGGGGTGTGTTGCGGATGGATATTAGGTTGGGATGGGTAACATTTTGCATCATCATGTGTGTGGTATGTGGATGGTGTGGTTTGCGCCAAGCCCATTTGAGAAACATGTGGAATAATTGCACACTGAGTCTATTCGACTCACCAAATTTTCTTATACAATGTAGGTGATATGTGATACATGGACCGGGCTAGAGTAGATTCGAGGTGGCCATGCAGAAGTTGTTTTAATTCTTTATGCACTTGGATTTTTAATTGCTTTTGGGTTAATTTCTCTTTCATGTAATAAGGCCATTTTAAATATTTGGGGATTTTTACTATGTTTAGTTAGATTGACTATCGGTTAATAATTGGAAATGGTTTTGGAAACAAGTTACAATTTAAAGACTTACATTAAAGTTTTAAAACCCGGATACTTATAACAACTCAATTTCTCTTGAGTTTCCAAACGTACAACGGTTTTAAATTGCACACAACCTTCAAAGTTTTTCATTACCCTTGGCAACTTATTTTCAAAATGGCGAACATATTATAGACCCGTTATCTTTTATAAAACTAAGGAAAATATTTTAAACTCAAAATGTGTTTTCATCCTTAAATCAAATTCTTTTCAAACATTTTTTTCCTAGTAGCCTTAGAATTCGTAGTGGTGTTTTGGGCGGAGTTTGGGATGTTCTGATTTTGTATCGAGCGGGTTCAAAACTAGGCTTTGAGGGCTTTTAGGCCCAAAACGTCTTTAGAAGATGGATTTTACTAAAGCATGTAGTTTTTTTTCACAAGCTATTCAGGTTTTCTGGCATGGCACCTGAGTCTCTGGCCCGATGTCCACCAGGTAAGTGCTTTAAACCATTGCATGATTTGTATGTAAGGTGAATGGTGATATGGGATCGTAGATTAGTAAGTTAGGAACTATTGAACCCTAGGATTAGCTTACCCCAATACTAAACTTCATAAGACTTAACCTATTTCACCAAACCCAGGAATAAGTTCGCAGAGTTCAGGTGTGGTAACAAGCATGCGCATGTCTAGGCATGGATTCCGAATGAGCTTGGTATTTAAGCAGTCCTAGTGACTCACCTCCTCTTTTCTGGAATCCTACCTGGTGCGCAGTGATTGTTCACCTTAACCGTGAGGACTTGTTAACGGGCCAAATCTATAATTAAAACCCGAAAGGGACCGAATACCCAATTTTGTAAAACAAATTACCTCTGATTTGAAAAAAATTTATTATCATACTACCCTCGATTCTTATCAAAATACCCCTGTTTACCAAAATTATCAAAATATCCTTGATTTGTTAAATTACCAAAATACCCCTACAGGACAAATTACAAAAATGTCCCTGGGTTGGGATGAAAATGCTCAAAGTGGTGAACGTGTGTAGTGGATAGTGATGATGAATAAATGCTATTCTCTGAGTTAGGGTGGAGGACTTGAATGACTGAAAAAGCTACTATTAAATGTCTTTACATAAAACTACTTGTTGGTAATCGGGAACAAGAAGTTAATGCATAAAATTTCTTAAAACAGATTAAAATGCAGCGATTGACATGAGTTCTAGGGGACAAGGTCGTAATACGCGTGGACATGGTAGGGGTAGAATGTCAATATCAGAACCAGTTGGATCTAGTTATTGATCGGGGAATGAAACGATGACACCCGCGGTAGAAGTTGAGTTCCAAGATCAGACGGGTGGAGATGACGCAGTATCTCAGGTGATACTACGAGTTTTGGAAAGAGTTGTGAGAGCGAATGTGGGTACCAGGGCTCGAAAGTCTATTTTTGAGAGACTTCGAGTGAATGGAGCTGAGATATTTAGAGGTGTCTCGGGGGTGGCTCTGAATGTGGCGGAGTATTGGTTGGAGGCAGTCGAAAGGATCATGGATGATTTGGACTGCACTGCTGAGGAAAAACTAGGGCGCTATATCTCTACTACGGGATGAGGCCTATCAGTGGTGTCTTACCGTCAAAGAGGGTACTCTAGTGGATCGAGTAGATTGGAGTTACTTTAAGGTAAAGTTTGAGGGGAAGTATGTCAGAGCTAGTTACGTGGACGTACACAGAGGAAGGCATTTTTTAATCTGGTACAAGGGGGTAAGTCAGTAGCGGAATATGAGGCAGAATTCCTGAGGTTAAGTCGGTATGCCAAAGGGATTATTGCTACTGATTACGAGCGCTACTAAGGTTTGAGGATGGGCTACGAGATGAACTGCGGGTGTTGATAGCTCCTTAGCGTGAGAAGGACTTTGCCACTTTGATGGAGAAATCTCGGATTCGTCGAGGAAGTTAAGCGAACCGAAAGGCAGAATAGAGAAATAGACAGAGGTCGAAATAAGAGGGTTTTGAATCGTCAGGGTCTTCGGGGGGTTTCCAGAAAAAGCCTGGGGTGGACAATTCTACTTGTGCTGTTATGCTAGCTGCTGAGAATTAGGTCCGTCCATGTGCTTAGTGTGGGAGGACTCATGTTGGCGAATGCTGGGGAAGGATTAGGGAGTGTTTCAGGTGTGGGTCCAAAGCTCACTTAGTGAAGAATTGTCCTCAGAATGTGGATAGGGCTCAACCAGTGGGTCAAGGGTATGTGCAGCCAGGAAAGGGGTGGTTCACAGATGTCGAGAGGTCATGGCTCGAACCGTGGAAGGAATGGTTTTGGTCGAGGTCGTGGAGCACCGGGTAGAGGTGTTGGGAGCTCAGATGTGAGGCAGCCAGGGTTAGTGTATGTAGCTAGATGTCGTGAGGAGGGGGACGCACCAGATGTTATCACGGGTACGTTCCTTATTTATGGATTACCTTTTACTACTTTAATTGATGTTGGGTCAACGCATTCGTACATTGCTAGCATGGTGTCTGGAACCTTGAATGTGAACTCTGAGACTGTCCCTAGGAAGATGACTGTACTTAGTCCATTGTGTGGTAGTAGATAAACTCTTTAGAGATGTACCTTTAGAGGTTTAGGGGGTGGTATTCCCAGCTGACTTGATGGAGCTACCGTTCAGGGAATTTGACCTGATCCTAGGGATGGATTGGTTAGTAAGGTATCATGCGAATCTGGACTGTGTGGCTAAACGCGTGTCAATAAGGACTCCAAGAATTATGAGGTTGCAGTGATAAGTGCGAGGAGAGACTACCTGTCTAATGTAGTGTCTGCTCTTAAGGCGGTGAAGATGGTGAAGAAGGGGTGCTCGACTTTTTTGATGTTGGTTAGTGACTTGGATGCTAAGGAGACAGCTGTGGGGGAGGTCAGGATAGTGAAGGAGTTTGTGGATGTTTTTCCAAAGAACTCCCAGGGTTACATCCGGATCGGGAGGTGGAGTTTGGAATTGACTTGTTTCCAGGAACAGCGCTAGTATCCATTGCTCCTTATAGGATGGCACCAAAAGAGTTGGTTGAGCTGAAAGCCCAAATCCAAGAGTTGCTGGATCGTGGGTCTATTCGACCCAGTGTGTCTCCGTGGGGAGCATCGGTGTTGTTCGTAAAGAAGAAAGACGAGTCTATGTGTATGTGCATAGATTACCGCCAGTTGAATAAACTAACGATCAAGAACAAGCACCCGCTGCCGAGGATAGATGACTTGTTTGACCAGCTCAAAGGACCTACAGTCTTTTCAAAGATAGCTTTGAGGTCGGGGTATCACCAACTTAAGGTGAAGGAGGCTGATATCCATAAGACGGCGTTTCGGACTCGATACGGGCACTACAAATTTCTGGTAATGCCGTTCGAGTTGACTAACGCACCGACTGCGTTTTTGGATATGATGAATCGGGTTTTCCAACCTTACTTGGATCAATTTGTCGTGGCGTTCATAGTCGACATCCTGGTATATTCAAAGTTGGAAGAGGAACATGATGCACATCTACGGGTGGTGCTGCAAATTTTAAGGGAAAAGAAGTTGTATGCCAAGTTTAGCATGTGCGAATTCTGGTTGAGTGAAGTTGCTTTTCTGGATCACGTGGTATCCGTGGAGGGGATAAGGGTGGATCCCCGAAAGGTTGAGGCAATACTGGAGTGGAAACCACCTAAGTCGGTAGGTGAAATTCATAGTTTCTTGGGGCTAGCATGGTACTATAGGAGGTTTGTCGAGGGGTTTTCTTCGATAGCGGCACCTTTGACTAAGATGTTAAGAAAGGAGGTACCTTTTGTATGGACGGATAAGTAGCAGGAAAGTTTCGAGAAGCTAAAAAAACTTTTGACAGAAGAACCAGTTTTGATCCAGTCAGTGGCGGGAAAAGACTTTATGGTGTATTGTGATGCTTTTCACACGAGGTTAGGTTGTGTACTGATGCAGGAAGGGAAGGTGGTTGCTTATGAGTCTAGAAAGCTGAGACCGCATGAAGTTAACTATCCGATGCACTATCTGGTGTTGGCGGTAGTAGTTTTCACTTTGAAAGTGTGGAGGCATTATTTGTATGGAGAGAAGTCAGTGATCTACACGGACCATAAGAGCCTGAAGTATCTGTTGACTCAGAAGAGTTGAACTTGAGACAACGAAGGTGGGTGGAGCTGCTAAAGGATTATGATTGTTCGATTGAATACCACTCGGGTAAAGTAAATGTGGTGGCGGATGCATTAAGTCAAAAAGTAGTATCGGATCTAAGGGCTATGTTCGTACATCTTAGTCTCTACGGTGACGGGAGTTTGTTAGCAGAACTATAGGTGAAGCCAACGTGGTTAAGTCAGGTAAGAGTGAAACAGTTAGTGGATGAGGTTTTGGGTACTCGACTTCATCAAGTTTAGAGTGAGGAGTTAGAGGATTATAGTGTGAACAGTGACGGAGTCTTGTGTTTCCATGGTAGGGTGTGTATGCCGAAGGATGTGGAATTGAGTAGAAGATTCTTTGGGACTCACATAGTAGCGCTTACTCTATACATCCTAGAGAAAGTAAGTTGTATAGGGATCTACAGGAACAGTTTTGGTAGCCTGGATTGAAGCGAGAAGTTATAGAATTTATGGGGAGGTGCTTGACATGTCAGGTCAAAGTGAACACCGTGTACCTTGAGGTTCTTTGCAACGGTGAAGATTCCGAATGGAAGTGAGAGAGGATCACAATGGATTTCATGAGTGGGCTTCCTCTTACGCCTACTAAGAAATACTCAGTATGGGTGATTGTGGATCGGTTGACAAAGTCCGCGCATTTCATACCTGTTCGGGTTGATTACTCTCTGCAAAGATTAGCGAAGCTATATGTAGTAGAAATTGTGAGACTGCATGGAGTGCCGGTGTCGATCATATCGGATAGGGATCCTAGATTTACGTCGAGGTTTTGGAGGGCGTTGCATCAGGCTTTGGGTACCAAGTTGGACTTTAGTATGGCATTTCATCCACAGTCGGATGGCCAGTCTGAAAGGGTGATTCAGGTGTTAGAAGATATGTTGAGGGGTTATATTATCGACTTCAGGGGTAGCTAGGAGGAATTCTTGCCTTTGGCGGAGTTTGCATACAACAACAGTTACCAAGCAAGTATTTGGATGGCACCGTATGAAGCGCTGTATGGACGGAAGTGTTGCTCTCCTACGTGTTGGACAGAATTAGGTGAACGTCATGTTCTAGGTCCAGAGATAGTGGTAGAATTAGAGGAAAAGGTTATGGTAATCTGAGCATGGTTGAAAGAGGCATCTGACAGACAGAAGTCATATGACGGATCTTAAGCGGAAAGAGATAGAATTTGCTGTGGGTGATAATGTATTCCTAAAAGTTTCACTCTGGAAGAAGGAGATGAGATTTGGGCGCAAGGGTAAACTGAGTCCCAGGTTTATAGGACCTTATAGGGTTTTGAAGCGATTGGGGCCAGTGACTTACCAGTTGCAGTTGCCGTCAGAATTGAAGCAGATGCATGATGTGTTCCATGTGTCAATGCTACGTCGATTTCGATCAGATCCATCTCACGTAGTGCCAGTTGAGGAAGTTGAGTTGAGACCAGATTTGTCCTACGAAGAAGAACCGATTCAAATTCTGGGGCGAGATGTGAAGGTACTTCGAAAGAAATCAGTTCCTCTAGTCAAAGTATTATGGTGTAACCATGGTTCAGAAGAAGCTTTATGGGAATTGGAAGAAGCGATACGACAATAATACCCTCACTTATTTTGATCAGGTAATTTCGAGGTCAAAATTATTTTTAAGGGGGTAGAACAGTAACATCCAGGGTTTAGGGGTCTTGCATCTCTTTTTAAGTTATATGTATGTGGTAGTGTGTTCTATATGCTGTTTGTATGTGTTTGGGGATTTTGGGAAATCTTGGGGCTAAGTTTAGACCTTAGGTGAATTTTTGGTTTAGAGCCTTTAAGGGAGAGCTAGGGAGATAGGCCTTAAGAGTTCTTGTGTGGAGTTTAGGACTCAAGAATTGATGTGGTGAAATGGCTTGGGAGGCGCCACTTAGTGCATAGGGGAGTGACACCTCAGGGGGCTAGTGGGGCAAGGTTAGAGCTGTAGAGGGAGCATTTTGGGGTTGCTTTTTACGTCAAGAGAGTGGAAGAGTTGGACGACAAGCAAACTCTGCATGGATGAGGTGTGGATTGAGTCAACAGCTTAAATTTGTGGCTAAGAAAGGAGGTAGGAGTTTGATTCACTCAAACTCATTTGAATTAGTGGAGGGGAGGAAAAATAGGAGGACAAGAAGGGACTTGGGTAAGAGAGGAAGATTTGGCCGAATATGGGGCTTTGGAGGATGGCATTTTCGGTTGGTGGTACTAGGATATGTGGGTGCCGAAATTCCTTAGAGGGTTTTTTTTTTTTTTTTTTTGAGTTTTTAGATATGTAGCTTGTTGATTCTCTCTTCTTTCTTCTCTATGTTTTGCCACAAGTGTCGACAAGGAAATATCATTTTCTACTGTTCTTTTCTTAAGTTCAAAGCCGAAAGGGGTAGTGACCATTTGTGCATCTTTTCTTTTCTTTACAATCCCTTCTCCTCTTTTCAATTCTCTCTCTCAAAAAGCCGAAACACCCATAAACCCCCAACCCTTTCTTTTCTTCTCATTTGCTAGAAGCCAAAAACCTCTATATACCTTGGCCGAATCTTCTAAGGCATCTTATCTCTTTCTTTTTCGCGTTTTTCTCCTGTTTCTCAAACCTTTTACTCTAGGCCGAATCTGTCAGACTCTGTTCCATCAGATCTAATAGTTGGTAAGGGTTTCTTCTACTCGATTTTCTTCTTTCTCTTTTGGTTGCCAAAAGTTAGATGGCTAACTTTGTATATGTGTGTGGGTGGCCGAATCTAGGAAAGGCTGATTTTGGGATATTTGTTGGGCTAGCGTTGAGGGGGATTAAGGATCTTCCGGGTTTTGATTAGTAAAGGTAAGCAAGACGCAACCTTAGGCTGAAGACCACTTCCTTTTCATCGATTTAATGTTAGAATCGGATCTAACATAAGTTGTGTAGGGATTTTGACAACTCTCATAATCAAGTAAGAGCCTTCAGGATTTGGATCTATTTTAGTAAGAGTATTCGATTTAGATTTGGTGTTGTCTCATCTAATTTTTTTATTTAACGTTTAACCGGATCTCTTGATTAAGTGCCATTCAATGGATGCAAGTACCAGATAAGGAGAGAAAGGGGTTGTCCCTACCCCTAAGTTCAAGAAACGTTCGGTTTCTGCTGTTGGGGATTGGCCACCGGGGTGTGGGCTAGTATCAGAAAGAGACAAGCAGATCGCTAGTCTCTTCGAGTGAGAACGCTAGGGAAATCGAGAGTCTAGTGCTTCGAGTTATCAGGTGTGTGGTTAATTCACTGTTTCCTGTTAGTCAATTAATTATATGTGTTGTGTGTGTGCTAACCGGTACAGTGGTTGTGGGGGAATTGTTACTCTTGATTGGATATTTCGATAACCAGGTTAGTACCCTATCTGAGGTGTGGTTGTGGTTGATTACTATGAATACT
Organism: Gossypium rotundifolium; assembly: GCA_025506655.1. NCBI lineage: Eukaryota > Viridiplantae > Streptophyta > Magnoliopsida > Malvales > Malvaceae > Gossypium > Gossypium rotundifolium. The sequence goes on from CP106729.1 coordinate 124,051,462, forward strand.
TGTGAGCATGCCGTATGCCTATCTAATATGTCCATGCATTATTCTATCATATCATTATAACATGTTGCATATGCATGGGGTCGGGATGTATATATATTCAATGAAGGACAGGGTGTACATTTATGTACATGGTGATGATTGGCTATGTGTCATATCATGGCTTGATGTCGGCTATGTGCCACATCGAGGGATGATGTTAGCTTTGTGCTTCATTAGGGTTGATGATGACCATGGGTCACATCGTGGATATCGAGATTTGGTTACATGGTGATCGGTGGCGAGGCCACGTTATACTTTGGTCACATGGTGATCGGTGGCTAGGCCACGTTATATTAGCTTTGAGCAGCTCGACTGCCAAAGAGGTGTGTAGAGGATGGAGGGTCGATTTAGTAATCCCCTGGTGTGTGTGGCAGGATACGGCGGTGTGTAGCAGATGGATATTAGGTTGGGATGGGTAACATTTTGCATCATCATGTGTGTGGTATATGGATGGTGTGGTTTGGGCCAAGCCCATTTGAGAAACATGTGGAATAATTGCACACTGAGTCTGTTCGACTCACCCAATTTTCTTATACAATGCAGGTGATATGTGATACATGGACCAGGCTGGAGTAGATTCGAGGTGGCCATGCAGAAGTTGTTTTAATTCTTTATGCACTTGGATTTTTAATTGTTTTGGGCTAATTTCTCTTTCATGTAATAAGGCCATTTTAAATATTTGGGGATTTTTACTATGTTTTGTTACATTGACTATCAGTTAATAATTGGAAACGGTTTTGGAAACAACTTACAATTTAAAGACTTACATTAAAGTTTTAAAACCCGAATACTTATAACAACTCGATTTCTCTTGAGTTTCCAAACGTACAACGGTTTTAAGCTGCACACAACCTTCAAAGTTTTTCATTACCCTCGGCAACTTATTTTCAAAACGACGAACATATTATAGACCCGTTATCTTTTATAAAACTAAGGAAAATATTTTAAACTCAAAACGTGTTTTCACCCTTAAATCAAATTCTTTTCAAACATTTTTTTTCCTATTAGCCTTCCGAATTCGGCCTTGGTGTTTTGGGCCTGGTTTGGGATGTTACAATCTATCATATGCATATCCCTTCCTTTTACCATTTCATTTACTTAGCATCATAGCATATAATCATAACATTAAAGTATGCTTAATACATACCTTATAGCCAAACTCACAAATTTACTTTCATAAACTTAAACTTCCATGGTTTGTTTCATAACTTTACCATTTCGTAACTAAAGTTCGAAATTGAAAACTCACCAGCATATAACAAGCTATACACCAATTCGAATCGCTTACACCGGCACCTTGCCTGCTAGACTAAAAGTCCGAGATTTAAAACACTGGCATTTAGCATGCTAGGCACTAAGCCTAAAATAGATCACCGGCACAAGGCCTGCTAGGCTCGAAGCTCGAAATATCAACATTTTCAACATGTCAATACACATTACATAGCACTAAAAATCACAACCATCTCATAAAAAAATATTACTTTCACATATTAAACCGAGCATACTCATTCACATCACATTTAACAAAATAAATTCACTACATTCAAATACCCCATATTCGGCCAACACATACTTTTGTACTTTAAATTTCCAAATTTTATCATATACTATGCTTACAATTAGTTCTTTAACATACATTTGCTTAAAGACTTACCTCATTGTCGATGGACAACGATATCTGACTATTCAATAACCTTCGCCTTTCCCCGATCCAAATCTATTTTTCTTTGTTCTTGATCTAAACACATTGAAAATTAGCTCATTCAAGTACATTTCATTCTATTTAGTCCCAAAACACATAAACGAGAAAATTACCATTTTACCCCTAATGTTTCACATTTTTACAATTTAGTCCTATTTGCATAAAACACAAAATACACAAAATTTCTCAATACCACTCAAGGAACAAATATTCATAGGGACTATACAAGTCCATTTCTTTTATTTATTTTTTAAATAAGCCCCTCTAAAAATTTATTTTTACAAATTAACCCTAAATACTCAATTTCACCAAAATTTCCAATTCAAAACTTGTTAATCTTTAACATAACTTTGATATAAAATCATCAAACATCAAAAACCACATGAACATGTCAATGGACGAACATCAAGCATGCTTAGATTTAAAAATTCTAACATGGGTCAGCTACGATTTGAAGCAACGATCTCAAAAATGTAAAAATTTACAAAAATCGACTAAGAATTTACCTTGAATTTGGCTTGAAAGTAGCTGAAATTTCAAAGAACCTAGCTCCCCTTTCTTTCTTCAATATTCAACCAAGAGAAGATGAGTAAACATGTTCATTTTTTTTGTGTTTTAATTAACATATATGTAAAGAATTTGGTTGATTACTAATTTAACCTTTATACATTAATATATAAACAAATAATACTAAAGGTATTCATGGTATATGTCGCCCACTAACTATTAAAATGGGCTAATTGCCCTTTTAATACCCCATATTAAAAATCCACTATCAAAAAGGCACTTTTCACTATAGTTTGCAACTTTTACATTTTACGCGATTAAGTCCTTTTTCTAAATTAAACACATAAACGATTAAATTTTTCTACGAAACTTTCACACACATTAATTCACAAATAATAAACACAAAATATAATATTTAAATATTTCTCGAACTCTGATTCGTGGTCCCAAAACCACCATTCCGATTAGGGTCAAATTCGGTCTGTTACAACTCTCCCCCTTAACGATTTTCGTCCCTGAAAATCTTACCGTTAAACAAAGTCGGATGTTGTTGCCTCAATGAATCCTCAGGCTCCCACATAGCCTCTTCAACTCAGTGACGATTCCAAAGTACTTTCACTAATGAAATACGAATCGATTCCTCCTCATACGTCATATCGGATCGAATTTCAATTTCAAACGGAGTGATCACATGTGACGGATCTGATCTATATTTATGAAGCATTGAAATGTGAAATACGTTGTGTATCTTTTCTAATTTAGAGAGAAACTTCAATCTATAAGCAACAGGTCCAATATGTTCGATGATCTCATGCAGTTCGATGAACCTCGGACTTAGTTTGCCTTTCTGACCAAATTGGAGTACCTTCTTCCACGGAGAAACTTTCAAGAATACCCGATCTCTGATCTGAAACTCAATGTCTTTGTGCTTCGAATCAGCATAGGACTTTTGATGATCCGAGGTAGATTTTAAACTATCTCTGATTATAGCCACTTTCTGTTCTGCCTCTTTAATCAAATTAACCCCGTGTATCTTGTTCTCACTAAGCTCGATCCAGTATAACGGTGTGCTACACTTGCGGCCATATAGAGCTTCGTAAGGTGCCATTTTGATACTCGATTGAAAACTGTTATTATAAGCAAATTCAATCAAAGGTAAGTATCTTTCCCACGTACTTTCAAACTCGAGGACGCAACATCTCAACATGTCCTCAATTATCTGAATGGTTCATTCAGACTGACCGTCTGTCTGCAGGATGAAAGGTTGTGCTAAAGTGAAGTTTAGTACCTAAAGCATCTTGCAACTTCTTCCAAAACAGCGATGTGAATCTCGAATCTCTGTCTGAAACAATGGTAACCTCACAATCTGTGATACATACAACTCAACAAGTTTATTGAGCGAACAGTCTGTACGAACTGGCACAAAGTGAGATGATTTGGTCAGTCTATCCACTATAACCCAAACTGCATCTTTCTTGATCGGTTTCGTAGGCAAACCAGATACAAAATCCATAGTAATTCTATCCCATTTCCATTCAGGTATCATGATCGGTTGAAGTAACCCAAAAGGCATTTGATGCTCAACTTTTACTTGCTGACAAATTAAGCACTTTGTAACAAATTCAGATATATCTCGTTTCATGCCAGGCCACCAATAGAACTATTTCAAATAATTATACATTTTTGTGCTACCCGGATGTATTGACAGTCGACTACTATGAGCCTCGTCCAAAATCATCTGAATCAAATCCATATTCCTCGAAACACATATTCAGCCTTTGAAGTTTAAGCAATCATTTGTATCGATTCGAAACTCTGCCTCTGCATCATTTTCAAATTGAACCCGTCTAGCAATCATATCTTTGTCAATTTTCTATGCATCACAAATTTTCTGAATAAACATCGGTCTTGCTTTCAACTTAGCTATGATCGAACCATCACCAGACATAACCATATGTGCGTTCAATGCACGAAGAGCAAACAATGATTTTGGCTTAAGGCATCTGCGACAACGTTAGCTTTCCTCGGATGGTAGTCAATCATTAATTCATAGTCTTTCAATAGCTCTAACCATCTGCGTTGTCTCAAGTTCAAATCTTTCTGAGTCATCAAATTCTTCAGACTTTTGTGATCTGAATAAACATGACATTTCTAACCGAATAAGTAATGACGCCAAATTTTCAAAGTGAAAATGATGGCTGCTAATTCTAGATTGTGAGTCGGATAATTTCTTTCGTGAGGCTTCAATTGTCTCAAAGCATAGGCTATGACTTTGCCTTCCTGCATCAAAACGTAACCCAAACCTTTCAAAAAAGTATCACTATAAACAATAAATTCTTTACCCGATTTAGGCTGAGCTAACACTAGAGCTTCAGTCAAAAGGGCTTTCAACTGATTGAAACTTTTTTGACACTTTTTCGACCACTCGAACTTGACATCTTTCTGTAATAGCTTTGTCAAAGGTGTAGCTATTATAGAAAAACCTTTCATAAATCGTCTATATTATCCCGCAAGTCCCAGGAAACTTTGAAGTTTAGAAATATTCTTTAGTGGTTTCCATTCAAGTATAGCCGATATTTTGTTCGACTCAACCCGAATACCTGATGCTGAAACGACGTTACCCAAAAAGCTGACTTCCTTCATCCAGAATTCACACTTACTAAACTTTGCATACAACTGTTGATCTTGCAAAGTTTGTAGTACTAATCTCAAATGCTCGATATGCTCGGTTTCATCTTTGGAGTAAATCAGTATATCATCAATAAACACTACTACAAACTGATCCAAAAACTATCTGAAAATCCTATTCATCAAATCCATAAAGACAGCAGGTGCATTAGTAAGTCCAAAAGGCATAACCAGGAACTCAAAATGTCCATACCTTGTTCAGAATGCAGTCTTTGGCACATCGAATCTCTGACTCGCAACTGATAATAATGCGATCTCAGATCTATCTTTGAGAACACTGAAGCCCCTTTCAACTTGTCAAAGAAATCATCAATCAGAGGCAAAGGGTATTTATTCTTTATATTCGCCTTATTCAGCTTCCGATATTCAATACACATTGCATAGTTCCATCTTTCTTTTTCACAAATAAAACTAGTGCACCCCAAGGAGAAAAGCTCGGGCATGCAAAGCCTCTATCTGTCAATTCTTGCAACTGTGCTTTCAACTCTTTCAACTCAGTAGGTGCCATCATATATGGAGCTATTGAAATCGAGTCGTCCCTGGTACTAATTCAATGCTAAACTCAATCTCTCTTACTGGTGGTAAACTCGGTAATTCTTTAAGGAACACATATGAGTATTCACACACAATTGGTACAGATTTGATCTACTTTTCAGACACCTTACTATCCAATACATAAGCCAAATAAGCTTCACATCCCTTTCTCACATACTTTTGGGCCAACATTGAGGATATTACTGTAGGTAATCCACTCAGATCATTAGATTCAACCCGAATGATTTCACCGTTCTGACGTCTCAAATCAATAATCTTTCTTTTGCAATTCACCATGGCATCGTGCAAAGTTAACCAATCCATTCCCAAAATTATATCGAACTTGTCGAAAGGTAACAACATTAAATCAGCTGGAAAGTAGGAGTCTCGAATCATCAACAGGCAACCTTTACACACTTTATCAACAAGTACACATTGACCCAAGGGGTTGGACACACGAATCACAAACTCAGTAGACTCAACAAGCAAAGTCGTACTGGCCACCATAGTTTCACACACATATGAATAAGTCTAACCAGGATCAATCAATGCAATCACAGTAGTACCATAAAGTGTGAAAGTACCGTAATGACATCTGGGGAAGAAGCATCCTCTCTGGCTCGTATAGCATAAGCTCTAGCTGGTGCTCGAGCCTCAAATCGAACTATAGTGTCCTTCGTCCCTCTCTGACTGCCACCTAAATTACCTAACTGTCTAGGTGGCCTGCCTCGTGCTGACACGTTGCTCGATTTAGTGTTCTAAGTCGTATCTTACTTGGCCAGTATCGGGCACTCTCAAATGAAATGGTCTGATGATCCACATTTAAAGTAGGACCGATCACAGAATCTACAACTCCCAGAATGCAATTTTCCACAATACTTGCACTCAGCTCGATTCTGCTGAACATTACCAACACTAGCCATCGAAGTGGCTCGAATTCACTGGAGGTCAATCTCATCTAGCTAGGTCTGGAGTAGCTCTATGTCAGCTGAAGTAATCTTTAAACTTTTTAGGCGCTGAATGGAAAGTCTTACTCGATGATCTTTTACGAGTGTCTCTAGCTTCTATTTCAGCCTTTCTTTTCTCTTTTTCGAGCATTTTAGCTTTGCAAGCTCGCTCGACTAACACCACGAACTCTTTGATTTCAAGGATGCCAACAAGCAACTTTATGTCCTCATTCAGACCGTCTTCAAATCTTTTGCACATAATGGCTTTAGTTGATATACACTCCCGGGCATAATGGCTCAATCTGACAAACTTCCGCTCATATTTCCTCACAGTCATACGACCCTGTTTTAGTTCCAAAAATTCTTTTCGTTTCTGATCGATGAATCTTTGACTGATATATTTCTTACGGAACTCGATCTGGAAGAAACCCCAAGTTACTTTTACTTTTGGAACCACTGATACTAGTGTATTCCACCAGTGATATGCAATATCCCGAAGTAGAGATATAGCACACTTCAGATATTCATCTGGAGTGTAGGATAGCTCATCAAGCACCCAAATAGTGTTATCAAGCTACATCTCATCTCGCTCTGCGTCATCATTATCATTAGCTTTGAATTCTTCGTCCCATATTTTTTGATTTTATCAACGGAGGCCTACTAGATCTCATCGGATCTATCATCGAGTGCGAAGAATCTTTGGAGTTGGATTATTCAGGGGTGGAGGTTGTTGTACAGCCGGGTTATTCTGAACAAACTGGGTAAACCATTCATTCATCATCTGGTAGAAGGCTTGCTTAGCCTTCCCCTCATGGCTACCCGAGCAGGTCGAGAGTCTACCGGCACTGACCCACGTGCGAGATCAGGTGCTACACTCTCTACATCATCCGTACAGCTCTGTTAGGATCCATTTACTATATAAACACAATTTGAAATGTCAGAAGTCACCACACTATCGTATATATAAAAAGGCATGTATAGCTAGACTCACACGCGCTACGGTAGTCCTAGAATCGACTAAACCATAGCTTTGATACCAATCAAATGTAACACCCCTAACCCGTGTCCATTGCTGGATTAGGGTTACGGGTATTACCTGTAAGTTAAAACTTCCGTCAATTGATTGAATCTCAGTTGATCATCTTCATCAAATAATTTAATCATAAATAGACAATATAGATTACATGCACCACATTTTTCAAAACGATCTTGATCTATGAAACTTATAAACAACTAAATTTTTCGTAACTAATTAATAAAATAGGTATACTTCGAATGTCAATGCAAAATGCTTCCTATTCAGACCAATTTCATATGGCATAAAACCTATTTTCACATAATTGAATGCATGCAACATATTACACATCACCTATGTCCTTAAATATTTGGATGAATGTACAAGGTTTCATTCATAACATTTCATGTTCATTACATAGCACAAACCGAGTATTAGTAGTTTATGCATTCAATTAAATCAAGCAATCTCACAAGCCAAATATATATATATAATGAATACATCATAGTTATACATATTTTCCCTGTTCGACTATGAGCCTAAACACTTACTTATTTAAACATGCTAACTACATTTGCAACTATCACCTAGGTTTGGCTGAATACACATACATGCAATACTCAATATAATTCATACTTCGTAAATCAATTAAAGTTGACATACATACATAAATTCTGAATGATAATCAACTACACATACCTACCTTGAATTATACCTGCAAGTATTAACTTAAATGCCGAAACACTTGACTAATTTAACACAAACATTGACATTACAACAAGCAATCATATAGTACGCATAATACATAAGCTGGAAATGAAAGAACAGCCACTAGCCGAATAGTTGAAATTAAACATATTAATCACATAGTCAAGGGTAAATAAAATCGAGCTTAGTAAGAAAATTTAAGCCATTTTCGCATGGCTATTATACATCATCAAAACAATATTCAAACATAGAGTTAGCCTATACATGCCTTTTGATTTAAAAACCAAATATATAAGTACCAAAAAGGGGTTGATAGTGTGGATGATTCTTCTGACGATCCTTTGAGCCCGTAGATTGAACAAAATCAATAAAACAAACAAGGGATACACACAAGGTAAGCTTGCTAGCTTAGTAAGTCTTAAGCAACCACAATATGACATTCAAGTATACAAGCATTTAATAAAATCATTTCCTAACTTTAAACATTCAAGACTTAATATTTAATTTACCATAACCGAATATCCCTTCTCACTGTACATATATCAACTTTCATTTCTTTACCACAGTATATTATATACTGAATAAATAGTCACACACTTATGCATATAGTTATACTTGTACAAATACTTACTTCTTTCATGCTTTTCTATAACCATTTCACTCATAGTATACATTATAATTACATTCCATCTATCATATGCATATCACTTCCTTTTACCATTTCATTTACTTAGCATCATAGCATATAATCATAACATTAAAGTATGCTTAATACATACCTTATAGCCGAACTCACAAATTTACTTTCATAAACTTAAACTTCCATGGTTTGTTTCATAACTTTACCATTTCGTAACTAAAGTTCAAAAATTGAAAACTCACCAGCATATAACAAGCTATACACCAATTCGAATCGCTTACACCGGTACCTTGCCTGCTAGACTAAAAATCTGAGATTTAAAACACCGGCATTTAGCCTGCTAGGCATTAAGCCCGATATATTCATCGGCACAAGGCCTGCTAGGCACTAAGCCTGAAATAGATCACCGGCACAAGGCCTGCTAGGCTCGAAGCCCGAATTAAATCATCGGCACAATGCCTGCTAGGCTCGAAGCCCAAAATATCAACATTTTCAACATGTCAATACACATTACATAGTGCTAAGAATCACAACCATCTCATATACAAAATATTACTTTCACATATTAAACCGAGCATACTCATTCACATCACATTTAACAAAATAAATTCACTACATTCAAATACCCCATATTCGGCCAACACATACTTTTGTACTTTAAATTTCCAAATTTTATCATATACTATGCTTACAATTAGTTCTTTAACATACATTTGCTTAAAGGCTTACCTCGACTGTCGACGGACAACGTATACCGACTATTCAATAACCTTCGCCTTTCCCCGATCCAAATCTGCATTTTTCTTTGTTCTTGATCTAAACACATTGAAATTTAGCTCATTCAAGTACATTTCATTTCTATTTAGTCCCAAAACACATAAATGGGTAAATTACCATTTTACCCCTAATGTTTCACATTTTTACAATTTAGTCCTATTTGCATAAAACACAAAATACACAAAATTTCTCAATACCACTCAAGGGCCGAATATTCATAGGGACTATACAAGTCCATTTCTTTTATTTATTTTGCAAATTAGCCCCTCTAAAAATTTATTTTTACAAATTAACCCTAAATACTCAATTTTACCAAAATTTCCAATTCAAAACTTGTTAATCTTTAACATAACTTTAATGTAAAATCATCAAACATCAAAAACCACATGAACATGTCAATGGTCGAACATCAAGCATGCTTAGATTTAAAAATTCTAACATGGGTTAGATACGATTCGAAGCAACGATCTCAAAAACGTAAAAATTTACAAAAATTGACTAAGAATTTACCTTGAATTTGGCTTGAAAGTAGCCGAAATTTTAAAGAACCTAGCTCCCCTTTCTTTCTTCAATATTCAACCAAGAGAAGATGAGTAAACATGTTCATTTTTTGTGTTTTAATTAACTTATATGTAAAGAATTTGGTTGATTACTAATTTAACCTTTATATATTAATATATAAACAAATAATACTAAGGGTATTCATGGTATATGCCACCCAATAACTATTAAAATGGGCTAGTTGCCCTTTTAATACCCATATTAAAAAGCCATTATCAAAAAGGCACTTTTCACTATAGTTTGCAACTTTTACATTTTACGTGATTAAGTCCTTTTTCTAAATTAAACACATAAATGATTAATTTTTTCAACGAAACTTTCACACACATTAATTCACATATAATAAACACAAAATATAATATTTAAATATTTCTCAGACTCGAATTCATGGTCCCAAAACCACCGTTCCGATTAGGGTCAAATTCAGTCTGTTACATCTATGGACAAGTCACAGTGTTAGGGTGTGGTAACAGGCATGCGCATGTCTAGGATTGGATCCAGGAAGAGCTTGGTACTTAAGCAGACCTAGTGACTCATCTCCTTTTCTCTAGAATCCTACCTGGTGCGTAGTGACTATTCGCTTTAGCCACGAGGACTTGTTGATAGGTCAAAATTCATAACTAAAACCCGAAAGGGATCAGTACCCTATTTTTGTAAAATGACTTGTATGTCCCTAATTTTGTAAAATTATCTACAATACCCTAGGTTGAGAAACTTTACCGAGATACCCTTTGATTTTGCAAAATAACCAAAATATCCTTGTTTGAAAAATTACCAAAGTACCCCTGTTTAAGAAATTACTAAATTACCCCTAATTTACGAAAAATTATCGAAATACCTCCGGTTGATAAAATTTCTAAAATACTTCTGAATTGTAAAATTACCAAAATACCCCTATTTTAAAAATATCAAGAAACCTTATTTTGGAAAATTATGAAAATACCCTTGTAGTATAAAATTACAAAAATACCCCTAGGTAGTGAAATGACAAAAATTCCCCTAGGTGATGAATGCAAGTTCGTGGATGTTTACTTGTGTGTTTGATGCGTGTATGTGGTGCTCTGCTTGATGTTGATTGATATGAACTCTAGAATTAGAAAATACAGGCTTGAGAACTGAACTTATAGATAGAATGCGAATTCGAAAGAACTACTGTTAAAACTACTTTCCATAAGACTGTCTGTTATTAATCAGTGAAAGAAAGAATTATTAATTCATAAAATTTTTAATCAGATAAATAGCGAATGGTAGAATGAGCACTAGAGGACATGGTGTGCATGGCCGAGATAGAGGCAGGATTGTTGTGTTAGAACCCGTGGGGTTTGGTCACGAGTTAGGGAATGAAGTTCCAGTGTCACCAGCTGTGGAGGCAGAGTTTCAAGATCAGACGGCCAGAAATATTACTGCATCTCAAGCTATGGTAAGGGTTTGGGAGAGAGTTGCTGGAGCAGGCATAGGCACAAGAGCCCGGAAGTCTGTGCCAGAGCGACTGAGGGCCAATGGGGCGGAGGTGTTTAAGGGAATTTCGGGTGTAGCTCCTAGTACAGCTAAGTACTGGTTAGAAGCAATGGAGCGAATCATGGATGATCTCGACTTTACGGATGAAGAGAAGCTGAAGGGAGTGGTGTCTCTTCTTCGGGATGAAGCTTATCAATGGTCGCTTATGGTTAAGAAAAGTACCGTAGTGACCATATCACCTAGGATTACTTCAAGGCGGCGCTCTAGAGCAAGTATATTGGAATGAGTTATGTGGATGAGCAGCGTAGAGCGTTCCTAAATTTGGTTCAGGGAAGTAGGTCGGTGGCGGCCTATGAAGCAGAATTCTTACGCCTTAGTCGTTATGCTCGAGGGATAGTGCCCACAGAGCATGAGAGATGTGTTCATTTTGAGGATGGCCTGAAGGACGAACTATGGGTGTTGATAGCTCCACATCGGGAGAGGGAATTTGTTGTACTTGTGGAGAAAGCTAAGATAGCTGAGGAGGTAAAGCGAACGGAGAAGCTGAACCGGGATAGAAATAGGGGTGGAGGTAAGAGAAACTTTGGATCATCAGGAACAACTAGGAGTAACCAGAAAAACCTAGGTCGGATGGACCGAGATGGGCTGAAAGACCTGCTGCTAACCAAACACGAAGGTATGCCCAATGTGACAAATTCTATGCAGATGAGTGTAGGGCAGGAAGTGGGAAGTGCTTTAGGTGTGGTTCTTTGGGCCATCAAATAAGAGATTGTCCTCAGCCATGGGATGAGGAAAGACCCACAGAGTAGGGAAATGCTCAGTCGGGTAGAGGAGGTCAACAACCATAGAGAGGTCGTGGTTCGGCCAGAGGTGGTAATGGTTACGGTTAGGGTCGTAGAGCACTAGGCCGAGGGGCATGAAACACTGAGGCAAGGTAGCCGGGGTTGGTTTATGCTGCCAGACGTCGGGAGGAGGCTGATGCAGTGGATGTCATAACCGATACATTTTTAATTTTTAGATTGCCTTATGTTACGTTGATTGATATTGGGTCGACACATTTATATGTTGCTAGTAGTGTGTCTAAAACATTAAGTTTAGACTCTGAAGTTACCCCTAGGGCGATGATAGTAATTAGCCCATTAGGACAATCTGTGGTAGTAGATAAACTTTATCGGGAGGTACCCTTGAAAGTTCAGGGAATAGTTTTCTTGACGGATTTGATGGAATTACCGTTCGGGGAGTTTGACTTAATTTTAGGCATGGACTGGCTAGTGAAGTATCAGGCCAATTTAGATTGTGCAGCCAATCGAATGGTGCTAAGAACCCCCGAGGGAGGTGAAGTGTTGGTGATAGGAGAAAGGGGGAATTGTTTGTCAAACATGGTAACTGCCATAAGAGCAGATAGAATGGTGAGAAAAGGGTGCAAGGCAGTTTTAATGTTTGTAAGGGCTTTGGAAGCCAATAACCTAACTATTAAGGACGTTAGGACGGTGAAGGAATTTCCTGATGTCTTCCCCAAAGAGCTTTTGAGATTACCTCCGGATCAAGAAGTGGAGTTTGGAATTGATCTTCTTCCAGGAACAGCGCCTGTATCTATTGCTCCATATAGAATGGCACCGAAGGAGTTGGTGGAATTGAAAGCGCAAATCTAGGAGTTGTTGGATAAAGGGTTTATTCGACCAAGTGTGTCACCTTAGGGAGCGCCGGTGTTATTTGTTAAGAAGAAAGATGGTCCAATGCGTATGTGCATTGACTATCATCAATTGAATAAGTTAACCATCAAGAATAAATAGTCACTGCCGAGGATCGATGACTTTTCGATCAGTTGAAGGGGCCTCAGTCTTTTCAAAGATAGATCTGAGGTCTGGGTATCATCAACTTAAGGTCAAGGAGGCGGATATTCATAAGATGACTTTTAGGACTCGCTATGGTCACTATAAGTTCATGGTAATGCCATTTGGGTTGACTAACGCACCAGCAACGTTTATGGATATGATGAACCGAGTGTTCCGATCCTACTTGGATTGGTTTGTCGTGGTTTTTATTGATGACATCTTGGTTTACTCAAGATTGAAAGAGGAGCATGATTCACATCTACGCGTGGTTCTACAGATTCTGAGGGAGAAGTAGCTTTATGCCAAATTCAGCAAGTGCAAATTTTGGCTGAAGGAAGTTACTTTTCTAGGTCACGTGGTGTCGGCAGAGGGGATTAGGGTTGACCCTCAAAAATTGAAGCGGTGTTGGATCGGAGGCCGCCTAAGTCAATGGCGGAGGTTCAGAGTTTCCTTGGTTTAGTCGGGTACTACAAGATTTGTTGAAGGATTTTCTCTGATTGCGGCACCGTTGAATAAGTTGTTATGGAAAGGAGTTCCGTTTGTGTGGACTGATAAATAGCAAGATACTTTTGAGAAGTTAAAAAGGATATTGACGGAGGCTCCGCTGTTGATTCAACCGGAGGTTGGAAAGAAATTCGTGATTTACTATGATGCGTCACACGAGATTAGGATGCGTGTTGATGCAAGATAAAAAGGTGGTTGCATATGCATCACGGCAGTTGAGGTCGCACGAAGCAAGCTATCCCACCTATGATTTGGAGTTGGCGGCGGTGGTGTTTACCTTGAAGAGTTGGAGGCATTATTTGTACGGGGAGAAATCTGTCATTTACACGAATCATAAAAGCTTGAAGTACCTTTTGGCTTAGAAGGAGTTGAATCTGAGGCAAAGATGGTGGATCGAGTTGTTAAAGGATTATGACCGCTCGATCGAGTATCATCCAGGTAAGGCCAACGTGGTGGCAGTTGCTCTAAACTGTAAGGTGATCTCTGATTTGAGAGCAATGTTTGCTCACCTTAGCTTGTATGATGATGGAAGTTTACTAGTTGAACTTCAAGTGAAACCCTCATGGGTTAGTCAAGTCAAGGAGAAACAGCAGAATGATGGATTGCTTAGGGGAAAGTGGCAGTTGATCTCAAGTGATGAGCCAACGAAATTCAGTATGAATGAGGAAGGATTATTATGTTTCCAAGGGAGAGTGTGCATGCCAAAAGACCCTGAGTTTAGGTGAAGGATTTTGAAAGAAGCACATGGTAGTCCATACGCTATGCATCCCGAGGGAGTAAGATGTATCGAGATTTACGGGAGCAGTTTTGTTGGCCAGGCTTAAAATGAAAGGTGACTGAATTAGTGTAGAAGTTTTTAACCTGTCAGCTGGTAAAGGCGGAGCATCAGTTACCATCAGGATTATTGCAGCCGATAAAGGTTCCCCAATGGAAGTGGGAAAGGATCACAATGGACTTTGTTAGTGGGCTACCTCTCACACCTACTAGGAAAGATTCAGTTTGGGTGGTCGTTGATCGGTTGACGAAGTCCGCTCATTTTGTACCGGTTCAGGTCGATTATTCCTTACAAAGGTTGGCTAAGCTGTATATAGCAGAGATTGTAAGGTTGCATGGAGTACTTGTGTCGATTATCTCAGACCAAGATCCTAGGTTTACGTCAAGGTTTTGGAAGGTGTTGCATCAAGCGTTGGAGTGCAGTTGGATTTCAATCTGATGTTTCATCCTCGCATCGATGGACGGATCGGCGGGTGATTCAGATCTTGGAGGACATGTTAAGGGGTTGTGTCATTGATTTCAAAGGTAGTTAGGAGGAGTTTCTGCCATTGGCGGAGTTTGCTTACAACAACAGCTACCAGTCTAGTATTCAGATGGCGCCTATGAAGCATTATCTGCGCGGAAGTGTCGTACTCCTACCGCTGGATGTAATTAGGGAACATCGATTTTGGGTGCAGAGTTGGTTACCGGAGCGGAGGAGAAGGTTGAGTTAATTCGGGCTCGACTAAAGGAAGCGTCGGACAGACAGAAGTCCTCTGCTGATCTGAAGCGTAGGGACATAGAGTTTGTAGTGGGTGACAAAGTGTTCTTGAAAGTGTCGCCATGGAAGAAAGTATTAAGATTTGGATGGAAGGGTAAGTTAAGTCCCAGATTCATTGGACTTTATCAGGTGCTGAAATGAGTTGGACCAGTAGCGTATCAGCTAGTGCTACCTCCTGAGCTAAGCCAGATTCACAATGTATATCATGTCTCTATGCTAAGACGGTATCGTTCAGATCCATCTCATGTGGTACTTGTGGAGAAAATCGAGGTAAGACCTGACCTATCCTTTGAAGAGGAGCCAGTGGAAATCTTGGACCGTGATGTCAAAGTATTACGAAGGAAGAAGATACCATTGGTTAAGGTTCTATGGCAGAATCACAACTCTGAGGAGGCTACTTGGGAATCGAAGGAAGCAATGCGCCAGCAATACCCGCATCTATTTGGATCAGGTAATTTGAGGACGAAATTTCTTTAAGGGGGTAGAACTGTGACATCTTGAATTAATGGGCCTTTGCATTTGATATGTATTACGTTCAATATGTTAATTAGAGTATTTAACGGGCTCAGATTGGGCCGAGGCCTTGGTTAAATTTTTTGTTTGGACACTAGAAGGTTTAAAAGATGTTACCTATATTATGATGATACTAGGTAGCATAGATATCATTATGGGAGAAGTGGATCGTTGAAATGATAATTTATACAACAGAAGTAGAAGATATCAATTCCTTTTACACGTTGGAATCTTTAAAAGAGGTCTATGGATCATATGGATATTGGTCCCTTGTAGGACTATATGATTCATCAGAAAAGGGCATGATAGTCACCTTTTTCTGTATAACAGGATTATTAGTCACTCGTTGGATTTATTCAGGACATTTCCCATTAAGTGATTTATATGAATCATTAATCTTTCTTTCATGGGGTTTCTCCCTTATTCATATGGTTTCCTATTTAAAAAGTGGGCTTGTGGCCCAGTGGCAAAATGGCGTCATTTAGAGAGCAAGGAGGTGGAGTCATCTAAGGAGGCCCAAACTCAAAGGGCATGAGGCCCAATTCCATTAATTTTAATTAGCTAAATTTTGGCATATAGGTGGGTAAGGTTGACGGCAATAAGGCTTAAAAATAGGGAGATTTATCTATTGAATAATATAGATAATTGTGCTGATATTAGTTATGAGTAGATTAAGAAGAAAAGATGGAAGTTATCTGCTGTAGGTAGAGTTGGCCGAATTTCCAACTCTGAGGGGAGGAAGAATTGGTTTTGATATGGCATAAGAGGTGCCGAAATTCCCTATGTTTGTCAATTAGTCTCGATTTTCAGAAGAGGGCAATTCCGGCATTTGATAGGTAAGTGCCGAAATTCCCTATAAATAGGAGTTATCTCTTCAAATTCCGGCATTTTGAACCCTATTCTTTGTGCCAAACTTCTCAGTCCTTCTCTACACTCTCTATTCTTTTTTCTTTTCCAAAAACTGAAACCTCTCAACTTTCTTCTCATCTCCATAACCAAATACCTTTGTCTATTCCTTTTTGTCTCTGTCGATTTCTCTACTAGAAGCCGAAACCTCTTAATTCACTTTCTTTTTACATTCTTTTCCTCTTGTGCCAATTTCTCCATAGACCAAGATTTTCTTGAAGTGTCGATTTCTCTGTAAAGGTAAGAACTGAATTCTTTTTTCTTTCAGTTTTAAGACTATAGCCGAATGGCTAGTAGATTGATAGGCTATCTTTAGTTTGACTCTTTTGTTAATCGCATGTTCTTGTGGGCGGCACTCTGAGAAATCGTAGTAAATCGAATCATTCAGATCTTAAAAAGCAGGAAACCATTAATCTCTAGTATCCTATCGATCTCGGGATCGTAAGGTAAGGGATTTCTTTAGATTCCTATTAAGATTCGCTATCATAATTGAGATAGTAACTCATATGATATGGTTTAACCCTATTTCGCTATAGTAGTCTGACAAGGACTTTTTGGATGGAATCAAATATGGATCAAGCAAAGGAGAGGGTTGGGTCTGTAAACCTAATCCCTAAGTTTAAAAAACGAGCAGTGTCCACTGTTCGAGATTGGCCGAGGGGTTGTGGACCGACTTCTGAACAGCATCTTAGGCAGATAGCAGTTGTATCGGCTTCTGACAGTGTTGACATAGAGGGTGTCGTCTTAATAGTAATAAGGTGTGTAGAATCTTAACACATAAGCATTTATATATTATATGTATGCTAAGGGCTAAAAGCCAGAAAGAAAGGTTGTATGAGCAACATATTACCTGGAAGGGGTAGGCATGGGATGCAGTGCACGCACCCATAGAAACTTTTCTATGTGATTCGCAGCATGTGAAAGTATGAGATCTATTAGATGGCTTGATGACTTGTTTCTTGTATGTATGCATGCATGGAATGGGATTGATTGATAGATTTATGGTAGGGGAGCAGGGTCGCGAGGCGATCGTGGCTTTGCCACAGCGACATGGTCATCGAATACTATAATGTATTTACGAGGTTCGCGTGGCGATCGGTCTATATGACAAAAGATAACTATCGAATACTATAATGTATTTTTGAGGTTCGCGTGTTTATCGGTCTATATGACATGAGCAACCTGACTCTGATATGGTGTGTAGTGGATGGGAGGTTGATTGTAGAAATCCCCACAGTGTAACGGTTGGTACGGGGGTGTTTAGAGGATGGACTCTTAGGTTTTGGGATAGGCCATGATGCATGACATAATCTGTTACCATTGCATGTGGGCCAAGGCCCATAATGTGTTTGTGGGCCCTAGGCTTTTATGTGTTTTCAAGTTTTGCACACTGAGTCTTGGTGACTCACCCTTTTTTTCCACTCTACAGATGAGCACTAGACCGCGGATACGGGAGCCGAGGCAGACTCGAGGGGCCATCAAGACTTTCATTATCATTATGGATTATTATTATTGTTTTTTTGGAATATATTTTTGTAATAAGGCCCCATAACTTAGGTTTCCAATTTATTTGTTACTTATTTTACTCTATTCTACTTTAAGATGTCATATGTTTATAAACCTATGTGTGGCCAAAGTCTTATTGATAAAATGGAATGATAAATGGGCTTTTCAAATCCACTCAACATAAAAGTTTAAGTTTCTAATATTTTTTTAAAAATAAGGACTAAATAAACTTTTAATTTTTTTTAAACCCATCGAGGCAAAGTTTTCAAGTATTAAACCCGTAGTATACCAGATCCGGTAATGACGTATAGGCCAGGTTTGGGGTGTTACATGTTTGGCTTTTACTTGCTGACAAATTAAGCTCTTCAAGACAAATTCAAATATGTCCCGTTTCATACTAGGCCACCAATAGAACTGTTTCAAATCATGATACATTTTCGTGCTACCCAGATGTACCGACAATCGACTATTATGAGCCTTATTCAACAACATCTGAATGAAATCCACATTCCTCGGAACACATATTCGCCTTTGAAGTTCAAACAATCATTTTCATCAATTCGAAACTTTAACTCTGCATTACTTTCACACTAGTTCGTCTTGCCATCAAATCTTTGTCAACTTCTAAGCATCACAAATTTGTTGAATAAACAATGGTCTTGCTTTTAATTCGGCTACTATCGAACCATCACTAGATATAGCCATATGTGCGTTCAACGCACGAAGAGTAAATAATGACTTCCAACTTAAAGCATCAGCAACAACGTTAGCTTTCCTCGGATGATAGTCAATCACTAGTTCGTAATCTTTCAACAACTCTAACCATCTATGTTGTCTTAGGTTCAAATCTCTGTGTCATTCAATACTTTAAACTCTTGTGATCTGAATAAACATGACATTTCTCACCAAACAGATAATGACGCCATATTTTTAACACGAACACAATGGCTGCGAGCTTTAAATCATGCGTCGGGTAATTTCTTTCATGCGGCTTCAATTGTCTCAAAGTGTAGGCTATGACTTTGCTTTCCTGCATCAAAATGCAACCCAAACCATTCAAAGAAGCATCACTATAAACAACAAATTCTTTACCCGATTCAGGTTGGACTAACACTGGAGCTTCGGTCAAAAGAGCTTTCAACTGATCGAAACTTTTCTGACACTTTTCTGACCATTCAAACTTAACATCTTTCTATAATAGCTTTGTCAACGGGGTAGCTATTATAGAAAAACCTTTCACAAACCGTCTGTAGTAACCAGAAAGTCCAAGGAAACTTTGAATTTTAGAAACATTTCTTGGTGGTTTCCAATCAAGTATAGCCATTATTTTATTTGAATCAACCTGTATGCCTGACGCCGAAACAACGTGACCTAGAAAACTGACCTCATTTAGCCAAAACTCACACTTACTAAACTTTACGTACAACTGTTTATCTTGCAAAGTTTGTAGCACAAGTCTCAGATGCTCAGCATGCTCGGTTTCATCTCTAGAGTAGATCAGAATATCGTCTATAAACACTACCACAAATCGGTCTAAATACTGATTGAAAATCTAATTCATCAGATCCATAAAAATAGCAGGTGCATTAGTGAGTCCAAAAAGCATAACCAAAAACTCATAGTGTCTGTACCTCATTCGAAAGGCAGTCTTTGGTATATCGAAATCTCTGACTCGCAACTGATAATAACCCGACCTCAAATCTATCTTTAAAACACTGAAGCCCCTTTCAACTGATCGAACAAATCGTTAATTCGTGGTAACGGGTATTTATTCTTTATAGTTACCTTACTGAGTTGTCGATAATCGATGCACATTCGCATAGTCCTGTCTTTCTTTTTCACAAATAAAACTAGTGCACACTAAGGAGAGAAGCTTGGTCGTGAAAAGCCCCTATCTGTCAACTCTTGCAACTGTGCTTTCAACTCTTTTAACTCTGTAGGTGCCATCTGATACGGAGCTATTGAAATCGAAGTCGTTTCCAGTGCTAATTCAATACCAAACTCTATTTCTCAAATAGGTGGTAACCCCGGTAGTTCTTCAGGAAACACATCTGGATACTCGCACACAACTGGTTAGGATTCAATCTGCTTCTTAGTAACTTTACTATCCAACACATAAGCCAAGTAAGCTTCACACCCTTTTCTCACATACTTATGAGCTAACATTGAGGATATTATTGTCGGTAACTCATTCAGGTCATTAGATTCAATCCGGATAATTTCATCGCTCTGACATCTCAAATCAATGGTCCTTCTTTTACAATTAACCATAGCATCGTGCAAAGTTAACCAATCCATTCCCAAAATTATATCAAACTCGTCGAAAGGCAACAACATTAAATCAGCTGGGAAGCATGAATCCCGAATCATCAACGGGTAACTTTTACACACTTTATCAACCAAAACACATCGACCCAAGGGTTTGATACACGAATCACAAACTCAATAGACTCAATGGGTAAAGTCTTACTGGATACTAAAATTTCACACACATATTAATGAGTCGAACCCAGATCAATCAATGCAATCACAATAGTATCATAAAGAGTGAAAATACCGGTGATAACATCTGGGGAAGAAGCATCCTCTCTGGCACATATAGCATATGCTCTAGCAGGTGCCCGAGCCTCTGATCGAACTGCAGTGTCCTTTGTTCCTCTCTGACTGCCACCTACATTCTCCGAATGTCTGGATGGTCTACCTCGTACTGACGCGTTGCTCGATCTTGTATTCTGAGCTGTATTTTGCTGGCTAGCATTGGGCACTCTCGAATAAAATGATCCGATGATCCATATTTAAAGCAGGACCGATCACAAAATCTACAACTCCCAAAATGCCATTTTCCATAATGCTTGCACTCAGCCTGGTTTCTTTTAACATTACCAACACTAGCCATCGAAGTGGCTTAGGAACCCACAGGAGGTTGATCTCATCTAGATAAGTCTGAAGTAGCCTTATGTCGACTGGATTGATCTTTAAACTTCTTTGATGCGAATAAAAGGTCTTACTCGATGATCTTTTTTGAATGTCTCTAGCTTCGAACTCGACTTTTCTTTTCTCTTTTTCAAGCTCTTCAGCTTTGCAAGCCCGTTCGACAAGTACCACGAACTCTTTAATCTCGAGTATGCTGACTAGCAACTTAATATCTTCATTTAGACCATTTTCAAATCTTTTACACATAATGGCTTCAGTTGACACACATTTATGGGCATATCAGCTCAGTCTGACAAATTTTTGTTCATACTCAGTCACGGTCATTCGACCGTATTTCAATTCCATAAATTCTTTTCGTTTCTGATCAATGAATCTCTGACTGATGTACTTTTTATGGAATTCTATCTGAAAGAATTCCCAAGTCACTTTCTCCCTCGGAACCACAGATACTAGTGTATTCCACCAGTGATATGCGGTGTCCCGTAATAAGGATATAGCACACTTCAAGCATTCGTCTAGAGTACATGACAGCTCATCAAGCACCCGGATGGTATTATCAAGCCACATCTCAGCTCGTTCCGCGTCATCATCATCATTAGCTTTAAATTCTTCAGCCTCATATTTCCTGATTTTATCAATGGGAGGCCTGCTAAATCTCATTGGATCTATCATCGGAGATGTTGAAGGTATCAGAGTTGGATTATTCGGGGTGGAGGTTGTTGTATAGCCGGATTAGTCCGGATAAATTGGGTAAACCATTCATTCATCATCTGGTAGAAGGCTTGCTTAGCCTCCCCCTTATGGTTACTCGAGGCAGGTCGAGAGTTTACCGGCACTGACCCATGTGCAAGATCAGGCACTACGCTCTCTACATCATCAGCTACGGCTCTTTCAAGATCCATTTACTATATAAAACACAATTTAAATGTCAGAAGTCATCACACTATCGTATTATCAAGTTATGGCATGTATAGCTAAACTCACACGCGCTACGGTAGTCCTAGAATCGACTAAATCGTAAGCTCTAATACCAATTAAATGTAACACCCTAACCAATATCCATTGCCAAATTAGGGTTACGAGGCATTACTGTAACAATTACCAAGACATAGCACTCCATCCAACTAACACTTGATAAATTCATAATATTTCATGCTATCACAAATGAATATATGCATATGAATTCTATCAGGTCTTAATACAACAACTTGCATTATACGAATCACATGGTCTTTAAAAAAAACAATGGCTGAATAAGCATATAATGTTTAAACATTTATTTCATTTCTAATATCAATGATACATTCAAACATACACTATTATTATTAAACATATAATATGTTTGTTTCTTTATTTATAGACATGCATGCTCACTATAGTGATATCATATATGAAAAATACGATTTACTCACTGATCACACAAACACCAAATAAAACCTAACAGTCACTTACATATTTGATCAAACAAAATTTCAAAACATGCCATACGTATGTAATAATTGCAATTACCTATTTATCACATACCACTTTCGCATTCAACTCATGCACAAATATGTCATGTACAACTTTATTACTTACCATTGTACACCGAATCCCTATAGCAAAATATACTAGTAAATCACCATTATAAATACATGCATATATATATGTATATACATCAAACGGCTACACATATAAACTATGAAACAATATACAACTTGAATATATATTTAAACCGAATATACATTATCAAAGCATTATCTTAGCCCAAAATGCCATAAACCACAAAACCAAACTATACCTATTATATATATATGTACAATGGCTGAATATATGCTAACTAAAACCTCCACAACCCATGTTCAATAATGCCACAAACATGTACACCATTTGACCATTTAAAACCATATGTCTTAATACCAAACTAACAAAGGGGATAAGCCATATTCGTATGGCTTTTAATATATATACAAGAACAAAATTCATGTCTCAAAACATAGTTTAGCCTATACATGCCTTTAGTCCAAAACCAAACCCAAAAAGGTACCAAAATAGATTGATAGTGTGGATGACTTTGCTAATGATCCTCTGAGCTTGTAGCTTGATCAAAATCTATAAAACAGAACATTGAAACACACGAGTAAGCTTACTAGCTTAGTAAGTCTTAAGCAATCAAAATGTAGCATTCAAACATTCAAGCTTTTAAAATGATTAGTTTATGACATTGAATATAAATAATTTAACTTATAAGTTCATTATGGTCGAATACCATTACTTTAACTTAACATTTATCATTTTCTTACTATAAACATGCAAACTCACCGAAACACCTATGCACAATAGATATTCGCATATTCCACAAACAAATAAGTATAACATACATCTTAACCACATGAAATCAGTCATATACATATGTAAGCATATCCAATCACTCTCACATTTAACATTTACACATATGGCCGAATCTCAAAGGCATAACCAAGCTTAAATTTCAATATACATATCATACTTATTATTGATAAGATCAAATGCACATATTAACACTTCACTGAAAGCTTCAACTACATCACATCTTACTTAATTCAAATGGAAAATATAATAACTTACCTTATTCCTTGCAACTACAAAAACTTATACTTACCAGAGCACTTAGCTTATTGCAGTAATTACGTTCCACCTTGTAAATGGTTCATGAATTCTCTATTTATAACACATCACCGAAATTAAGCCTAGTAGACCCGAGGTCTAAAATTTGATCACCAGCATTTAGCCTACTAGGCAATAAGCCTGATACAATTCACCGATACAAGGCCTGCTAGGCTCAAAGCCCGATACAATTCACCGGCACAAGGCCTGCTAGGCTCGAAGCCCGATACAATATTATTATCATCTCATACACATTACATATGCCCAAATTAACATAAATCACACATTATTCAAATCACTTTAACATATCATCTTGGTTAAAAATGTAACAACATATCATTTCAAATTCACTATCCATATTCGGCTATAACAAGTTTTACAACTGTAATTTCATAATTCAGTCCATAATCAATGTTATAAATGATATTAACAATATTAGATTGCTTATAGACTTACCTCGAAAATCATCGGACAGCAAAAACTGGCTATTCAATAACTTTTGCCTTTCCCCGATCCAAGTCCATTTTTCTTTCTTCTTAATCTAAACACATTCAATTTGAGCTCATTCAAACACATTTCATTTCAATTTAATCCAAAAACACTCAAATGGGCAAATTACCATTTTACTCCTAACATCCACAACTTTTATAATTTAGTCCCTATTGCACAAAACACAAAATACACATAATTTAAATGCAATCCTTAAGGGCCGAATCTTCCCTATTCTCCTACAATTCCCTACATTTCATTTATTTCACAATTTAATCCTCAAAAAATTTATTTTTGCAATTAAACCCTAATCACTCAAAATCATCAAAAATTTCAATACAAAACATGTTAATTCAAAACATACCTTTAATATTTTTCCATCAACATTACAAAGCATAAACAATCCATCAATGGCCAAATATCAAACATGTTCAAATTCAAAAATTCTAACATGGGTCGACTTGTATTTGAAGCAACGATCTCAATAATTTAAAAATTAACAAAAACTAAACTAACCACTTACCTTAATTTGGCTTAAAAATGGCCAAACCAAGTTTGATGTTTTTCTTTTCTCTTGTGCATGTATTCGGTCAAAGAAGATGAACAAAAACATGGTTCATTTTGTATTTTATTTACATATATATATATATATAACTTATTACTAAATTACTTTTATAACCTTTCATCATAAATTAACAAACATTATATTATAAGGTTACTATAGTACATGGCTGGCCACTACCATTTTAAAATGGTTAAATTGCCTTTTAAATACTTCCATTTAAAAAGACAACAACAATTCAGCCCTTGCACATTAAACTAGCAAAGTTTCATTTTACGCGATTAAGCCCATTTTAACAATTCGACACCCAAACGATAAAATTTTAAAATGAAAATATAATACTCACAAATTCACACATTATAAACACCAAAAATATTTTTAAAATATTTTTCAAACTCAATTTGTGGTCCTGAAACCACCGTTTCGATTAGGGTCAAATTCAGACTGTTACAGATGATTTGTCAAGGGGTTTTCTATGATTGCAACCCCGATGACTAGATTGTTACAAAAGAATGTGAAGTTTGAGTGGTCAAAAAATGCCAACAAAGTTTTGAGAAGTTGAAACCAATGTTGATAGAAGCTCCAGTTTTAGTACAACCTGAGGCACGGAAAGAATTCATAGTTTATAGCGATGCATTCTTAAATGGATTAGGCTGTATACTCATGCAAGAAGGCATGGTAATTGCTTATGCCTCCAAACAGTTGAAGCCTCATGAAAAAAATTATCCAACGCATGATCTTGAATTGGTTGCCATAGTCTTCGCTTTGAAGATTTGGAGGCACCATTTATATGGTGAATGATGTCGATTTTATCGATCACAAAAGTTTGAAATACTTGATGACGCAGATAGAGTTGAACTTAAGACAACGAAGATGGTTAGAGTTAATAAAGGACTATGACTTGATTATTGATTACCATCCTGGAATGGCGAATGTGGTTGCCGATGCTTTAAGCAGAAAATCCCTATTTGCCTTGAGAGTATTGAATTCAAAAATATCTTTATTCGATGATGCCTCCATTTTAGCTAAGTTAAGAGCTAGACCAATGTTTCTTCAAGAGATCTTGGAGGCTTAGAAAGAAGATAGTGAATTGCAAGCTAAGAGAGCTCAGTGCGAGTCAGGTGCTGAATCTGAATTTCAGATTAATTTTGATGGATATTTAATGTTTAAAGATAGAGTTTGTGTGCCAAGAAAAGAGGAGCTTATATAGAGAATTTTGTACGAAGCACATAACAGGTGTTTATCTGTACATCCGGGTAGCACCAAGATGTATAATGATCTAAAGCAATAGTATTGGTGGCCGAAAATGAAGAATGACATTTCAGAATTTGTTACCAAGTGCATGATTTGTCAGCAAGTAAAGGCTGAACACCAAGTACCTTCGGGTTTACTTCAACCTATCGTGATTCCCAAGTGGAAATGGGATCGTATCACCATGGATTTTGTAACAGGTTTACCGTTGTCTCCGAGCAAGAAAGATACTGTTTGGGTAGTGGTTGATAGACTCACAAGTCAGCCCACTTTATGCTGCAGTGGATTACTCCTAGACAAGTTCGCAAACTTGTATGTTTTAGAAATAGTAAGACTTCATGGAGTTCCCTTATCGATCATATCGGATAGAGATCCGAGATTCACATCCAGATTCTGGAAGAAGCTACAAGAGGCTTTGGGTACAAAATTGAGTTTTAGCACAGCTTTTCACCCTTAGGCAGACGGTCAGTCAGAAAGGTTAATTCAAGTACTCGAGGACATGCTCAGATGTTGTGTTTTGGAATTCCAAGGTAGTTGGGAAAAGTTTCTCCCATTGGTAGAATTCGCCTATAATAATAGCTTTCAGTCGAGCTTAAAGATGGCACCTTATGAGGCCCTGCAATATACTAAAAATGGGCCTATGTAATTTTGATTTAATTATACAAAATGGCATGTCCTATGTATTATGAATGTATGATGAACATTTTTGGAAACTTAGAAATGTTAAGTTTAAAAGAGGGAAGTGAACATTTTGGAAACTTAATTTAAAAGAGGAAAGTGAACATTTTGGAAACCTGGAAATGTAAGGAAATGTTTTAGAAATGTTAAGTTTAAAAGAGGAAACTAAAACATGGTGGGCTTAAGAAAATTTATAGAAGAAGTTTGACACAAACATAGGCTTGTTTAAGTGGCTTGGAAGCACCATTTAAGGGCCTAACATGTGACGCCACCTATATATGCATTTGGGCTTGTGTTCGAGCCACAAAAAAAGCAAAAAGAAGTTTTATTTTTGCTACAAGGTAGGAAGAAGTGGACGGCATTAAGGCACTAGGAGGGAGGAGTTTAGTTCCCTCTAAAATTCGGCAAGCTAGGTGATAAACAATGGATTTTTTTTGTTTGATAAGGTGATAAGAGGAGAAAAGTGAGGAAGGGCTAGTGTTTGAGTGCTAGCCAAAATTCTTAGTTGAAGTATCCATCTTTTTCTTCTTTTTGTTTTTCATTTAGTCTCTTATCTTCTCCCTAGCCGAATTTCCCTCTTTTCCTTCTCTCCCAATCTTCCTTGCTAGCCGAAACCATCTTCTTCCTATAGTCACCATAGCCGAAACTCATAAAGCTTCACACTCTCCCTCTCCACAGGCCGAACCCCAAAATTATTTTCCTTTAATTTCATTAAAGCCGAATCTTCATTAACTCCCTAAGCCATTGTCAAAATTCTTCTACCCCATCTCTTCTCAGTCTAGGCCGAATAGCAACCAAGTTAGAGATCTCTTTTGATCCCTTCTCAAATCAGTTTGGATAGGTAAGTATGCTAGGGCCGAATCTCTTTTATTTCTCTTTATTCCTCCTCTGTCGACATGTGTAGAACAAAAGCCGAAATACAGCATTTGATTTGACTCATATTCAACCATGAAATCGGTTCTTTTAGGAATTTCGGGATTTGTTTTGGAGTAAGCCGACTTCTAGAGGAGAGCATTCAGAATTCGGTTATCTATGGTAAGGCATGGATTCGGCTAAAGGCCATTTAATAGTGATTAAGTGTTAAAAATCAATCTAACATATGATTATAGACATTTCGACAGGTACCTAAGACAAAAGATCACTTCCGAGATTTAAGATTTGGAAGGTAAGCACATAGGTATGTTCAGCCAATGCCTATTTTGGATATCTAGATCTATTTCATAATTGTTAAAAAAAGCCGAAACTAACCTATGTAGAGATCCAGTGTTTGGCTAAATACAAGGAGGAGAATAACAAAGTTTTCGGATTTGAGTGATAAGCAAATCGGCATTAAGGTAAGTTTTAGAGCACAAATCCTACTAGGATTTGGTATTATGGCCGAATGAGTTTTTCATTAAATCTTTAATATGGGCCGAATGTAGGGAGTTAAAGATCTAAGATCGAAAATTCGGGATTTCAAGTGAAATCGTTAAGCGAATCAGGTGTGTACCCTACCCTAAGTTTTAATATGTTCATGGCTATGTTTTAAATTAAGTGTGCATGTTTATAAGAATGTGAATATGGCTAAGGTACCATACTATGGTACAAAAGTACTAAGGTACGTTTCCTACTCCTACTAGGACTATGAATATATGTTATTTTTAACATGTGAAAAGTGATAAGAATATGAATTAAGGCAAGATTTGGCATATTGTGTATGAAATATGGGTGCATATGGGTTATATGTAAAGGGGAAACTGAATGTGGTGACCTAAGACCACGATATCTGAATGTGGTGACCTAAGACCACGAATTTTATAAGGGCGATAAGCACGTCGACTGTAGCGACTACCTTCAATGGTGTGTAGCGGATGGAGGGTTGATTTAGTAGTCCCCACGGTGTTCAGGTTGGTACGGGGGACGTGTAGCGGATGGCTATCTAGGTTTGGGTTCGGGTTGCATCATTATTTTTATTTGTTTATGAACATGTATGATAATGTGTGCCTGAATTATTAAATTTTAGTGTTGGTTACACATTGAGTCTGTTGACTCACCCCTTGTGGGATTATTTTCAGTTGATGATCAGTGATGGACCGAGCCGGCAGATGCTTAGTGGAGGCCATGTGAAGTTCAGATTTCTTTTATTTGGACTATTTTACTTTAAGTATTTTGAATTTAAATTTTGGGAATTATTTGATGTAATAAGGCCATAGTTGAACTACTTTATTATTCTTTTAATTATTATTTTACAATTTTATCAATTAAAGATTAAGTAAGTCTATTTTTTAAACAAAGCCCAAACGTTTTGTCACCTAAAGTAAAGGATTTTTTATAATGAAATAAACTTGTTTTCATCTCAAGCCCAACCCAAACGATCTTTCTTCCAAATCACACAAGTTTTTCCTAAGTAACAAAAGAATTTGAATCGGTTTACATCGGGAACATACCAGATCCGGTCAAGGCTCATGGGCGGGTTTGTGGTGTTTCAGTTTGGTATCAAAGCCCAGTTTTAAACTCTCGACCTTGGGTTTAAGGCCCAAAACATTTTCAAAGTTAAGCCTAAAAGAATTTTTGTGAATTAAGTTTTTTCGGCATGGCCCACTAAGTCTCGACAGAAGTCCTCCGGTAAGTACTTCGATCTTTTGTGTGATTTATATTATGATTTGTAGAAGGGTAGAAATGGAATGGAGCGTAGAATAGAGATTAAGTACTTGAACCCTAGGACTAGTATACCCCAACAAAAACTTAAGACTTAAATGCCTAACTAAACAAACACGTGGTTAAGTCATTTGAGTTAGGGTATGGTAACCATGGTGCGCATGTCTAAGATTGGTTTTGGTGGGAGCTTGGTATTTAAGCAGATCCGCGTGACTCACCTCCTCTCCACTCGAATCCTACAGTGCGTAGCCTCGGTTCACCCTAACCAAGAGGACTTATTCACGGGCTAAACCCCTAACTAAAACCCAAAAGGACTAGCCAGTATTTTATGGAAACCCTAGTTTTAAAATTTCTAAATTACCCTCTTGATTTGAAAAGATTATTTTATAATTTTTCTGAAATATTTTGATTTACCAATTTACTAAAATACCCTAGTGGTAAAATTACAAAAATGCCCTTGGTTTATTGAATTTCAAAATACCCACAATTTTTATCAAAATTTCACTACTTTGCTTAAATGGAACCCTAAATTTACAAAATATCAAAATACCTTGATTATGGGAAGAAAAAAATTTACTTAAATTACCCCTACTTGCAAATTATCGAAATACTCCCGAGTTACAAAATTACCAGAATGACCCCCGATCTTCAAAAATTTTTGCAACAACACTGATTTCGAAAACAAATTCTCAGAAACAACCTTCAAGTTTTGTAAAATTCCAAAATATCCTTGATTTATTAAGATTTATAAATTTACCCTGGTTTATTACTAAAATACCCCTGTAATTTCAAAATTTTTGAAATACCCACGAGATTTCAAAAATTACCAAAATACCCTTATTGCCAAAATCACCAAGGAACCTTATTTTGACAAATTACAAAAATACCCACAGTAGGGCAAATTACGAAAATACCAAATTACAACATTTCCAAAATTCATAATTGATTGATGGATGTATGAATGTAAAGACTGTATGCATGTATGAATATGAAAGAACCACTCTAAAATTCTTTTCATAAAACTTCTTGTTGGTACATCGTAGTGGAAAAACAACAACAATGAAAACTACAACATTTCTCGAATGAATGAACGAAAGTTCATAATTGATTGATGGATGTATGAATGTAAAGATTGTGTGCATGTATGAATACGAAGAACCACTTCTAAAAAATTCTTTCCATAAAACTTCTTCATGGTTGATCGGTGAAACAAAATTTTTAATACATAAAACTTCTTAATCGATTAAATCACGATGTTAGAAATGAGTTCTAAGGGACGCGAACTTAGAGATTGTGCCCGGAAAGTATGATGGTTCTATTAAGCTCGAGTCTTGCGTAAGCAGAAGCATAAGTGCGGTGAGAAGGATTGTCATCTGTTAGTAAGTAATTTAGAGGACGAAATTATTTTTAAGGAGGGTAGAACTGTAACATCCTAGATTAGGGGTTATGCGTTTGTGCATAATTCATGAGTAGTAGGTATTGGCGTGTTTGGAAGTGAATTAAGGGTTTTAAAATCCTAGG
This sequence comes from Gossypium rotundifolium, assembly GCA_025506655.1. Classification (NCBI taxonomy): domain Eukaryota; kingdom Viridiplantae; phylum Streptophyta; class Magnoliopsida; order Malvales; family Malvaceae; genus Gossypium; species Gossypium rotundifolium. The sequence goes on from CP106729.1 coordinate 124,082,533, forward strand.
ATGGAAGAGAAAGCTTTGGACAATTATTTGTTTTAAGTTAAAAACAAGAAGTGATGTGGAAAAGTGGCAAGGGCGCCACCTAAGGTGCAAGGGTTATGGCATTAGGTGAAGTACTTTGAGGAAGAGGTTCAATCCCATTGTGTGCATTTTGATTAATTTTATGAAAAGCATGTTTACTGTGATATGTGGTGTGCATTTTAGAACCTTGGAAATGTAAGGAAATGTATGGAAATATATGGAAATGTAAGGAAATGTATGGAAATGTAAGGAAATGTATGGAAATGTAAGGAAATATATGGAAATATATGGAAATGTAAGGAAATGTAAGAAATGTATGGAAATGTAAGGAAATGTATGGAAATGTAAGGAAATGTATGGAAATATATGGAAATGTAAGGAAATGTATGGAAATGTAAGGAAATGTATGGAAATGCTAAGTTAAAAAGAGGAAAGTGAACATTTATGGAAACTAGGAAAATGACTTAGAAATGATTCAAAAGAGGAAAGTGAACATTTCTGGAAACTAGGAAACGTAAGGAAATGTCAAGTTTAAAGAGCCAAACGAAAATTTTTGGAAACTTAGAAATGACTTAGAAATGTCGAGTTTTAAAGTTTAAAGAGGAAATTAAGGCAAGGTGGCCTTAAGAGAAAAAATACGTGAAATTTGACACAAAACAGGCTTGGAAAACGTGGCCTGAAGATGCCACTTAGGGCCTCTGGAAATGGCGCCACATGCAAGTGTATTTGGGCAGGATCGAATCACTTAGGAAGCAAATAAAAGAAGTTTTATTTTTGCTTCTAGAAGCACAGAGGTGGACTGCACAAGGCTTGCAAAAGGAGTTTCATTCTCTTTTAAATTCGCTAATTAGGGGATAAATAATGGATTTATTTTAGATTATTTTCAAGAGATAAATGAGGAATTATTCTTTAATTAGGAAAATAAGGGAGAAGTGATGGCCAAGTAAGGGACTTTGAGTTTTCGGCTAAGTAAGGATAGTTGCTGAATTATCTTTTATTTTAGGTGATAATTAAAGAGATAAAGCTATCAAAATAGAAGAGTGATGGCCAAGTAAGGGATTCTAAGTTAGTAATTTCCGCTATAAAAGGAAAAGAGAGGCCATTCTGCATTATTTTCTATTCCTTGATAACCTCCGCCGAATTCTCTTAAGCAACTATTCTTTTCTTCTTCATTCTTCTCCTCTCAATATTCCAAAAGCCGAAACTTGTGTAACTACTCTCTAGGTCTTAAGCCGAATCTTTGAGGACTCAAGAAAAGGGGGCGGTCGATTATAAAGATTAAGGGTAAGGTCAGTAGTTATCGATTTCCATTCTTTTTCTTCTAAGATTAAAGTCGAAACTAGGAAATCTAACCCCATTATTGTGTTAGTCGAAACTTGGAAAGAAGGCTCTTCGGGATTTACTAAGTGTCGACTACAAGAAAGGAGAAGTTCTTTTCCCGAAGGTACACCACAGGCTGCGTGTTCCCTAGTTATTCAGTGAATTTCAGGATTTAAAATCCACAAGGTAAGACATAAGAATATTCGGCCAAGGCTTATTTTTGGTGTTTTAGATCTAGTTCATATTTATTCAAAAGCCAAAACTAATTTGTTAAAGTGATTTAAAGCTTTGCCGAATACAAGAAAGAGTATAGTGAAGATTTCAGGATTTGGCACCAAGGTAAGTTTTAGTGCACTAATCCTACTAGGATTTGGATTTATGGCGGAATGGCTTACTAAGTATTAAATGATTGATTAAATGTAGAGATTTAAGATCTAAGGCATTAGATCAAGCTTTTCGGGATTTGGATTGGAAACATTAAGTGAATCAGGTGTGTACCCCACACTAAATCTTGGTAGATTTACGGCTTTAATTCATTATATGTGTTAATATGAAAGTGTAAGAATATGGCTAAGGTACGGTGTGTACCCCACACTAAATCTTGATAGATTTACGGCTTTAATTCATTATATGTGTTAATATGAAAGTGTAAGAATATGGCTAAGGTACAGTGTGTACCCCACACTAATCTTAATAGATTTATGGCTTAAACTTGATATATGTGTTAATATGAAAGTGTAAGAATGTGGCTAAAGTACCATGTTATGGTACAAAGTACTCAGGTACGTTTTCCTACTCCTACTAGGATTACGAAATATGTTATACTTAACATGTGAAAAATGACATGAATGTGAATTTAAGTATGATATGCATGATATGAATAATATGGGGCATTCGGGTTACTTGAGAAAGGGGAAGTGAATGTGATGACTTGGTCTCACTATCTCAATGTGGTGACTTCGGTCACATATCTGAATGTGGTAACCGGTTACATTATCTGAATGTGGTGTCTCATGACACAAGTATCTGGTGGCTATGCCACGAATTTTATATGGGCGATGAGCACGTTGACTGCAGCGACTGCCTTCGATGGTGTGTAGCGGATGGAGGGTTGACTTAGTTGTCCTCACGGCGTGTAGGATGAATGCAATGGGTGGAGTGTAGCAGATGGCATATAGGTTTGGGTTCGGGTTGCATCATATTGTTTAAATGCTTTATGAACATGTATGATACTTGTATGCTGAAATATTAAATTTTAGTGTTGGTTACACATTGAGTCTGTTGACTCACCCGTTAGGGGATTACTTTTTAGGTGAGGACCAAGGATGGACCGGGTACAGATGCTTAGTGGAGGCCATGTGAAGTTCAATTTTCTTTTATTTGGACTATTTTACTTTAAGTATTTTGAATTTAAATTTTGGAAATTATTTGATGTAATAAGGCCATAGTTGAACTACTTTATTATTCTTTTAATTATTATTTTACAATTTTATCAATTAAAGATTAAGTAAGTCTATTTTTTAAACAAAGCCCAAACGTTTTGTTACCTAAAGTAAAGGATTTTTAATAATGAAATAAACTTGTTTTCATCTCAAGCCCAACCCAAAATGATTTTTCTTCCAAATCACACAAGTTTTTCCTAAGTAACAAAAGAATTTGAAACGGTTTACACCGGGGAACATACCAGATCTGGTCAAGGCTCATGGGCCGGGTTTGGGGTGTTTCAGTTTGGTATCAAAGCCCAGTTTTAAACTCTCGGCCTTGGGTTTAAGGCCCAAAACGTTTTCAAAGTTAAGCCTAAAAGAATTTTTGTGAATTAAGCAGGTTTTTCTGGCATGGCCCACTAAGTCTCTGACTCGAAGTCCTCCAGGTAAGTACTCCGATCTTTTGTGTGATTTATATTATGATTTGTAGAAGGGTAGAAATGGAACGTAGAATAGAGATTAAGTACTTGAACCCTAGGACTAGTATACCCCAACAAAAACATAAGACTTAAATGCCTAACGAAACAAACCTGTGGTTAAGTCGCTGAGTTAGGGTATGGTAACCATGGTGCGCATGTCTAGGATTGGTTTCGGTGGGAGCTTGGTATTTAAGCAGTCCGCGTGACTCACCTCCTCTCCACTCGAATCCTACCTGGTGCGTAGCCTCGGTTCACCCTAACCAAGAGGACTTATTCACGGGCTAAACCCCTAACTAAAACCCGAAAGGGACTAGCCGTATTTTTATGGAAACCCTAGTTTTAAAATTTCTAAATTACCCTCTTGATTTGAAAAGATTATTTTTATAATTTTTTCTGAAATATTTCTGATTTACCAATTTACTAAAATACCCCTAGTGGTAAAATTACAAAAAAATGCCCTTGGTTTACGGAATTTCAGAATACCCACAGTTCTTATCAAAATTTCACTACTTTGCTTAAAGGAACCCTAAATTTACAAAATATCAAAATACCTTGATTATGGGAAGAAAAAAAAATTTACGAAATTACCCCTACCTTGCAAATTACCGAAATACCTGAAGATGCCACTTAGGGCCTCGGAAATGGCGCCACATGTAAGTGTATTTCGGCCGTGGATCGAGTCACTTAGGAAGCAAATAAAAGAAGTTTTATTTTTGCTTCTAGAAGCACAGAGTGGACGGCACAAGGCTTGCAAAAGGAGTTTCATTCTCTTTTAAATTGCTAATTAGGGATAAATAATGGATTTATTTTAGATTATTTTCAAGAGATAAATGAGGAATTATTCTTTAATTAGGAAAATAAGGGAGAAGTGATGGCCAAGTAAGGGACTTTGAGTTTAATAATTTTGGCTAAGTAAGGATAGTTGCTGAATTATCTTTTATTTTAGGTGATAATTAAAGAGATAAAGCTATCAAAATAGAAGAGTGATGGCCAAGTAAGGGATTCTAAGTTAGTAATTTCAGCTATAAAAGGAAAAGAGAGGCCATTCTGCGTTATTTTCTCTTCCTTGATAACCTCTGCTGAATTCTCTTAAGCAACTATTCTTTTCTTCTTCATTCTTCTCCTCTCAATATTCCAAAAGCCGAAACTTGTGTGACTACTCTCTAGGTCTTAAGCCGAATCTTTGAGGACTCAAGAAAAGGGGGCTGTCGATTATAAAGATTAAGGGTAAGGTCAGTAGTTATTGATTTCCATTCTTTTTCTTCTAAGATTAAAGCCGAAACTAGGAAATCTAACCCCATTATTGTGTTAGTCGAAACTTGGAAAGAAGGCTCTTCGGGATTTACTAAGTGTCGACTACAAGGAAGGAAAAGTTCTTTTCCCAAAGGTACACCATAGGCCGCGTGTTCCCTAGTTATTCAGTGAATTTCGGGATTTAAAATCCACAAGGAAAGACATGCGAATATTCGGCCAAGGCCTATTTTTGGTGTTTTAGATCTAGTTCATATTTATTCAAAAGCCAAAACTAATTTGCTAAAGTGATTTAAAGCTTTGCCGAATACAAGAAAGAGTATAGTGAAGATTTCAGGATTTGGCACCATGGTAAGTTTTAGTGCACTAATCCTACTAGGATTTGGATTTATGGCCGAATAGCTTACTAAGTCTTAAATGATTGATTAAATGTAGAGATTTAAGATCTAAGGCATTAGATCAAGCTTTTCGGGATTTGGATTGGAAACCTTAAGCGAATCAGGTGTGTACCCCACACTAAATCTTGATAGATTTATGGCTTTAATTCATTATATGTGTTAATATGAAAGTGTAAGAATATGGCTAAGGTACGGTGTGTACCCCACACTAAATCTTGATAGATTTACGGCTTTAATTCATTATATGTGTTAATATGAAAGTGTAAGAATATGGCCAAGGTATAGTGTGTACCCCACACTAATCTTAATAGATTTATGGCTTAAACTTGATATATGTGTTAATATGAAAGTGTAAGAATGTGGCTAAAGTACCATGTTATGGTACAAAGTACTCAGGTACGTTTTCCTACTCCTACTAGGATTACGAAATATGTTATACTTAACATGTGAAAAATGACATGAATGTGAATTTAAGTATGATATGCATGATATGAATAATATGGGGCATTCGGGTTATTTGAGAAAGGGGAAGTGAATGTGATGACTTCGGTCTCACTATCTGAATGTGGTGACTTTAGTCACATTATCTTAATGTGGTGACTTCGGTCACATTATCTGAATGTGGTAACTTCGGTTACATTATTCGAATGTGGTGTCTCATGACACAATTATCTGGTGGCTATGCCACGAATTTTATATGGACGATGAGCACGCCGACTCAATGAAAGAATCGCCTTCGATGGTGTGTAGCGGATGGAGGGTTGACTTAGTAGTCCCCACGACGTGCAGGATGGTACGGGTGGAGTGTAGCGGATGGCATATAGGTTTGGGTTCGGGTTGCATCATATTGTTTAAATGCTTTATGAACATGTATGATACTTGTATGCCTAAAATATTAAATTTTAGTGTTGGTTACACATTGAGTCTGTTGACTCACCCCGTTGTGGGATTACTTTTTAGGTGACGACCAGTGATGGACCGGGCCGGCAGATGCTTAGTGGAGGCCATGTGAAGTTCAGTTTTCTTTTATTTGGACTATTTTACTTTAAGTATTTTGAATTTAAATTTTGGGAATTATTTGATGTAATAAGGCCATAGTTGAACTACTTTATTATTCTTTTAATTATTATTTTACGAATTTTTATCAATTAAAGATTAAGTAAGTCTATTTTTTAAACAAAGCCCAAACGTTTTGTCACCTAAAGTAAAGGATTTTTAATAATGAAATAAACTTGTTTTCATCTCAAGCCCAACCCAAAATGATCTTTCTTCCAAATCACACAAGTTTTTCCTAAGTAACAAAAGAATTTGAAACGGTTTACACCGGGGAACATACCAGATCCAGTCAGGGCTCGTGGGCCGGGTTTGGGGTGTTTCACGATCGGATCCATCTCATGTGGTACCAGTTGAAGAAGTGGAGCTAAGGTCAGACTTGTCTTACTAGGAAGAGCTGATTCAGATTCTAGAACGAGATGTGAAAGTGCTACGACAGAAATCAGTGCCTTTAGTCAAAGTGCTATAGAGAAATCATGGATCGGAAGAAGCTTCGTGGGAGCCAGAAGAGGCAATGCGACAGCAATACCCTCATTTATTTTAGCCAAGCAATTTCGAGGATGAAATTTATTTTAAGGGGGTAGAACTGTAATATCAAGAAAATAGGCCTATGTAATTTTGATTTAATTATACAAAATGGCATGTCCTATGTATTATGAATGTATGATGAACATTTTTGGAAACATAGAAATGTTAAGTTTAAAAGAGGAAAGTGAACATTTTGGAAACTTAAGTTAAAAGAGGAAAATGAACATTTTGGAAACCTGGAAATGTAAGGAAATGTTTTAGAAATGTTAAGTTTAAAAGAGGAAACTAAAACAAGGTGGCCTTAAGAAAATTTATAGAAGAAGTTTGACACAAACATAGGCTTGTTTAAGTAGCTTGGAGGCACCACTTAAGGGCCTAGCATGTGACGCCACCTATATATGCATTTGGGCTTGTGTTTGAGCCACAAGGAAAGCAAAAAGAAGTTTTATTTTGCTACAAGGTAGGAAGAAGTGGACGGCATTAAGGCACTAGGAGGGAGGAGTTTAATTCCCTCTAAAATTTGGCAAGCTAGGTGATAAACAATGGATTTTTTTTGTTTGATAAGGTGATAAGAGGAGAAAAGTGAGGAAGGGCTAGTTTTTGAGTGCTAGCCAAAATTCTTAGTTGAAGTATCCATCTTTTTCTTCTTTTTGTTTTTCATTTAGTCTCTCATCTTCTCCCTAGCCGAATTTCCCTCTTTTCCTTCTCTCCCAATCTTCCTTGCTAGCTGAAACCATCTTCTTCCTATAGTCACCATAGCCGAAACTCATAAAGCTTCACACTCTCCCTCTCCACAGGCCGAACCCCGAAAGTATTTTCCTTTAATTTCATTAAAGCTGAATCTTCATTAACTCCCTAAGCCATTGTCGAAATTCTTCTACCCCATCTCTTCTCAGTCTAGGCCGAATAGCAACTAGGTTAGCGATCTCTTTTGATCCCTTCTCAAATCGGTTTGGATAGGTAAGTATGCTAGGGCCGAATCTCTTTTATTTCTCTTTATTCCTCCTCTGTCGACATGTGTAGCACAAAAGCCAAGATATAGCATTTGATTTGACTCATATTCAACCATGAAATTGGTTCTTTTAGAAATTTCGGGATTTGTTTTGGAGTAAGCCGACTTCTAGAGGAGAGCATTCAGGATTCGGTTATCTAAGGTAAGGCATGGATTCGGCCAAAGGCCATTTAATAGTGATTAAGTGTTAAAAATCAATCTAACATATGATTATAGAGATTTCGACAGGCACCTAAGACAAAAGATCACTTCCGGGATTTAAGATTTGGAAGGTAAGCACATAGGTATGTTCGGCCAATGCCTATTTTGGATATCTAGATCTATTTCATAATTGTTAAAAAAAGTCGAAACTAACCTATGTAGAGATCCAGTGTTTGGCCGAATACAAGGAGGAGAATAACAAAGTTTTCAGGATTTGATTGATAAGCAACTCGGCATTAAGGTAAGTTTTAGTGCACAAATCCTACTAGGATTTGGTATTATGGCCGAATGAGTTTTTCATTAGATCTTTAATATGGGCCGGATGTAGGGAGTTAAAGATCTAAGATCGAAAATTTGGGATTTCAAGTGAAATCGTTAAGCGAATCAGTGTGTACCCTACCTAAGTTTTAATATGTTCATGGCTATGTTTTAAATTAAGTGTGCATGTTTATAAGAATGTGAATATGGCTAAGGTACCATACTATGGTACAAAAGTACTAAGGTCGTTTCCTACTCCTACTAGGACTATGAATATATGTTATTTTTAACATGTGAAAAGTGATAAGAATATGAATTAAGGCAAGATTTGGCATATTGTGTATGAAATAGGGGCATATGGGTTATATGAAAAGGGGAAACTGAATGTGGTGACCTAAGACCATGATATCTGAATGTGGTGGCCTAAGACCACGAATTTTATAAGGGCAATGAGCACGTCGACTGCAGCGACTACCTTCGATGGAATGTAGCGGATAGAGGGTTGACTTAGTAGTCCCCATGGTGTTCAGGTTAGTACGGGGGACGTGTAGCGGATGGCTATCTAGGTTTGGGTTCGGGTTGCATCATTATTTTTATTTGTTTATGAACATATATGATAATGTATGCCTGAATTATTAAATTTTAGTGTTGGTTACACATTGAGTCTGTTGACTCACCCCTTGTGGGATTATTTTCAGGTGATGATCAGTGATGGACCGGGCCGGCAGATGCTTAGTGGAGGCCATGTGAAGTTCAGATTTCTTTTATTTGGACTATTTTACTTTAAGTATTTTGAATTTAAATTTTGGGAATTATTTAATGTAATAAGGCCTTAGTAGAACTATTTTATTCTGTTTTTATTTATTAAGCTTACAAACTTTTACTTATTAAAAGATTAAGTAAATCTATTTTTAAAACAAAGCCCAAACATTTTGTCACCTAAATTAAAGGTTTTCTTTAAAAGAAATAAACTTGTTTTCAACTCAAGCCCAACCCAAACCAATCTTTCTTACAAAACACACAAGTTTTTCCTAAGTACAAAAGAATTTTGAATCGGTTTACATCGAGGAACATACCAGATCCGATCAGGGCTCGTGGGCCGGGTTTGGGGTGTTTCAGGCCCTATATGGGCGTAAGTGCAGAACTCCCTTGTTTTGGACTAAACTTAAAGAGAACCAAATTCACGGGGTTGATTTGGTTAAATAAGCGGAAGAGAAAGTGAAAGTAATTCGAGAATGTTTAAAAGTTACCTCAGATAGATAGAAATCCTATTCGGATTTAAAGAGAAAAGAGATTGAGTACCAAGTTGGGGATAAAGTCTTTTAAAAGTATCACCATGGAGAAAAGTTCTCAAATTTGGCTGTAAAGACAAGTTAAGTCCACGTTTCATTGGACATTACAAGGTTACGGAGAGAATTAGGCCGGTAGCTTACCGTTTGGCTTTGCCATCAAAATTAGAGAAGATACATGATGTATTTCATGTGTCAATGTTACGACGCTACAGATCAGACCCTTCGCATGAAATTACCCCTCCAAAAATAGAGATTCGTCCCGACATGACTTATGGTGAAGAACTAGTCAAGTTTTTGGCTCGGGAAGTTAAGCAACTAAGAAATAAGAGTATTGCCGTAGTAAAGGTATTGTGGCAAAGGCACGGAATCGAAGAAGCTACATGGGAATCGAGAATAGAGTATGAGAAATCGAGATCAAACCTTTTTCTTTGGTAAGATTTTCGAGGACAAAATCCCTAAGGGGAGAATTGTAATGACCGATTTAGGGCCTAGTCGGGATAGTGGTGTGAGGCCACGAACCCTAAGTGAAATTATGAGTTTTTCAGGTTTATGCCATGTTTGCATGCTAGTATGAAAGTTTTGTAAAGAAATTTAATTAAGTTGAGGTCAATTGGTCCAAAAAGGACTAAATTGCAAAAGTTGCAATACATGAGTTTCTAGAAGCTTTTTGCATGAAATAGCTTTAGAATAATAATTATGAGCCCTTAAATATCAATTTGCCCAAAATTTAATTTTTGGACAAAATTGACCTTAAGAGAAATTATGGAAATTTTTAAGAGGAAGGGCATTTTGGTCATTTGGCCTCATTAGTGATTAAAATAGGATAAAAGTGAGAAAAAATCACTCATCTTCTTCCTTATTGCTGCCGAAAATTTGGAGACACCATAGCTAGGGTTCTTCATTTTTTCAAGCTCATAGTAAGTTCATTTTAGCCCCGTTTTTAATATTCTTCGTATTTTTGAAGTTCCCGTATTATGAATTAGCTAATTTTAGCTATAAAATAAGCTAAGATGCATGTTCAAAAATCTACCCTTGAATGACATGCTTGTTAAATGATTTTTTATGGAAGTTTAAGAGAGTTTGATGTTAGATAAACATCTTTTCCTTAATGAATTTCATGAAAATGGTAGTAGGGACCATTTTGTAACAGTTATAAAATTGGTCATACCTACTAGAAATAGTGAGAATTGATGATTGTTATAAAAGAGAAAATGATTCAGTTGAGCATGAAGTTTAAGAAAGTTTCATGAAAATCATTTTACGAGAATTGGGATAAAAGTGCAAATATTAGAAATTATAAGGGCAAAATAGTAATTTTGCCAAAGTATGAGTTATGAGTCAATTTAGTCAATATGGTTTTTAGATGATCTATTTATGATTATAGATCAAGAAAAATGAAGCCCGGATCAAAACCGAGGCAAGAACAAAGTCGAAGACTAAATTGCACATCTACATACATTTTGTATATTGAGGTAAGTTTGTATGATTTCTAAGTTTTATGATTTTTATCATTAATTTGCTTAGTAAAATGTACAATAATTGTATGAAATGATCAAGTTATCAAGTAAGTCCAAGGCAAGCTTGGCATTGATCAAGTTATCATGTAAATCCAAGGTAACCTTGGCATTGATCAAGTTATCATATAAGTCCAAGGCAAGCTTGGCATTGATCAAGATATCATGTATGTCCAAGGCAAGTTTGGCATTGATCAAGCTAGCAAGCAAGTTATCATGTAAGTCCAAAGGACTCAAGCTTGGCATTGAGTATGTTACCAAGAGCAAGACTTCATATAAGTCCATGTCAAGACATGGCCTTGAAACCAAGATGAGATAATCCATGTAAGACCATGTCTAGGATATGGCTTTGGCATCATATTATGTGGGAAGAGATTTAGTATCCTCAGTTATTCACAGAAATTCATTGGGCAAATGAGTAAGCTAAAAGAAGATAGCAAGAAAGCAAAGAAAGTAAAGTTAGTATCAAGATGAAGTTAGATGAAGTTAAGTATTATTCATGTTGTGAATAAAAAAGTAGATATCACGATTATTGTTATTATAGTATACTGATCAATGTGATCAAGTGATACAGGTATCATGGTTACCTTACAAGTATGATAATAGTAAGTGTCATGAGATATGTAAGAATCTATATGAGTAAGTAAGCTCTTTAGCTGAAATTCATGATACCATTGTTTATGTGAAATGGTTTATATTAAGCAATGATGATGCTAAGGGTTGTTACATGCAAACTTACTAAGCTATATGCTTACGTTATGATTCTTTCTTTCAATGAAGTCCTGCCAAGCTAACTTGTGGATCATTAAAGTCGGAGTTCGCAACACACTATCAACTCTTATTTTGGTATAGCCAAGTTACTTTACTAAGTATGGCATGTATAGGAAACATTCATTTTGTGGACATGTTTTAAGAAGGGCCTTTGTAAAAGCTATCAAGTTTATTATTCTTTTGTATATGGCTAAGTGATTGGCCAAATTTGACTAAGCATGTATGTTTATTGAGATCATTGAAGCATGTAGTATTATTCATAAAATTGGGCTGTTATTGCATTGTTGAATTGTGTATGGATATGATCTTCATTTCGTGGTGGCTAACGGCTTGCTAAATAGCACTGTAAGTGCCCACCAGCTTGGACACACAGTGTGTGTCAAGACCGTGTTAACCCTGCACCTTAGTATTATTAATCATAATAGGCCACGGCAAATCCCACGGCCGTGTGTGTGTGTCGTGTAAGACACACGGTTTGGACATGGGCGTGTTCCCAGACCATGTTGATTTAGTTAGTATATCAAGGATTAGCACACGGTCTAAGCCCATGGGCGTGTCATGGCCTTGTGAAATTAGTCAATAACCTTCCACGATTGGTAGACACGGGCGTGTCTAAGCTGTAACATCCTAAAAATTTGAGTATCAATATGTTGCTTGTATTTGGTGTTAGCTCGGGTATGATTTTATTGTGTGCTTAATATAGTCTTGAGAAGGCTCGGGTTTACTTGGAATTAGAATAAATTTTAGTAAAGAGTACTTTACTATAGAGAAATCAAGTGACCTTGAAGTTTAAGTTAATTAAGTGATAAAAGATGGCATAAGATGAGTAATTGGCAAAGAGGTGATGACGTCATATGTTGGACTTGAGGGGAGAGGTTCGAATTTCCTAGCATGCAAATTGGGAGCTTTTATTTATGCTTTTTCCCAGCATGTGTCGGCCAAGCATCATTCATGGATAAGATGGACTATTTTTTTTTTTTTTGGTAAGAAGATTAAAGTTTATGGCAAGCATGATTTTGGGGATGGAATTGCTTGATTTTGGGGATAGGATTTCTCAAACTTAAGGAAAATGGAGGATTGTAAGGCTTGAATCTAGGTTGATGTTTTGGTAATTTTTTCATGGCCATTTTGACCAAGAATGTAGACAGCATTGTGGACTACAGGGGGTTGGCCGAATGTGTTAGTAGCTTGGCTAGGATTAGGAGTTAGTTTTGGTCATTCCTAGCATTTTTTGTGCAAAATTGCAATTCTCTTCACAACCTTTTCTCCTAGCCGAATTTGAACTTTTGGTAAGCCTTTTTCTTTAGACCATTTCATTTTCATGTTACCATTTGGGCACATTTTTGCTTAGCATTTCAAGACACTTTTCTCTTTATGCCGAAATACCAAAGCCAAGATCATTTTCTTTTGTTCTCTTTTTCCTCTCCATTGCCGAATACATATTGCTGCTAAATTCATCTCTTTTCTTTCTCTTTTCCCTCTTGAAAACCGAATCAACATCATCTCTTTCTTTCATCTTTGATTTTCTTTTCAACCATACTTTCTTCATTATTTTTCTCTCATGGCCGAATGTTAGATTACTCCATTGCCGAATCATTTTTCTTTTCTTTGTTTATTCATAGCTGAATCTTCCACTATACATAAGTATTCTTCTCAATCATTCTTCTTTCAAGCCTTGGACAATAGGTAAGAGTTTCTTTTTGGTTTCTATGTTGACTTAAGGGAAGTCTTGGCTGAATCTTTATGGTGGTAAGAAGAATCTCTTTGATCGAAATCATCATTCATTCTATTAAATGTTTTCTTTCGTTATATTTTAGTGTGATAGTGGAGGGCCGAAACTCAAGTGTTCGTGAGCGTCATGAATCGTTGGAATCGATTTAAGGTGTTAAGGTAAGGGATTATTAAGGACTCTCATATTACTCGACATATTGATATAGATGGATTATTAATCAATTTCGTTTTAGGGGACATTATCGCTCGATTTTCGTATTGTGGAACGAGGATATTTGTGGTAAGCCAATCTCACCCTTAAAACTGTTAGTCATAATTTTGATAATTTATTAGTCGGACTAATGATCTTTTGTCAATAGAGACAATCAAGATAGGGACGAAAAGGGCGGTAAATAGTGTTCGGAAGAGAGGTGGTTTCGCTATTACCCCTAAGTGTAAACAAAGGGCTATTTCGGGAATCCAAGATTTTCCACCGGGTTGTGGACGCTCATCCGAGGAGAATCAGTTGTTTGAAGTCATTCGTACTCTCTAACCTTTGTTTGTTCGTGGATTTTCATCGGGTAACAAACCAATAATCGAGGAGAAACCGCAAATAGAAGTGGTTCGAAATTCTGAGGGTAAAAGTCTAGATCGTTATTTCTAAGATTCGATTTGTAAATAAATAATAGTGTTCTAATTTATAGTGATGCGTTTAGGTATCGACGAGCAGGAAAGTTTAGTTCTCACAGTAACCAAGTGTGTAACTTCATACTTATCTCGGGTTAGATACTATACCGTAAGTATTAGGATAAAATCGTAAAGATGGCAAAATCGAAAAATGTGTAATAATTAACACTTTTGTGTAAATGCATGAAAACAGTTAAAGTCATGAAATTTACGAAAATGCCCTCAATGAGTTAATTGGTAAATAGTAAATTTTATGCCTCATGTGATAAATGGGCCGAAAAAACTGCTAGATCAAAAAATGGGCCAAAAAATTGCTAGATCGATAAATGGGCTGAAAAACTGTTAGATCGATAAATGGGTCGAAAAACTGCTAGATCGAAAAATGGGCCGAAAAACTGTTAGATCGATAAATGGGCCAAAAAACTGCAAGATCGATAAATGGGCCGAAAAATTGCTAGATCGATAAATGGGACGAAAAACTGCTAGATCGATAAATGGGCCGAAAAAAAGCTACTAGATCGATAAATGGGCCAAAAAACTGCTAGATCTATATATGGGCAAAAGTTTGCTAGATCGTTAAATGGGCTAAAATGCTATTTTATCTTATGGGCCAAAATGAAAATTTGAATTTTTGGAATCAAATGTATTATGGGCTTTTGTTAAATTATCATATGGATATATACATTGTTATGCATACATGATTGCATGGGTTGGGATAATTGACGAAGAGAATAAAGGCCTATTGCCAAAATTCTAGTTCGGTGGCTCTGCCTCAAATATATTTTAAATGGCTTAATGCCTCTAGTTTGGTGACTTTGTCACAATCTAGTTCGGTGGTGCGCCACAATATTATTTAAATTGGCTTTATGCCTACGATTGGTGTGTTGGCGGGGTGGGTTGACTTGATCCCCGCAGTGTGTTGGTTGGTACGGGTGGTGTGTAGCGGATGGAAATTAGGTTTGGTTGGGAATTTCATTTTACATGCTTTTTATTGTTAAATCCGTAAATGGGCTCAAGCCCAAAATAATATCTTGATGATCTGGCCCAATGAATGTGGTAAGTGAGTTATACACTGAGCTCTTAGTAACTCACTCTGTTTAATTATCCATCTCAGGTAATGGCAATTGACGAAGGCATGGGCCGAGGATGACTTCGTGGAGGCCATACTTCAAACATGGGTTTTATAAACTATAAACCTTTATTAAGTGAATTCTTTTAATTACTATTTTGGGTATGATGTAATAAGGCCTTTATTAATATTTTAAGGATTTTTATGTGTGGATGGATTTAATTTTTGTTTTAGACATTTAATATGGGCTTATGTTAATTCTATAATGTTTCCTTAAAATTTTGTTTTAAAACATATGAGATTCTTTAAATATTCTTGTTTTTTCAAATTCTTTTGAACGCTTTCAAAATACTTTAAGGTTTTTGACAATTAAAATACGAAATGATAAGATTTCAAACTAGTATTTCTTTATTCATCGATTTTAAATCAATTACTTGATTTTTTACTAAACTTCACTTTCAAAAGGTTTTGTAGAACTGCTTTTACCTAAATCATTAGAGAATTAAATGGATGTTCGATTCATGTGACAAACCAAATCTCGTCCCTAACGCATAGACCTGGTTTGGGGTGTTACATTTAATGGTATCAGAGCCAGTTTCAAAACTCCACTGTGGTTGGGTTCAATAAATAACTTTTGTTTGAAATTATTTTTAATTATGTTTTAAAGTTAGTATGGCACCACAAGCATCCGGCACCAAGTCAAGTAAGTATTCATTACTGAATGATTATTATGATGATATGATCATAGGAACACTCTAGAACTTCTAGTTTTAGATGTTGAAAATTGTAGAGATCGAGACTATAGGATGTGTTTGTGAAAAACAACTTTATCTTTTGAATCTCATAAAATATCATTAATAAACACTAAAACAGCTTTCTAATTCATAAAATTAGTAATCAGATTAAAATGAGTTAGTCAGCATGAGCGCCAGAGGACGCGGACGAGGTAGACGTGGCTGTGGTAGAGGCCGAGGTGCTAGAGCTATGTCTGAAGAATCGGGACATATTCCGAAAATGGATGCACCAGCATCACCAGCGTTGAAAATTGATTCACAAGAGAATAGGAGAGAAGATAATGCTTTGACACGAGTAATGTTGCGAGTCCTTGAAAGGGTCGTTGGAACTAGAGCTAGGCCAGTAGCTCGTGGGTCGATATCAGAGCGATTGAAACCAAGTGGTGCTGAGGTTTTCAGAAGTGTCCCAGGTGTAGCTCCAAATGTTGCTGAATATTGGCTTGAGGCGGTGGAGCAAATTATGGATGACCTAGAGTGCACTGTAGAACAGAAACTAAGGGGAGCGGTGTCTTTGTTAAGGGACGAGGCATATCAATGGTGGCTTATCGTCAGAAGGCACTAAAGTCGCATTAGTTACTTGGGATTTCTTCAAAGTTGCCTTTCAAGGGAAATATGTAGGAATAAGTTATGTGGATGCCCGGAGGAAGGAATTTCTAAATCTAGTTCAGGGAAATAAGATGATGGCAGCGTATGAGGCTGAATTTTTACGCTTGAGTTGCTATGCTCGGATAATAGTGCCAACGGATCATGAGCGTTGTGTACGCTTTGAGGATGGGCTAAATGATGAGTTGCGGGTTTGATAGCCCCACAACAAGTGAGAAATTTTGCCACGCTTGTGGAGAAAGTCAAGATAGCCGAAGAGGCTAAGAGCTCAAAACGTTAGAACTAGGAAAGAGTCAGAGGCAAGAGAGATATAAAGTATTCGGGTTCTTCAAAAAGGTTTTAGAAGAAGCCTCAGAATGATGAGCCAGCTCAAGGTAGAGCACCTGGGGCTATTAATCAAAGTCGAGACTATGCTGAATGTGGGAAACGATATTTCGGAGAGTGCTGGAGGAAAACTGGTGCTTGTTATAAATGTGGTTCAATGGATCATCAATATAAGAATTGCCCTCGACGGATGGATACGACTCAAGAAGCTCATAATCTTGATGTATAGTAGGCTAGAGGTACTCATCAGCCATAGAAAGGTCGTGGACCAGGTCGTGGTGGTAATAGGGCTGGACGTGGTCAAGGTGTATCGGGTTAAGGCAATGGTTCTAGAGGTAACGCGGATGCATGATAGCCAGGATTGGTCTATGCAGTTAGACGCCGCGAGGATGGCAATGCACCTGATGTGATAACTAGTACGTTCTTCATTTTTGATGTGCCTATTACTTCTTTGATAGATATTGGTTCTACCCACTCGTATGTTGCTAGTGCCATATCTGGAAACCTGAATCTAGAATCTAAAATTACCGATAGTGAGATGATGGTAATTAGTCCTTTAGAGACGATCAAGAATTGTAAATAAACTATTTAGAGACGTGCCCTTAGAAATCCAAATAGAAATATTTCTGGCGAATTTGATGGAATTGCCTTTTGGCGAGTTCGATCTAATTATGGGCATGGATTGGTTGGTTAAGCACCGGGTGCATTTGGATTGTGCTGAAAAACGGATGTCAATAAAGACTTCGGATGATAAGGAAGTAGTAATGATAGGGGAATGAAAGAATTATTTGGCAAATGTGGTATCTACATTAAAGGCAGAAAAGTTGGTGCGGAAAGGGTATGGAGCATTCCTAGCTCTTATTAGTGCTTTGGATGCCAAGGAGTTATTAGTGGAAGATGTGAGAACGGTGAAGGAATTTTCAGATGTATTTCCCGAAGAACTTCTTAGTATACCTCCAGATTGGGAAGTAGAATTTGGTATTAAGCTTTTGCCCGGAACAGCTCCAGTGTCAATTGCTCCTTATAAAATGGCACCGAAGGAGTTGGCAGAGCTTAAAGCTCAAATTCAAGAATTGCTGGATCGGGGATTTATTCAACCGAGTGTGTCTCCGTGGGGAGCACCAATTTTGTTCATTAAGAAAAAGGATGGGTCGATGCGTATGTGCATTGATTACAGGCAGTTGAATAAATTGACGATCAAGAATAGGTATCCTTTGCCGAGAATTGATGACCAATTTGATCAATTGAAAGGAGCTTTGGTTTTCTCCAAAATTGATTTGAGATCGGGTTATCACCAACTCAAGGTGAAAGAAGCAGATATTCATAAGACGGCATTTCGAACTCGTTATGGACATTATGAGTTTTTGGTGATGCCGTTTGGGTTGACCAATGCACCAGCTGCATTTATGGACATGATGAACTGGGTCTTTCAACCATATTTAGACCGATTTGTGGTAGTGTTCATAGATGACATTTTGGTATATTCAAGGAATGAAGAGGAACATGACTCACATTTGCGTATAGTATTACAGTTACTTCGAGATAAGCAACTTTATGCCAAATTTAGTAAATGTGAATTTTGGTTAAGGGAAGTGACTTTCTTGGGTCATGTGGTATCAATCAAGGAATAAGGTGGATCCTCGGAAGATTGAGGTCAGATCGATTGGAAACCACCGTCGATGAGTGAGATTCGGAGTTTTTTGGGTTTGGCTAGTTATTATAAACGCTTTGTTGAGGGGTTTTCGATGATTGCCGCACCCTTAACTAAGCTGTTGCGAAAGGGAGTACCGTATGTATGGACTGAAAAATAACAAGAGAGTTTCGAGAAATTAAAGAAGATTTTGACGGAAGCACCAGTTTTGATTCAACCTGAGGCTGGAAAAGAATTTATCGTCTACTGTGATGCGTCACACACGGGTTTAGGTTGTGTGCTAATGCAAAATGGAAAAGTGGTGGCTTATGCTTCTCATCAGTTGAGACCGCACGAAGTAAACTACCCTACTCATGACTTGGAGTTAGCTGCGGTGGTGTTTGCTTTAAAGATTTGGAGGCACTATCTCTACGGTGAGAAGTCTATCATCTATACGGTTCACAAGAGTCTTAAGTATCTTCTTACTTAGAAATAGTTAAACTTGAGACAAAGAAGATGGGTGGAGCTATTAAAGGATTAAGATTTCTCAATCGAGTATCATCCTAGAAAGGCTAATATGGTAGTAGACGCATTAAGTCGTAAGGCGGTATCTGATTTGAGAGCAATGTTTGCTTATCTGAGTTTGTATGAGGATGGTAGTCTGTTAGTGAAACTTCAGGTGAAGCTTCTGTGGTTAGATCAAATCAAGGAAAATCAGATATCAGATGAAAAGTTGGGACCCTTAATTCAGCAAGTTGAAAGTGGTGAAATAGGGGATTTTGGTATAAACACTGATATAGTGCTGTGTTTTCGTGGAAGAGTTTGTATGCCCAAGGACATAGATTTGAGACAAATGATTCTACGAGAGGCGCATAGTAGCCCTTATGCTATGTACCCCGGAGGAAATAAGATGTATCGAGATCTTCGTGAACGGTATTGGTGGCCAGGGTTGAAGCGTGAGATTTCTGAGTTTGTAGGAAAATGTTTGACTTGTCAATAAGTGAAGGCGGAGCATCAATTACTGTCAGGTTTATTACAACCAGCAAAGATTCCCTTTTGGAAATGGGAGCGGATAACAATGGATTTTATTAGTGGGTTGCCTTTAACACCTACTAAGAAATATTTCGTTTGGGTAGTAGTTGATCGATGGACGAAGACTACTCATTTTCTACCTGTTCGTACGGATTAATCATTACAGAAGTTGGCTAAGCTGTATGTATCTGAAATAGTGAGGTTGCACGGGGTGCCAGTGTCTATTGTATCAGACAGGGATCTCAGGTTTACATCACGATTTTGGAAATCTCTGCATGAAGCTTTGGGAACAAAGTTAAACTTCAGTACGGCTTTTCATCCTCAAATCGATGGTCACTCGAAAAGAGTAATTCAGATATTGGAAGACATGTTAAAGGGTTGTGTAATTGACTTCAGAGGTAGTTGGGAGGATTTTCTACCGCTGGCGAGTTTATGATAACAATAGCTATCGATCTAGCATTCGGATGGCACCTTACGAGGCATTGTATGGTCGTAGGTATCGTACTCTACTTGTTGGACTGAATTGGGTGAACGGCAGATGTTGGGTCCTGAATTGATATCTGAGACGGAAGAAGGTAAAAGTTATTCGAGCACGGTTAAAGGAAGCTTCAGATAGACAAAAGTCATATGTAGATATGAAGCGTAAGGATATCGAGTTTGCTGTGGGGATCAGGTCTTTCTGAAGGTCTCACCTTAGAAAAAGATGTTCAGATTTCGATGGAAGGGCAAGTTGAGCCCTAGGTTCATTGGACCATATCGTGTGATGAAGCATCTTGGTCCAATAGCCTATCAGATTGAATTACCTCCGAAGTTGAGTCAAATTCATAATGTTTTCCATGTTTCCATACTGAGGCGCTATAGATCGGATCCGTCTCACATAGTATCGGTAGAAGAAGTGGAGTTGAGATTAGACTTATCTTTTGAGGAGGAACCAGTGGAAATCTTAGACCGAGATGTTAAGGCGCTAAGAAAGAAGACTGTGCTGTTGGTCAAGGTTTTATGGCATAATCATGGAGCGGAGGGAGCTACGTGGGAGCCTGAGGATGCAATTCGGCAACAATATCCTCACCTCTTCTAATCAGATAAATTTCGAGGATGAAATTTTTTTTAGGCGGTCGAATTGTAACATCCTAAAAATTTGAGTATCAATATGTTGCTTGTCTTTGGTGTTAGCTCGGGTATGATTTTATTGTGTGCTTGATATAGTCTTGAGAAGGCTTAGGTTTACTTGGAATTAGAATAAATTTTAGTAAAGAGTGACCTTGAAGTTTAAGTTAATTAAGTGATAAAAGATGGCATAAGATGAGTAATTGGCAAAGAGGTGATGGCGTCATATGTTGGACTTGAGGGGAGAGGTTCGAATCTCCTAGCATGCAAATTAGGAGCTTTTATTTTTGCTTTTTCCTAGTATGTGTTGGCCAAGCATCATTCGTGGATAAGATGGACTATTTTTTTTTTTGGTAAGAAGACTAAAGTTTATGGCAAGCATGATTTTAGGGATGGAATTGCTTGATTTTGGGGATAGGATTTCTCAAATTTAAGGAAAATGGAGGATTGTAAGGCTTGAATCTAGGTTGATGTTTTGGTAATTTTTTCATGGCCATTTTGACCAAGAATGTGGACGGCATTGTGGACTAGGGGGGTTGGCCGAATGTGTTAGTAGCTTGGCTAGGGTTAGGAGTTAGTTTTGGTCATTCCTAGCATTTATGTGCAAAATTGCAATTCTCTTCACAACCTTTTCTCCTAGCCGAAGTTGAGCTTTTGGTAAGCCTTGTTCTTTAGACCATTTCATTTTCATGTTACCATTTGGGCACATTTTTGCTTAGCATTTCAAGGCACTTTTCTCTTTATGCCGAAATACCAAAGCCAAGATCATTTTCTTTTCTTCTCTTTTTCCTCTCCATTGCCGAATACATATTGCTCCTAAATTCATCTCTTTTCTTTCTCTTTCCCCTCTTGAAAACCGAATCAACATCATCTCTTTCTTTCATCTTTTATTTTCTTTTCAACCATACTTTCTTCATTATTTTTCTCTCATGGCCGAATGTTAGATTACTCCATTGTCGAATCTTTTTTTTCTTTGTTTATTCATAGTCGAATCTTTCACTATACATAAGTATTCTTCTCAATCATTCTTCTTTCAAGCCTTGGACAATAGGTAAGAGATTGTTTTTGGTTTCTATGTTGGCTTAAGGGAAGTCTTGGCTGAATCTTTATGGTGGTAAAAAGAATCCCTTTGATCGAAATCATCATTCATTCTATTAAACGTTTTCTTTCACTATATTTTAGTGTGATAGTGGAGGGCCGAAACTCAAGTGTTCGTGAGCGTCGTGAATCGTTGGAATCGATTTAAGGTGTTAAGGTAAGGGATTATTAAGGACTCTCATATTACTCGACATATTGATATAGATGGATTATTAATCGATTTCGTTTTAGGGGACGTTATCGCTCGATATTCATATTGTGGAACGAGGATATTTGTGGTAAGCCAATCTCACCCTTAAAACCGTTAGTCATAATTTTGATAATTTATTAGTCGGACTAATGATCTTTTGTCAATAGAGACAATCCAGATAAGGACAAAAGGGTAGTAAATAGTGTTCGGAAGAGGGGTGGTTCCGCTATTCCCCCTTAGTTCAAGCGAATGGCTATTTTGGGAATCTGAGATTTTCCACCGGGTTGTGGACACTCATTCGAGGAGAATCAGTTGTTTGAAGTTGTTCGTACTCCCGAACCTTTGTTTGTTCATGGATTTTCATCGGGTAACGAACCAACAATTGGGGAGAAACCACAAATAGAAGTTGTTCGAATTTCTGAGGGTAAAAGTCTAGATCGTTATTTCTAAGATTCAATTTGTAAATAAATAATAGTGTTCTAATTTATCGTGATGCATTTAGGTATCGATGAGTGGGAAAGTATAGTTCTCACAGTAACCAGGTGTGTAACTTCACACTTATCTCGGGTTAGATACTATACCGTAAGTATTGGGATAAAATCGTAAAGATGGCAAAATCGAAAAATGCGTAATAATTAACACTTTTGTGTAAATGCATGAAAACAGTTAAAGTTGTGAAATTTACGAAAACGCCCTCAATGAGTTAATTGGTAAATAGTAAATTTTATGCCTCATGTGATAAATGGGCCGAAAAAAACTGCTAGATCGATAAATGGGCCAAAAAATTGCTAGATCGATAAATGGGCCGAAAAACTACTAGATCGATAAATGGGCCAAAAAACTGCTAGATGATAAATGGGCCAAAAAATTGCTAGATCGATAAATGGGTCTAAAAATTGCTAGATCGATAAATGGGTGAAAAAAATTGCTAGATCGATAAATGGGCTGAAAAATTGCTACATCGATATATGGGCCAAATTTTGCTAGATCGTTAAATGGGCTAAAATGCTATTTTGTCTTATGGGCCAAAATGAAAATTTGAATTTTTGGACTCATATGTATTATGGGCTTTTGTTAAATTATCATATGTATATATATTGTTATGCATACATGATTGCATGGGTTGGGATAATTGACGAAGAGAAGAAAGGCCTGTTGCCAAAAATCTAGTTCGGTGGCTCTGCCACAAAAATATTTTAAATGGCTTAATGCCTCTAGTTCGGTGACTTTGTCACAATCTAGTTCGGTGGTGCACCACAATATTATTTAAAATTGCTTTATGCCTATGATTGGTGTGTTGGCGGGGTGGGTTGACTTGATCCCCAAAGGTGTGTTCGTTGGTACGGGTGGTGTGTAACGGATGGAAATTAAGTTTGGTTGGGAATTTCATTTTACATGCATTTTATTGTTAAATCCGTAAATGGGCTCAAGCCCAAAATAATATCTTGATGATCTGGCCCAATGAATGTGGTAAGTGAGTTATACACTGAGTTCTGAGTAACTCATTCTGTTTAATTATCCATCTCAGGTAATGGCAATTGACGAAGGCTTGGGCCGAGGATGACTTCGTGGAGGCCATACTTTGAACATGGGTTTTATAAACTATGAACTTTTATTAAGTGAATTCTTTTAATTACTATTTTGGGTATGATGTAATAAGGCCTTTATTAATATTTTATGTATTTTTATGTGTGGATGGATTTAATTTTGTTTTAGACATTTAATGTGGGCTTATGTTAATTCTATAATGTTTCCTTAAAATTTTGTTTTAAAACATATGAGATTCTTTAAATATTCTTGTTTTTTCAAATTCTTTTGAACTCTTTAAAATTTCTTTAAGATTTTGACAATTAAAATACTAAATGATAAGATTTCAAACTAGTATTTCTTTATTCATCGATTTTAAATCAATTTCTTGATTTTTTTACTAAACTTCACTTTCAAAAGGTTTTGTAGAACTGCTTTTACCTAAATCATTAGAGAATTAAATGGATGTTCTGTCGTGTGACAAACCAAATCTCATCCTAACGCATAGACCTAGTTTGGGGTGTTACATAAGCCGTAGAAATAGTCAGTAGCCCTACACGGTTTGAAGGCATAGGCGTGCTTAAGGGTACACGGGCATGTTCCAAGTCACACCAAGGCAGTGAACCCCGCTCAAAAATGAATTATTTGATTTTAATTTGAAAGTTTTCTAACATGAGTTAAAGGCCTCGTAGGCCCTTGTTATAAGTGTTGACTAAAGAAGTGAAGTTTTTAAGTTGGAACAAAATTTTATAGCCCGTAAGTACATGTTTCAGTGAGTTCAAACATAGTAATGTCTCGTATCTAGACCCAATATCGGTCTTGGTTGTGGGGTGTTACATTAACGATATCCTCTAATTGGCATTGTGTGGATTGATAAATATGAAATGTGGCCACGGGTTGCTTGTTCTCGAACAAGCAATTTATCACAATCATTTGGTGATTGTGGCATATTAATCATTAAGAACACATAATGGTGACAATGAGATAAAATAAGATTGTATTGAGTGAAAATTTTAACTCAAAGGAATCAAAGATATCATATGAGGGTAACAGACACATGGCGAGGTCATTAGACAAAGCAGTTAGATGAATTACTTTCGTAACGAGTATACGATAAGGAATTTTCAATCATGGCACTTCTGGTGAACTGACTCAATGATTAAGTAAATTGTAAATTATTGGAACGATGCTTCTTGACATAATTTCAATTACTCAAGTCTAATTGTATATGTCTGATTGGTCCCACCTCTAGCTTAACAAAAGCTCTATCGGACTGCACTTGAATTAGAAGAAATTCTACGACTTTAGAAATAATTTAATTGAGTCCATTTATTCGATGTGGAATTAAATTAGGTGGTCGTGAGAATTGTTTAACTAGAGAATTTGATTAAAGAATTTTCTTAAAAAATTAATTTGGAAAATCTAAGTGCTTCTTGGGAAAAATATTTTTGATCAAATTAATTAAAATTAATATGATATTTTTAAAAATTAATTTTCAAGTTAGATAATTAGCTCAATGGGTAATTGAACTTGAAAATTGGATCTAAGAACGCAAATTGGGCTCAAGAACCCAAAACCGAGATTGAGACCTAAAAAGTGGTAGAATCGGGCTTGGTATGTAAAAGCGGACCGACAATCCAATCAGTGATAGGATTGGATTGGGCAAGCCATTGTAACATCCCGAATCGAACCAAAGAAAAGGAACCTATGCATTTCAGTGTTTAATTGTATGAAATGACAAGTTTCAAGTACTATGAATAAATTTTTGGTACTTTTGAAACCTAGAAATGCATGAAAATGGAAATGAAAATAGAAATGGAAATGGAAATGGAAATGGACATTTTGGAAACTTAGACATTTTGGAAACTTAGACATTTTGGAAACCTAAAGGAATTAGGAAAGTGAACATTTTGGAAACCAAACCAAAATAGGAAACTAAACATTTTGGAAATCAAACCAAAATAGGAAACTAAACATTTTGGAAACCAAGCCAAAGCAGAAACTAAACATTTTGGAAACTTGGAAAATACTGAGCCGCTGAAAATTTTAGGAAACTTAAAATGACCCAGAATGTCAAATTTAAGAGCCCAAAGGGAGCTTAGGGCCAAGTGACTCTAAAAATATAAATAACATAAAATTTGACCCAATAACGGACTTGGAAATGTGGCTCAAGATGCCACCTAAGGCCTAGGAAATGGCCCAAATGCAAGAGGTTTTGGGCTGAGTTTGAGTCATCTAGGAAACAAATAAAAGAAATTTTATTTTGCTTCCATGAATGGGGAGTTAGACGGCACAAGGGAAGCTAAGAAGAGGAATTTTATTCAATAGAACTTTTGGCTAATTAGGAGATTTGATGGAATTTCATAGTTGATAAAAATTAAAACTTATCACAAATGAAGAGTTGGAGGATTTAGGGACTCTAAGACTAATAGTTTCGCCAAAGAGAGAAAAGTAAAGCCATTCTCTTCTCTTCATCTTCTTGCGAAACCTCCTAATCAAAGCAACAACAACTTTTTCTTTTTCTTTAGCCGAATCCTCCTTGTCAAAGGTCTCTCCATCTCTTTTCCTTTCTTTTTCTTTTCTTCTACTATCCCTCCACAAAAGCCAAAACTTTGAGATCCCAAATAGTGCCATAGCCGAATATTAAAAGAGATCATCCGGGATTCGAAAACGAGGTAAGTACATCAACATGCATTCGGCAAAAAGGTTCCTTCCATAATTGAATAATAGTTCGAATCTAACAAGTGATTTCGGCAGGAATTAAAAATAAAGATCAACTTCGGGATTTGAGAACTTCAAGGTAAGTAAGTCTATACATTCGGCCAAGGCCAAATCTTAGTCAATTAGATCAAATTGATCAAAAACTAACCTATTCAGAGATCTAGGTGTTGGCCGATTATAAGGAAAAAGGGAAGGTGAAGTTTTCGGGATTTAAAAATCCATAAGGTAAGCATTTGAAAGTATTCGGCCAAGGTTGTGTGATTACATAGATAAGATCTATAATTATTAAAAATCCAAAACTAATTTTTGTTGAGATTTAAGGTTGGCCGAATATCAAGTGAAGGAAAACAAAGTTTCCGGGATTTGAATAAACATCAAATCGGCATCAAAGGTAAGCCTCTTTACAAATCCTACTAGGATTTGGATATTATAGCCAAAATAGAATTTATGCTAAGTAATACTTGATAAACCAAATGTAGGAATTAAGGATCTAAACATTAGATCTTGCTTTCGAAATCTCAAGGAATCGCTAAACAAATCAGGTGTGTATTCCACACTATTCTTAATAGTTTTATGGTTTAAATATGTTATATATGTTAATGTGAAAGTGAAAGAAAGTGGCTAAAGTGCCATATTATGGTACAAAGTATTCAAGACGTTTTCCTACTTCTACTAGGATTTCGAAATAAATGTTATACAAGTGAAAAGTGATGTGAAAGTGAAATAAAAATATGTTATGCATGATATTTATAATTTGGGGCATTCGGGATTTATGTGAAAGGGGAAGAAGGTGTTGACTACGGTCTCACCAACATTATAAGTGAAAGTGATGACTTCGGTCTCACTAAGTGAATGTGATGACTTCGGTCTCACTAAGTGAATGTGATGACTTCGGTCTCACTAAGTGGTAACCGGTTACATTACATGGTGGCTATGCCACAATATCATCGATGAGCGATGAGCACGTCATTGCAATGCCTTCGATGGAGTGTAGCGGAAGGAGGTTGACTTAGTAGTCCCCACGGTTATGCAAAGTTGGTACGGGTGGAGTGTAGCGGATGGCATATAGGTTTTTGGGAAAAATATTTTGATCAAATTAATTAAAATTAATATGATATTTTTAAAATTAATTTTCAAGTTAGATAATTAGCTCAATGGATAATTGAACTTGAAAATTGGATCTAAGAACGCAAATTGGGCTCAAGAACCCAAAATCGAGATTGAGACCTAAAAGTGGTAGAATCGGGCTTGGTATGTGAAAGGACCGACAATCCAATCTGATAGGATTGGATTGGGCAAGCCATCATCGCCCGATCGAACCGAAGAATATTGAACCAACTCGAGGTGTCGTGAGTGTGTTATACCTTGTAACATCCTGAAAAAGGGTCTATGCATTTTCAGTTTAATTGTACAGAATGTCAAGTCTCAGGTACTATGAATAAATTTTTGATACTTTTGGAAACCTAGAAATGCATGGAAATGGAAATGAACATTTTTGGAAACCTAAACATTTTTGGAAACCTGAACATTTTTGGAAATGATTCAAAAATGGAAAGTAAACATTTCTGGAAACTTGGAAATGTAAGAAAATGGCAAGTTTACAGAGCCGATCGAAAATTTTAGGAAACTTAGAAATGATGCAGAAATGTCAAATTTTAAAGTTTAAAATAAGAAATAAGGGCAAGAGGGCCTTAAAAGAAAAAGTTGGAGAATTTTGACACACAAACAGGCTTGGAAATGTGGCCTGAAGATGCCACTTAGGGTCTATGGAAATGGCGCCATATGCAGGAGGAAGGGGCCTGAGTTCGAGTCACTTGGAAAGCAAATAAATAAGTTTTATTTTTGCTTCCAGTATACGAGGTGGACTGTGACCGGTTTCTAGAAAAGGAGGTGTTTTATTTGCATAAATATGTGAATAATAAGTGATAAATAAAGGATTTTAATTTAAAGAGATAAAGGATGGATTAAATACTTTTAATTTAAATAAGGTGATAATTAAAAGATAATATTATCACTTATGAGGAGTAGTGGCCAAGTAAGGGACTCTCCTATTGATAATTTCAGCTAAAGAAGGAGAATTAAAGGCTTTTCTCCCATCTTTTCCTAAGTGTGCCGAAATTTTCCCTAGCTCCGCTTTCTCTCTGTCGAAATTTTCCTAAGCAGAAATCCTCTCCTTTTCTCTGCTAGTCTGCCAAATCTACCTTTCTCTTTCAACCTTTCTCTAGTTATTCGAAAGACTCCATAGCCGAATCTTTGTAACTCCAAGCAAGAGGTGCAGTCGACTGAGGTATTAAGGTAAGAACAATTAATTCTTGTTCTTCTAATTCTTTTAATCAAGATCTAAGTAATAACCCTTTTATGTCTCTTGGCGAATATCAAAGGAAGAGTTTGGGATTTGATTCAAGGAATTTAAGGTGAGGCAAATTCGCCAAAGGCCAAATTTTTTATTAAAATTAGATCGATCTAACATATGAATTTTAGGAATTTCGACATCACTAAGGGAGCAAGGAATCGATTTTGAGAATCTCATCATAAGGTAAGTGGTTATAATCGCCAAGGTTCTCTCTTAAATGTCTAGATCTATTTGTTTTAACCGAGACTAATCAAATCAATGGATTTAATGGTTAGCCGATTTCAAGGAGAAGATCACAAATCTTCGGATTTGATCACCAATCAAATCGGCAAGCAAGGTAAGTATTAGTAATACCATTCCTATTAGGATTTGGTTTAAAAGCGAAAAGGTTATTAATGTGTTTTATATGATGGGCGAATATAGAATTAACAAATCTAAAGCTAGATCGGGATTTTCGAGATCTCAAGGATCCTATTAAGCGGATCGGTGTGTACTCACACTAACCTTCGATATATCATATGGCAAGTATTTTAATATATGAATATGCATAAGAATGTGAATGTGGCTAAGTACCACGATGTGGTAAGAGTACCAGTGCGTTTCCTACTTCGATAGGATTACTTAATATGATATATTTTGAACATATGAATAGTAACATGAATGAGAATTAAGTATGTTATGCATGATATAAAATTTATGGGGCATTCGGGATCTATGTGAAAGGGAAGAAGGTGTTGACTTGGTCTCACCAATGGAATATGGTGATCTGCGGTCACAAAATTTGAATATGGTAACTCGGTTACATTATCTAATTTGGTAACTTCGGTTACATTATTTGAATATGGTGTCTAATGACACAAATTATATAGGCGATGAGCACGTCGATTGCAATGATCGCCTTCGATGGTGTGTGTAATGATGGAGGTTGACTTAGTAGTCCCACGGTGTGGCCGGTGTACGGTGGTGTGTAGCGGATGGTCAAATAGGCTTGGGCTTGGGTTGCATCATCATTTTATATGAATATGAACGTGTATGCTTGATCCGTTGAATGTTAGTATTGTGTACACATTGAGTCTGTTGACTCACCCCATTGTGGGACTTTTTTTCGGTGATGAACGGTGGTCGATCGGGACTAGTAGACCTTGAGGTGGCCATGCTTCATTTGAGGATTTTATTTTATTTGGACTTTATTTCTTTTTAGTACCTTTAGTTTTATTTTTGGGTTTTACTTGATGTAATAAGGCCATAAGGCCCAGTGGATTTTTCTTATTTTGCTTTACTCTTAACTATCACGATGCGAACTATTGAAGACTAAAGTTTAAGATATATTTTTTAATAAACCTTAAAAATTATTTTGTCACCTTAATAAAAATTTGACTTTCAAATAGATTAAATGGGTTCCCAATCGAGCCCAATCCACAACAACATTTTTCCAAAAATTATACAAATTTTGTCTAAGTAACAAAGAACTTGAAAACCTGTTAACTTCAGAACAAACCAGATCCATCCTTCGGGCTCGTAAAATTTGGGTGTGGGTGTTTCACTTGGTATCGAGCCCAATTTTAAACTCTCGGCTGTGGGCTAAGGCCCAAAACATTTTCAAATCGAGCCAAGCACGTTTTTTTAAGCGGGTTTTACGGCATGGCACCTAAGTCTCCGACCATGATCCACCGTAAGTACCCCTAACTCTATGTGTGATTCATGATTTATGAACTGTATAAGGGTAGAAAAGGCATGGAACGAGAATAGAATGATAGGAACTTGAACCCTAGGACTAGTCTACTCAAACACAAACACATAAGACTTAATGCACTAAACAAACCTATGGCTAAGTCACTGAGCTAGGGTGTGGTAACCCCTGTACGCATGTCTAGGATTGGATCCGGAAGAGCTTGGTATTTAAGCAGTCCTAGTGACTCACCTCCTCTCCACACGAATCCTGCCTGGTCCGTAGCTTTGGTTCACCCTGACCAAGAGGGCTCGATCATAGGCTAAACATAATGACTAAAACCCGAAAGGGAACTAGCCATGTTTAAAAAAAAAAAAAAAAGAAGAGAGAACAAAACAACAAACCCTAGTTTTTCAAAATTTTAAAACTTTCTTTTAAATCTGAGAAAATTATTTTTACAACATTTTTTGAAAAACTCCTGATTTGTGAAACTTACAAAAATGCCCTTGGTGGTAAAATTACCAAAATGCCCTTGGTTTATAAAATGTTCAACTACTCAATAGCTTTACCAAAATTTCATTATTTTATAAACATTCAAAAACCCTAATTTGTAAAATATCAAAATACCTTGATTTTGGAAAAATTACAAAATTACCCCTAACTTACAAAATTACCAAAATGACCCTGATTTCCAAAATTTTTGCAACATCCCAATTTTTGAAGGAACAATTTTCAAAAAGAACCCTCAAAGTTTTATAGCTTTTGAAATGCCCCTAATTTATTAAATTTACAAATTTACCCTGATTTGTGAAAAATTACCAAAATACCCCTGAGGTTAAAAATTATCGAAATACCCCCGAATTTCAAAATTTTTCCAAATTACCCCGAGAATTTGAAATTTTCAAAATAATTTTTGACAAAAACACCAAGGAACGTTTTCTTCTGAAAAATTACGAAAATGCCCCGGTAGGATAAAATTACGAAAATACCCCTAGGTAGTGGAAAATAACAACAATGAAAACTACAACGTTTCTCTGAATGAACGAAAGTTCATACTTGTTTGATGGATGAATGAATGAATGAATGGAAAAGATTGTGTGTTTGTATGAATACGAAAGAACCACTCTTAAATTTCTTTTCATAAAACTCCTTCGCGGGTAAATAAGTGGAAACATTAGGCCTAGACTCTGAACTTTCTGATAGACAGATGACTGTAGTAAGCCCATTAGACCAAACTGTTGTGGTAGACAAGATCTTTCGAAATGTGCCCTTAGAAATTCAGGGAGTGAACTTTCGAGTAGATTTAATGGAGTTACCCTTCGGAGAATTTAAACTTATACTCGGAATGGATTGGCTAGTAGAACAAATGCGTATTGGATTGTGCGGCTAAACGATGGAACTAAAAACCCGGAGGATGAAGTGGTAGTAATGATCGGAGAAAGGAGGAACTACTTGTCTAACGTAGTTTCGGCACTGAAGGCTGAGAAGATGGTTAAGAAAGGTTGCAAGGCATTCCTAGCCTTCGTAAGTGCGATAGGTGGAAAGGAAGAAGGTATTAATGGAGTTAGGATGGTAAGGGACTTCGTGGATGTGTTTCCAGAGGAATTACCGGGAATACCCCCAGACAGGGAGGTGGAATTTGGGATAGATTTACTATCGGGAACAGCTCCTGTATCAATCACTCCATACCGAATGGCGCCAAAGGAGTTAGTGGAGCTCAAGGCTCAAATCCAAGAACTGTTGGATCGTGGGTTCATCAGACCCAGTGTGTCTCCGTGGGAGCACTTGTCTTATTTGTGAAGAAGAAGGACGGAACTATGCGTATGTGCATAGATGCCGTCGCTTGAATAAGTCGACCATTAAGAATAAGTATCCTTTACCAAGGATCGATGACTTGTTCGATCGGTGAAGGGGCATGCAGATTTTCAAAGATCGACTTAAGGTCGGGATATCATCGATTGAAGGTGAAGGAGGTCGATATCCATAAGACCGCTTTTAGGACAAGATACGCCATTTTGAGTTCGTGGTGATGCCATTTGGGTTGTGAACGCTCGGCGCGCTCATGGACATGATGAATCAGTTTTCCAACCCTACTTGGATAGGTTTGTCGTTGTGTTCATCGGCGATATTTTGGTGTACTCAAGTCGAGGAGGAGCATGATAAGCATCTCCGAGTTGTGTTAGAAGTGTTAAGGGAGAAGAAGCTTTATGCCAAATTCAGCAAGTGCGAATTTTGGCTTAAGGAGGTGGCATTCCTAGGACATGTGGTATCCGCAGAAGGAATAAGAGTGGATCCTAGAAAGATCAAGGAGTGTTGGATTGGAAACCACCTAGGTCCGTGGGTCGAGATCCGAAGTTTCTTAGGCTTGGCGGGGCTATTCTGGAAGGTTTGTGGAAGGATTCTCGTCAATAGCCGCGCTTTTAACAAAGTTGCTAAGGAAGGAAGTACCTTCGAATGGACTAATAAGCAAGGAGAGCTTTGAAAAGCTTAAAAGGGTGTTGACTAAGCTCCAGTGTTAATTCAAATGAGGTAGGAAAAGATTTTGTGGTGTCTTGTGATGCTTCAGACACGGGGTTAGGTTGTGTACTAATGCAAGAGGGTAAAGTGGTCGCTATGCGTCTCGGCGATTAAGGCCGCATGAGGTTAACAACCCAACCCATGATTTAGAGCTAGCAAGAATGGTTTTCGCCTTAAGGTTTGGAGGCACTACCTTTATGGAGAAAGGTCGGTTATCTACACAAACCACAAGAGCCTTAAGTATTTATTGACTCGTAGGAGTTGAACTTGAGGCAACGAAGGTGGGTGGAATTGTTTGAAGGATTACGATTGTTCGATAGAATATCATCCGGGCAAGGCGAATGTGGTAGCCAATGCCCTGAGTAGGAAGATGTTGTCGGATCTACGGGCTTTGTTCGCCCATTTAAGTCTGTATGATGACGGAAGCCTGTTGGTAGAGTTGCAAGTCAAGCCCACATGGCTAAAGGAAGTGAAAGAGGGCCAGTTGGCAGATAAGGACCTAAGTGCTAAGTTACAGCAAGTCCAGAACGGAGAATTAAGGGACCATAGCATTAATGACGAAGGAGTATTGTGCTTCAAGGGAAAAGTTTGTATGCCGAGAAACGAGGAGTTAAGACAAAGGATTCTTCGGGAGGCGCATGGTAGCCCTTATGCTATGCATCCCGGAGGCACTAAGTTGTATAGGGATCTAAGAGAACAATTTTGGTGGTCTGATCTTAAGCGGAAGTGACTGAATTCGTTGGGAAGTGTCTGAGGTGTCAGCAAGTTAAGGCTGAACACCAAGTCCCATCAGGATTGCTTCAACCAATCGAAGTTCCCCAATGGAAGTGGGAGAGAATTACCATGGACTTCGTTAGTGGGCTTCCCCTTACGCCTACTAAGAAGGACTCGGTATGGGTGATAGTGGACTGTTTGACCAAATTCGTGCACTTTATCCCAGTAAGAGTTGATTATTCCCTTCAGAAGTTGGCCAAGTTATATGTGGCGGAGATTGTGAGGTTGCATGGAGTACCAAAGTCGATCATCTCTGATAGAGACCCAAGGTTTACGTCTCGATTTTGGAAGGCACTTCATCAAGCTTTAGGCACTAAGTTAGACTTCACTACGTCTTTTCATCCACAATCAGACAGGCAGTCTGAACGGGTTATATAAGTGTTGGAGGATATGTTGAGAGGCTGTGTAATGGATTTCCAGGAAGTTGGGAAAATTACTTGCCTTTGGCTGAGTTCGCCTACAACAATAGCTATCAAGCTAGCATTCGGATGGCACCATACGAAGCATTGTATGGAAGGAAGTGTAGAACACCTACTTGTTGGACCAAGTTAGGAGAACACTGAGTTTTGGGTCCAGAATTAGTGGCAAAAACTGAAGAGAATGTTGAGTTAATTCGGGCACGGTTGAAGGAAGCCTCTGATAGGCAGAAGTCGTACGCAGACCTTAAGCGGAAGGAAATAGAGTTTGAAGTGGGAGACCAAGTATTCCTGAAAGTCTTGCCTTGGAAGAAGGTAATGAGGTTCGGTCGAAAAGGGAAGTTAAGCCCAAGGTTTATAGGGCCTTATCGAGTATTGAAACGAGTTGGGCCAGTGGCATACCAATTAGAGTTGCCACCAGAATTGCAGCAGATGCACGACGTATTTCATGTATCCATGCTACGTCGCTCCGATTGGATCCAAATCGCATGTGGTATCTGTTGAAGAAGTGGAGCTAAGGCCGACTTATCCTATGAGGAAGAACCGTCTGATTTTGGAACGAGATGTGAAAGTACTACGAAGGAAGACAAAGCCTCTAGTCAAAGTGTTATGGCGCAATCATGGATCGAGAAGAAGCTTCGTGGGAGTCGGAAGAGACAATGCGACAAAGAATACCCTCAACTATTTTAGTTAGGAAATTTTGGGGACGAAATTTTGTTTAAGGGGGTTAGAACTGTAACATCCTGAAAAAGGGTCTATGCATTTTCAGTTTAATTGTACGAAATGTCAAGTCTCAGGTACTATGAATAAATTTTTGATACTTTTGGAAACCTAGAAATGCATGGAAATGGAAATGAACATTTTTGGAAACCTGAACATTTTTGGAAACCTGAACATTTTTGGAAATGATTCAAAAATGGAAAGTAAACATTTCAGAACTTGAAATGTAAGAAAATGGCAAGTTTACAGAGCCGATCGAAAATTTTAGGAAACTTAGAAATGATGCAGAAATGTCAAATTTTAAAGTTTAAAATAAGAAATAAGGGCAAGAGGGCCTTAAAAGAAAAAGTTGGAGAATTTTGACACACAAACAGGCTTGGAAATGTGGCCTGAAGATGCCACTTAAGGTCTATGGAAATGGCGCCATATGCAGGAGGAAGGGCCTGAGTTCGAGTCACTTGGAAAGCAAATAAATAAGTTTTATTTTGCTTCCGAATATTGAGGTGGACTGACCGGTTTCTAGAAAAGGAGGTGTTTTATTTGCATAAATATGTGAATAATAAGTGATAAATAAAGGATTTTTAATTTAAAGAGATAAAGGATGGATTAAATACTTTTAATTTAAATAAGGTGATAATTAAAAGATAATATTATCACTTATGAGGAGTAGTGGCCAAGTAAGGACTCTCCTATTGATAATTTCGCTAAAGAAGGAGAATTAAAGGCTTTTCTCCCATCATTTCCTAAGTGTGCCAAATTTTCCCTAGCTCCTCTTTCTCTCTGCCGAAATTTTCCTAAGCGAAATCCTCTCTTTTCTCTCGCTAGTCCGCCAAATCTACCTTTCTCTTTCAACCTTTCTAGTTATTCGAAAGACTCCATAGCCAATCTTTGTAACTCCAAGCAAGAGGTGCAATGATTGAGGTATTAAGGTAAGAACAATTAATTCTTGTTCTTCTAATTCTTTTAATCAAGATCTAAGAAATAACCCTTTTTATGTCTCTTGGCGAATATCAAAGGAAGAGTTTCGGATTTGATTCAAGGAATTTAAGGTGAGGCACATTCGGCTAAAGGCCAAATTTTATTTATTAAAGTTAGATCGATCTAACATATGAATTTTAGGAATTTCGACATCACTAAGGGAGCAAGGAATCGATTTTGGGAATCTCATCATAAGGTAAGTGGTTATAATCGTGAAGGTTCTCTTTAAATGTCTAGATCTATTTGTTTTAACCAGAGACTAATCAAATCAATGGATTTAATGGTTAGCCGATTTCAAGGGAGAAGAACACAAATCTTCAGGATTTGATCACCAATCAAATCGGCAAGCAAGGTAAGTATTAGTAATACCATTCCTATTAGGATTTGGTTTTAAAAGCGAAAAGGTTATTAATGTGTTTTATATGATGGGCCGAATATAGGAATTAACAGATCTAAAGTTAGATCGGGATTTTCGAGATCTCAAGGAACCTATTAAGCGGATCAGGTGTGTACTCACACTAACCTTTGATATATCATATGGCAATTATTTTAATATATGAATATGCATAAGAATGTGAATGTGGCTAAGTACCACGATGTGGTAAGAGTACCCAGTGCACGCTTCCTACTTCGATAGGATTACTAATATGATATATTTTGAACATATGAATAGTAACATGAATGAGAATTAAGTATGTTATGCATGATATAAAATTTATGGGGCATTCAGGATCTATGTGAAAGGGGAAGAAGGTGTTGACTTCGATCTCACCAACGGAATATGGTGACTACGGTCACAAAATTTGAATATGGTAACTCCGGTTATATTATCTGAATTTGGTAACTTTGGTTACATTATTTGAATATGGTGTCTAATCACACAAATTATATGGGCGATGAGCACGTCGACTGCAGCGACTGCCTTCAATGGTGTGTAGCGGATGGAGGGTTGACTTAGTAGTCCACACGGTGTGACTGGCAGGTACGGGTGGTGTGTAGCGGATGGTCAAATAGGCTTGGGCTTGGGTTGCATCATCATTTTTATATGAATATGAACATGTATGCTTGATCCGTTGAATGTTAGTATTGTGTACACATTGAGTCTGTTGACTCACCCCATTGTGGAACTTTTTTTTCAGGTGATGAACAGTGACTGACCGGGACGGTAGACCTTGAGGTGGCCATGCTTCATTTGAAGATTTTATTTAATTTGGACTTTATTTCTTTTAGTACCTTTAATTTTATTTTGGGTTTTACTTGATGTAATAAGGCCATAAGGCCCGATGGATTTTCTTATTTTGCTTTACTCTTAACTATCACGATGCAAACTATTTAAGACTAAAGTTTAAGATATATTTTTTTATTAATAAACCTTAAAAATTGTTTTGTCACCTTAATAAAATTTGACTTTCAAATAGATTAAATAGGTTCCCAATATGAGCCCAATCCACAACAACATTTTTCCAAAATTATACAAATTTTGTCTAAGTAACAAAGAACTTGAAAATCGGTTAACTTAAGGAACAAACCAGATCCGGTTCAGGCTCGTGGGCCGGGTGTGGGGTGTTTCATACCTGCAATGGCACAACTGGACACAATCGTGCTAGTGACGGCGACGATTACATTCCAGTGGCCGGTAGGTGATCTTTCGATGGTTGAGTAGTAGATGAATCACACTCCTACTAAGACTCTACAGGATAATTTGATTTCATATTAACTATTTCAAAAATAATATTATTTTAATATATTTAATATTAAATTTAGTTTAATACTTATCTTAATAGTATTCTATTAATTTAATATTAAAATGATTATTTTTAATATTAATTTAAATTTAATCTTTATTTTACAGATAAATATTCTATTAATTTAATAGATTTAATATTAAGTTTAATCTAATATTTATCTTGATAAGTATTATATTAATTTAATATTAAAATGATTAAGTTTAATCATAGTTGAACTCTCTAAACTCTCCCTATATAAAGAGTTTCATGGTTCATTATTTAACACCCTTGAATTCGAGAGAAAGTTGAAGAGAGAAAATTATTTGCAGAAATTATTTCAAAAGATTTGTAGAGATATTTTTCTTATTTACAACTTGACCCAAAAGTTTAGAGAAATTGTGAAATTGCCCCATTGGTAATTTTTTGGAAAATTTCTAATTTGAAGTGAGCCCATACTCGGGAGACGTGAGCTTGAGGATTAAAGAGAAGACTACTCAGTCGAAGCGTTCATCCTAGAAGAATCGAAAAGATACAGTTTTGATTAAGTGTTTATTACTTTAGATATCAAAACCAAGTTTTTGTTTTCAAAAAATAATTTTAAAAACTCTGGTGTTTCCCTTAAACTTATTTTTTGTTGCACTTTCCAAACCTGATTTCCATCACCTTACCGCTATTGCAGTGGCACTGGAAACACAAAAATATATAGACTTCTTTTAGCACCTTTTGAGCTCTAATTCATGCAGTTTCATAGTAATTTTTGTCGAAATTCATACTTAAATTATAAAACAATTAATTTGCACTTAATTGATTAACATATTGAATTTTAATTATTTTTATAACAAATTTTTACAAATTTGGTTTATTTTTTATAGTTTTGCATAAAAGGTGAAAGTTGGATCGACAATCACCTCGAAAGGCTTGAACCATTTGTGCAATTTTCTACATCAAGTGAATCAAGAGCAAGGCTAATTATTTTTTCAGCCAAAAATGGTCTAATAATGATTATTATAATTATTTTATTAATTAATTTTGATCTAAAATTAATTGGGTTAAAAATTAATTATAAGTCTAAAGAAGAAAGTGACCCAATTGTGCTAGATAAAAGAGGATTGATCCAACAATAATAGGGTAGCCCAAACTGTCCATATAGCTGGCCCAATCAGTTGATTTTAGCTCATTTTCACACTTGCAAAACAACCCTTGAACTTCTCCTAAATTCCATTCAACCCCCTCCACTTTTCATGCCTTTTACTTTTTGCCCCAAGCTAAAAATAGCAAGTTTGAATCACTCAAACTTGCTCAATGCATGGTCGGCCAAGGGAGGATAATTATTTTCTATTTTTAGCATCCAATCCCACCTATAAATACCCCTCTTCTCTTCCTCATTTCACAAAACTCATTTCACACACATCTCTTCAATTCTCTATCCCATTTCCTTTGTCCTCTTCTGTTGTCGATTTTTAGACTTGAAAGTGAGCTTGCATCCCCCTTGGTGTACCAACATTCAAGTGTTTTTTAAGGCATTGAATCAATAGAATGAGTACAGAAGAAAAAGAGCGCACTAGTCTGGCTTCGGAGAAACACCGGGGTTTGTTTCCTAATTCCCTTCTCTTTAATTTTTCTCATTTATGTTGTGATTATGAGCATGAATATTTGTTGTATTGTTATTCTTGATTTAATTAAAATGGCTTAAATTTAATTCATGTTAGATTGATTGCATTCTATTCGCTTAAATTATGAAAATCATGTTTGTGTTGTTATTAGCCATTAGTAGATTGTTTAATTAAATAAAACCATGCTTAGGTTATACTTGCATTACAATTGTAAGGTAACGAATGAATTAATTATTAATCGTATTGAAATTGTAATTAATTGACACAGTATTTAATTGGTGCATATTTAACCTTCTAAAGTAGCTGAGGGTTAAATTAGCTATGGTATTAAATGGTACAATAGCCTTGTATAACTTGCAAGATTATTGTGATTGAATTGTTTCAATATAGGAATATGTTGTTACTTCACTTAATATTATACTTACTCATGAAAATTGATTAATTGTTTGACTTGACATTGGAATATGTTCAAGAGATTAATTGGTTTAGTAAGTATGTATGTGCGTTAGTCAACAAAATACCAAGTTGTCGTGAAATTATTCGTAACAACATGAGCATGGGTTTACTAATTCTAATTTAAGCAATGTAATTTATCTAACATATTTATGTCATGTTGATCAAACTCATCTTTAGAAATCATGAATTAGAACATTTTTTTACTTTTTATTTTCTTAGTTAAATTATTTTAGTTTTTTATTACACCTTTTCAATCAACATATTTTCCATCACCAATTTGTTTAAACTTGCATTTCATAATTATTTCTTTCAAAGTCCTTGTCGGTACGATAACTCAACATTTACTTGTCACTTTATTACTTGTTGTGATTGAGTACACTTGCACATTTTCGTTGCTCTAGTCACCTCATAGAGCCATGACCATTGTCACGGTGTTGCCTCGAAGGACCGGTCGATATAATTTCTTTCCATATTTTACCATGATGCTCGAACACTAAAGTGTCCCCTCGTAAGGCCCGGAGCTTCGCACATCATGGTTTGCTCCTATAATCCTTGATGGTGGAATCTTAATAGAATTCCAATTTCGTTATTCCTCCATCCATTTCTTTATTTTGCAATTCCTAACATTGATGCTCAAACATCGCAGTGTCCACTCCATAGTGCTCAAGCTTCACACATCACGGTTGCACACAACAACATTGTATGGTGGTATCTAATAAATTCACCCTTTCCCAATCCTAACTTCATCTAACCCATCAATATTTCCTACCATTAATAATCAAACTATATATATATGCATTTCACTTACATACCAACATAAAGCACTTTATCCCATCAAACATGATACGTATATTGAACTACTTTGTAACACCCCAAACCCAGCCTAGAAGTTAGATCTGAATCTGGCTTGTCACATGGAAGTGTTTTTCAAAACGATGTTTCCTTGTTGTTAAAACATGTATGAAAGTTAAAGCTTCTTTGTTAAAACTCAAAACACTTAAGCAATTGTTATCCACTTGAAAATGCAGTTACTTTTAAAACATTATTTGTTGCGGAAGCATATTTAAAATAAACAATTTACAAAAATGTGATGTTTAAAAATTTAGTAGCAGAAGCATTTTGAAAATGTTGCGGAAACATAGTGTTTTGAAGACAGTTATCGTTTTCGAAATCGTATCCCACTTTTAGCGGTTAAAAACATCATAAATAAATATAAAAATAATAAGTTAAAAATTAAGAGGCCTTATTTCAACCAAAATAAAAATATTTAAAAGTAAATAATCAAAACAGCAAGCATAAGCAATGTGTGGTCTTCTCCAAGTCCCTCGCAGCTTCAATTTGTCTAAGGTTGAGGATTACCTGCACAGTTAAAAACAGGGTGAGTTTATGAAAACTCTGTGTGTAATCCCTTACTAGAGTAACAGTTAGTATACAAAACAAAAATAGAAACAGTCAGGGCCAAAGCCCTTTAACAATAACAGTACAGTCTAGTTTAGAGCATACGTGGGCCAAAGCCCACTACAATATCATTTGGGTCACAGCCCATAACAGAATCAATTAGGCCAAGCCCAAACCAATAACAGAACAAGTGGCCTAAGCCCAACACAATGACATATCTCATAAACAGATATGCAATAGTATGAGGATGCATCCCAACCCAGTCCAGCCAACACACCACCCGTACCAACCAACACATCATGTGGGGACCAAGTCTACCCACTCAGCCAGCACACCAATAACGCAGCCTAGCTACCAATAACAACGCAACAAACCTACTAATAACAGTATACGTGGCTAAGCCACTAAAATCAGATTACATGGTGATGCCACTATAACAGTAAAACGTGGCAAGGCCACTAGTACATAGTACTAACGCAGCAGAGCTCTAATAACAGTGAACGTGGCCAATCCACTAAAATTAGTATACGTGGCGAAGCCACTAGAGCAGTAAAACGTGGCGAGCCACTAGTACAGTACTTCCTCCATCACAAGTCCCAACCCAATGCATTATGTCGTGCATGTCATGCTTAATCA
This sequence comes from Gossypium rotundifolium, assembly GCA_025506655.1. Classification (NCBI taxonomy): domain Eukaryota; kingdom Viridiplantae; phylum Streptophyta; class Magnoliopsida; order Malvales; family Malvaceae; genus Gossypium; species Gossypium rotundifolium. Next base: position 124,123,801 of record CP106729.1, read on the forward strand.
TTACACGTGTATGCAAAATGGCCATGCTTAGTAACAGTTGTGGAAACCATTTTTTTCTTTTTGCAAACTAGGGATCGATTGGAGAATCAAAAATGGAGTCGCCACCAATCTTTTTTGAGGTGTGATCGGGTCACCTTTGAGATTTATCGTTAAAACATTTTGATTTATTAAAACGATGACTTTTGGTCTATGAAATTCAAGAAAATTGAGTTTGGGAGTCAGTTACGTGCGAGGAAGGGTTAGCACCCTCGCAACGCCCAAAATTGGTACCAAATTGATTAATTAATGCCCTTGTGTCAAAAATTCAAAAAGATTTAAAATTATGACATTGTTTGACCCATTTGAAGATATTCGAGTTTGAATATTAAGATTCTCTTGAAAGAATAAAATATCACATCCAGAACGTTAGGATACGACAATTTAAGTCCTCAAATTCAAGATCATCCCAAAATTATCAAAGCTCATGCATTGAAATTTTGAAAGGATATTTGGTTATTTGGACAAACAAAAATCGAAATCCAGCACGTTAGGATATGATTTTTCGATTTTCCAAACACGAAATATTGTGTTGTATTTTAAAAGGAAAACGTGGACAAAATTACGAAAGGATACTTAGTTATTTGGTCAAATAAAAAACCGAAACCCAGCATGTTAGGGCACGATTTCTCAAATTTCCAATCACTAAATATCGCCTTGTTTTGAGGAATTTTTAAATGGGCTATTTTAAAATTGACTTATAAAGTATTTATTCAATAAGAAAACTTCTAGTAAGAGTTTAAGTACATTGGAATTTGAATCACAAAACAATACCGAGATATACCAGCATAGCATCAGACATGAGATAATATATGAACTCAACCTTATACAAATGAATGGTAATGATGTTATAAAAAAAAAATAATTTCATATGTGAAACACCCCACACCCGGCCCACGAGAATGGACCGGATCTGGTATGTTCCTAAAGTAAACCGGTTTCAAAAAGATTCGATACTTAGAGAAAATTTGTAAAATTTTTAGAAAAATGTTGTTTGGATTGGGCTTAGATTGGAACCCATTTAATAAATTTTGAAAATCCAACTTAAGTGAGGTGACAAAACAATTTTAGGGTTTATTATTTTGAAAGAAATAAATTTTGTTTTCCTTAACTTTAATTAAAAATAAATTGTAACACAATCAACATGAATAAGCGAAATAAAGAAAATCCAACTGGGCCTTATGGCCTTATTACATCAAGTAAAACCCAAAATAAAATAAAAGTAACTAAATCAAATAAAGTCCAAACTAAATAAATTCTCCGAATGTAGCATGGCCACCTCAACGCTCACCGCCCGGTCCGCCAATCGTTCATCACCAAAATAGTTCCCACAACGGGGTGAGTCATGACTCAATGTGCACACAAGACTAACATTCAACAATTCAGGCATTCATGTTCAAAACATCGATCCATATAAAATGAAATTATGATGCAACCCAAACCCAATCCTAATTAGCCATCCACTACACTCCCGCACTCAACTTTTGTACACCGTGGGGACTACTAAGTCAACCTCCATCCGCTACGCTCCATCAAAGGCATTCGCCCATATACGTTGTGTCATTAGACACTATAATCAAATTTATACATTGTGTCATTAGACACTATTGTAACCGGTTACCAAAATTTCGCAATGTGACCGTAGTCAACACCTTCGTTGGTGAGACCGAAGTCAACACCTATTCTCCCCCTTTCACATAAATCCGAATGCCCCAAAAATATATATATATCATGCATAACATACTTAAATTCATAATCATATACATATATTCACATGTTATAACATATTTCATAATCCTATCGAAGTAGGAAACGTGCACAGTACTTTTGTACCACCTTAGGGTACTTAGCCATATTCATATTCTTACGTATAATCATATAATAAAATAATTGCCATATGAAATATCGAAGGTTAGTAAGGGTACACACACGATTTGTTTAGCGATTCCTTGAGATTCCAAAAGCTAGATCTAAAGTTTAGATCCTTAGTCCCTACATTTGATTCATCCTTTATTACTTAGCATAAATTCTATTTGGCTATGATATCCAAATCCTAGTAGGATTTGTAAAAGACTTACCTTGAGGCTGATTAGGTGTTTATTCAAATCCGAACACTTGGTTTTTTTCCTTTACGATATTCGCCAACCTTGAATCTCAATATGGGTTAGTTTTCGCTTTTCAATAATTAAAGAATTGATCTAGATAATCTCACAAACATTGGCGAATATTTCTAGATGCTTACCTTATGGACTTTAAATCCACGAAATTCACCGAATAACTAGGGAACACGTGGCCTATGGTGTACCTTCGGAAAAGAATTTCTTCTTCCATGATTCGCCAAGATTAATAATCGAAATTAGTCTCTAAATTTCAATAAGTCTAGAATATAAAAGAATGGGAAACTAAACTTGGATCTTACCCTTATTTGAAGGAATCATGGAAGTGTTTTTCAAAACGATGTTTCCTTGTTGTTAAAACATGTATGAAAGTTAAAGCTTCTTTGTTAAAACTCAAAACACTTAAGCAATTGTTATCCACTTGAAAACGGCTACTTTTAAAACATTATTTATTTGGCATATTTAAAATAAACAATTTACAAAATGTGATGTTTAAAAAAGTAGAGGAAAATGTTCTAAACATAGTGTTTTGAAGGATCGTTTTCAAATCGGCCCACTTTTAGCGGTTAGAAAACATCATAAATAAATATCAAAAAATAAGTTAAAAATTAAGAGGCCTTATTTCAACCAAAATAAAAATATTTAAAGTAAATAATCAAAACAAAGAAGCATAAGCAATGTGGTCTTCTCCAAGTCCTCATGACTTCAATTTGTCTAAGGTTGAGGATTACCCCCTAAAACAGTGATTTTATGAAAACTTGTGTAATCCCCTCACTAGAGTAAAGTATACAAAACAAAAATAGAAAGCCTTTACCAATAACAAGACAGTCTAGTTCGAGCATCGTGGGCCAAAGCCCACTACAATATCATTTGGTCACAAATTCATAACATAATCAATTAGGCCAAGCCCAAACCAATAATGTAACAAGTGGCCTAAGCCCAAAGACAATGACAGATCTCATAAATAGATATGCAAGAGTATGAGGATGCATCCCAACCCATCCACCAACACACCACCGTACCAACCAACACATCATGTGGGGACCAAGTCTACCCACTCACCAAAGACACCAAGAACGACCTAGCTACCAATAACAACGCAACAAACACCGCTATTAATAACGATACATGGCTAAGCCACTAAAATCGATTACATGGTGATGCCACTATAACGATAAAACGTGGCAAGGCCACTCTTACATATTTTAACGTATTAGAGCTCTAATAATTCTTCCACTAAAATTAGTATACGTATTTAGCCACTAGAATTTTAAAGTGGCAAGCCACTTAAACTCCATCACAAGTCCCAACCCAATGCATTATGTCGTTATGTCATGCTCAATCATTACATTATGCAAAATGGCCATGCTTAGTAAGAGAGTGAAACCATTTTTTCTTTTTGCAAACTAGGGATCGATTGGAGAATCAAAAATGGAGTCGCCACCAATCTTTTTGAGGTGTGATCGGGTCACCTTTGAGATTTATCATTAAAACATTTTGATTTATTAAAGCGATGACTTTTGGTCTATGAAATTCAAGAAAATTGAGTTTGGGGTCCATTTCCTGCGAGGAAGGGTTAGCACCATCTTGAGCGCCCAAAATTGGTACCAAATTGATTAATTAATGTCCTTGTGTCAAAAATTCAAAAGATTTAAAATTATGACATTGTTTGACCCATTTGAATATTAAGATTCTCTTGTTCTCTAAAATATCACCTCCATTTAGGATCACAATTTAAGTCCTCAAATTTTTCATCATCCCAAAATTATCAAAGCTCGTGCATTGAAATTTTAAAAGGATATTTTGTTATTTGGACAAACAAAAACCAAATCCACCACGTTAGGATATGATTTTGGTTTTCCAAAATGAAATATTGTGTTGTATTTTAAAAGGAAAACATGGACAAAATTACGAAAAGATACTTAGTTATTTGGTCAAATAGAAAACCGAAACCCAGTATGTTAGGGCACGATTTCTCAAATTTCCAATCACTAAATATCGCCTTGTTTTGAGAAATTTTTAAATGGGCTATTTTAAAATTGACTTATAAAGTATTTATTCAATAAGAAAACTTCTAGTAAGAGTTTAAGTACATTGGAATTTGAATCACAAAACAATACATCGATATACCACTAGCATCTCATGAGATAATATATGAACTCAACATTATACAAATGAATGGTAATGATGTTATAAAAAACAAATAATTTCATATGAAAGAACACATTAAGATATACACAATAGCAATGGTCTCACATTAACATTATGCTAATGGTAATGATAATATTCAAAATCTTATGAATTAAAAACAATTCCAAAAGAAATTCAAAGCAAATTACAAACAAACATAATACTACATAAACAAGTTCAAAAATACTAAAGAAAATACATACATAAAATTATATGAAATTAAAAATATATACATAAAGTAAGATAATTTTAGTACAAATTATATATATGTATATATGAGTTAGTGATATATAATAGTATTTAAATCAAATATTATATAAATTTTAAAATAAAGAAACATATAAATGAAGATTTTGAAATCAAATATTTAAATCATAAATAAAAATATATACAAATGGAAGTATAAGACAAATTAAAACATTGTAAAATCAAAAAATAGTTTATTTAATAATTTTATTAAAACAACAAATAAATTTAATATCATAAAGAAGGGTTACTAATATTATAAATAAAAGACTAAGAAAATATCTAATCAAAATAAAAATGAAATTAAAAGGCTATTTTATAAATAAATAAAATTTATTTAAACAAAGGCAAGGACCAAGCTAAGATGGGCATAAATGACCAGGGATTAAATTAGCAAATATCCCAATAACCAAACAGCACGTATGGATAGGACCAAATTGATACAGAGGAAATATTATGGGGTAAATTTACAAATAAAAAAGTAAAAGCATTAAAAGATAAAAAAGAGCAGAAGGACCTGCAACACAATTATCCCATCCGAAGGAAAACGCGTGGATCCTGTCTTTGGGTCGGGTCGCGCATATGGCCAACATGAAACGACGCCATTTTAGGCGTTTGAAGCTTGCCCCAAAATGATGCCGTATTAGGGACATTATATAAACCAAAAAACTTCACCAAAAAATCATTTATCCCCTCTTCTTAAAAAAAAAACACCTGAACCCTCTTTATCAAACTCCCCCTCTCGGCCTTGGGTCTGGCCACCAACCGTAGTGGAGGCCACCGGTCGTCGGCGACGGCGCCGCCATCCACGGTGGCCAAAAAATCGAACAGAGGTGATTTTTTGGGGCTCTTCAACTCTCCAAGCCTAAAAACACCATCTTTCATCGGAGATGGTAACCTCGTACCCCCTTTTTCACGGAGGCTGAATCAAAGGTACACTTTCTTTCGTTTTTCTTAAAAAATACACCAAAAGATGAAAAAAGAAGAAGAAAGAAGCAATAAGAGGATAGACCACCTTTAGAAAATTTCTTTTCTATTTCTAATTGCTGTCTTTGTATCCAAAGAACGTAACCCCTTTACTATAGTTCTATTCGGCTTTTTATAGCCCAAAATAAAAATAGAAAAGTCCCTCTTTTTTTTATTTTCTTTTGTATGTTGTATTGTTGTTGTTTTTCTTGTCATTTTTCGCAGGTACGATGGTGTACGACGATGATGTGGCGCTGGTACGGAGGCCGTGTGGGAGCAACGGCGCTAGGGCTAACCTTAGGTTTCTGCCCTTGTTGTTCTTTGGGTCATTTAGGCCAACTAGGGTATTGGGCTAGTGTAGGCTAGGGTTTGGGCCAATTTGGGCTTTTAATTTGTATTTGGGTTTGAAATTTTGTAATGGACTGGACATTATTAATTTTTTGGGCTTTTAATATTTTGTTTTAATTTGTATGGGCTCGAGCAATAATGGGTTCTTACAATAGTCATTTCAACACAAATTAACAGTATATCAGACACACACCCACAGCCAAGTCAGTTAAAACACAGTCATATGATCACAGTCAAATCGATCAAATCATAGCACAAGTCAGTCATTTACCCACAAGGGCAAATTAGTCATTTTATCCTATAAAGGTATGTCAGTAATCCCACTCCTTAGGGTATTTTTGTAATTCTACCCTATGGGGTGATTAAGTGATCCTACCATACAAGGGTAATTCGGTAATTTTACCTTGCAAGGGTATTTCAGTAATTTGTAAACCAAGGGTATTTCAGTAATTTCATAAATCACGGGTCTTTTAGTAATTTCATAAATCAAGGTATTTCAGTAACTTTCCAAACCGTGGGTATTTTAGTAATTTTACAAACCTAGGGTATTTTAGTAATTTTACAAACCGAGAGTATTTTAGTAATTTTACAAATCGAGGGTATTTCAATAATTTTACAAATCGAGGGTATTTCAGTAATTTTATAAATCGAGGGTATTTCAATAATTTTACAAATCGAGGGTATTTCAATAATTTTACAAATCGAGGGTATTTTAGTAATTTTGCAAATTGAGGGTATTTTAGTAATTTTACAAATCGAGGGTATTTCAATAATTTTACAAATCGAGGGTATTTCAGTAATTTTACAAATTGAGGGTATTTCAGTAATTTTACAAATCGAGGGTATTTTAATAATTTTACAAATCGAGGGTATTTTAGTAATTTTGCAAATAGAAGGTATTTCAGCAATTTTACAAATCGAGGGTATTTTAGTAATTTTACAAATCGAGGGTATTTCAGTAATTTTACAAATCAAGGGTATTTAGATAATTTCATAAACTGGGGTATTTCGATAATTTCACAAATCGAGGGTATTTTGGTAATTTTGCAACTTATGGGTATTTTGGTAATTTCGTAAATCGGGGTATTTCGGTGCTTTTGTAAACACAAGGTATTTTAGTAATTTTGTAAACCAAGGTATTCTAAACAAAGATAACGATGCGAATGGGCCTAGGGCCCATTCTTGCCCCAAATGGGCCCACACGCTTGTGTGGCCCATTTATCCCAAATCTAGCCACAGATATGAGATTCACATAGTCTAGTCCAATATTTACTACACAATCATACAACGTATCCGATTGAGCCCACGAGCCCATTGGCCCCATATGGCCCCTTTCGGTCCATCGTGGCCCAAACAGCCTAAACCCACAAGAACATTGATGATGGCCTCAACTATCGAGTCAAAGCTCTCACACGTGCGCTCGCACGCTCGTGTGGCTACCATTGCCGTGTGACCAGCATTTCGGCATTTGCCGCTCTGCAGCTAGAGTAGTGCAAAATACACACCTGATAGGAATCTGAAGTTAATCCGCGTTTCGAACACTCCTATGCCCAAATGCCAACCAAGGTATGCTTACTCTCCTCATAGGTCGCTCTATTTAAAGCCAACTTCTCGCCTACTCTCATGCTAGCTTCCCAATGTGGGATCCCTCCATCAATCCTCCAAAACCATCCCAAATTAGCAAAATAGTCACCTTTCACATGCAAGGGTTTCAACTCCGGCTCCCCTTGTAACTTAATCCACGCCGCTAGCCACTTTACCAACTAGCTCCTTGTGCAACAAAACAAGCACAACTAGATATAAGTCTATAGGCCAAAGTCTAAGTTCATTAAAAGGAAATCAAAATGAATTGCAAGCGCCAAGACTTGAACCCAAGCTCTCCCTTACACCCTTAATGATGCCTTGCCACTAGCCCACTCACTTCTTTGTGTCATTTTTTCCCACATTTTATTCTTAAAGCCTACTTACTTCCTTCTAGGGTTTTATTTATCTAAAACCAAAATTTTTCCTAAAGCCCAGGTTTTAACTCGGGACTTCATGGAAGCCTCCTAACCTTCCAAAATCACTCACCTAATAGGTCCAACTTGCATTAGTGCTTCTCTCTTGTTCTCAAAAATTTTAAATGCTCACATGCCCAAGGCCCAATAGGCCCAGTTCTACTAGTCCCAAAAATTAGGGTGTTACATACTTTGGCAGATACCCATACATCAAGTGGATTTCTTATAGGCTTACTGTAACGCCCCTAACCTGTAACCATCGTCGATTTAGGGTTAAGAGGCATTACTGGACAATCAAAAAATTTTACAGACATTTCTTAACATAATTTGACAATTCACATCAAAGTGTCCCTTAAATAGGTCTACGAGACCTTAAACATGTTTTAGAATAGGGCTGGGATTGTAACATCCCGAAATTGGGCCTAGTAGGATTGGGACCATTGGGCCTTAAGCACGAAGCATTTAAAATTTTTGGAGAACAAGGAATGGCTTTATTTCAAGTTGAACTTATTAGGAAGGTGATTTTGGAAAGTTACGGGGTTTCTAGGAAGTTTCGGGTTCAAGATGGGCTATAAGAAATATTTTGTGTTTAAGCATTTAAGGAGAGTAGACAAGTAGCATCAAGACATAAAGAAATAAGTGTGCATTTTGTTAGCACAAGGAGTCTATTGGTAAAGGTGGAAAGTGGCGTATGGAGTGTACTAATGGTTTGAGGTTTAAATCCCACCTAGTGCAAATATTATGGATTAAATTTTTTTGTACTAATAAGGTAAGTGTCGGCCAAGGCTTAAATAAGGTAAGTAAGACTTTTTAATTATGGAAAGATGGCTAACGAAAGAAGGTAAGTATGAGTGGAAGGAAAGAAGGAAAAAGAAAAGGAAATAGTAGGGAACATGTTGGCTTAAGGTGTGGAAAATGTTTTGGAAAGAAATTGTTGGTCAACATCCATCCTTTTGGCAAGAGTTACATACGGTTTTGCTAGGGAGAGGGAGGAGCCAAATTTTCCCATACCTTTTTGCAATATCTTGTGCATGAGAGGTATTTTCCTCTTTTGATCATATTGTGTCTCTTTTCCAAAATAGCATTTTAGGTCATTTGGTGTAAAGGGAGAAACCGAAACTTTTCATTGCTTTTGAGTGTTCTTTCGGGTTTCTTTTTGAGAGTGACGTTTGGGTACTTTTTCCTTTAACATTTCGGGTCATCTCCTTTTCAATTCTTCTTGTCAAATTCTTAAGCCATCTCTTTTCTTCTCCGATTTCCTTCCTACTCATTCCTCTCCATAGCCTAACCTTTTCACTCTTCCCTAACCCTTAATCGTTTCTTCCTGTTTTTCCTTCCACATCATTCGATTTTCTTTGAAGTTTAATTCTCTTAGTTGAACAATCTCTATCGCTTTTTGTGTTGGGCATACTTATTGTATCTTGTGAGTTAGTCCTTGCCCGAATCACAATCCTATTCTCCCCTAGAGTGGCGCTACAAGGAATTTAACAATCGGTAAGTAGTAGTTCTCTCTTTGTCAATAACTTTGTTTCATTCGAGTTTTTCCTTAAAAATCGTGTGTTCTTCTTTCTCTTTCTCGTTGGTTTTGAGTTAAGTTCTTTTCTATGATATGGCCATCATTGGGCTTAGGGCTTTCAACAAGGTGCAGGAGCACAAGTGATTTGTATTAACCAAATCGTTATCGTCGACTCGTCAAGCAAGTGGGGTAAGAACGTTGTTATAAGATTTGTTTTGGCCAAAGGTGGGATAATTGCTAACAACTCTTTCGCTCACCAAATATAGTTAGGACGGGATTTCAGTAGCCAAAAGGTGAGGATCGTTAACATCAATGGCAGTAAAGGATCAAGTGGTGGTAGGCAGAAGGCGGGGTTGAATATCGGGACACTGTAGAGGGAGATCACGTAGTGGGGCAACGAAGAGTGGTTCTTTAGGAAATCCTAAAAAGGTGTGTAATCCCGTACCCATCTAAATACATGTTTTAAATGGTGTGTAATCCCACACTTCTGTGAATATTTGTACGAAATATTTTTGATTTGGTCGAAAGATTGAAAAAATGGAAATCGGCATATGTGATTACTTGGGCGTGCGTATGTTCGAAGTGGAAACTATATTTTGCAATGAAATAGTTTTTGGTTAGCAGCAATAACGTGATTTCGAAAAATCATGAAAAATAGGAGAAAGGGAATTAGAAAGTGAATAAGATATCGAATTAAAGCTTACTTTGTCTAGTTTTATATGAAAGAAATAGAGGAGGAAGATGAATTTTATATTCTATGATATTTTAAATTTATTAAAACTGGTTTTGAATGACTTCGTAGTTCCCTGTTATGTTTTTGAAAAATCATTTAAAATTTTAAAAAGTGAATTATGAGTTATAATTTATATGTAAAGATTCCTTAGTAAGTCTATTTTCAATAGAAACAAGTGGGAGCAACATATGAAAAATTTACAATGAGATATTTGAATTTAGGGTAAGAGAGGTCAGAACCATTGGTCAGTGAAACAAGAGAATTTTTAATGAATAAACTGTACTAAACAGCTAAGCCAAAAATTCTGGAAAAATTGTAGTAAGAAGATATATGAGTCTAGTTTCACGGAAAATTTATGGATATAAATTGTGTTTCCTAACTCAAGTTATAGTCAATTTAGTCAATATGATGCGGATGGATAGTTTCAATTTTTATGCCCCAAATTAGTAGTTAAGTTTGGGGTTGCAGAATTACGAAAATACCCTCGATGGGTAAAATTACAAAAATAACTTTGGGTTGTGAAATTTACCAAAATGCTCCTATGGGCCGATTTACCGAAATGCCCTTATGTGCTGATTTCCTAGATTGCCTTAGTGGGTCGTATTACAAAGTGCTATAATAGGCTGATTCACCAAAATAAATTGTTTGATTAATGATTTTATGTAAATATTATGTTTTATATTGTATGTTGCATTTGCATATTGCATGGGATTGGGATATTGATGATCGGAGGAAGTTATTCTGGTGGCTCTGCCACATGTATTCTGGTGGCTCTGCCACATTCTGATTCTGGTGGCACTGCCACATATTTTGGTGGCTCTGCCACAAATTCTGATAATGTCTAAGTGCCAACCTAAATATGGCTTTGTGTCATCGTAATTACGGCTTTGTGCTAAACGTGTTTACCTGGGGCTATGTGCCTAACATATGAATTAACGACTCTGTGTCGATCATATTTACCCAAGGCTGTGTGCCAATTATATTACCGTATATGATATTTCGGTGGCTCTGCCACAATCGGTATAGTGGCTATGCCACGCATAATTATGACTCTGGTGGCTCAGCCATAAATGTTATAAAAAGCGACTTGATCAACATTTCAGTGGCTCGTACACGAATTATTATAAATGGAAACTTGCCTGCGATTGGTGTGTTTGGCGGGGTGGGTTGACTTGATCCCCGCAGGTGTGATGGAATGGTATGGGTGGTGTGTAGCGGATGGATTACTAGGATGCGTTGGGTTGCATTACATTATCTGCATTATCATGTTTATAGGCCTAAGGCCCAGTTTGTTTTGTAAATGGGCTTCAGCCCAAGATTATGCTACATGGGCTCTGGCCCAATATATTGCTTTACGGGTTCAGACCTAGTGGATAACGGTAAGGGGATTTTGCACTGAGTTCTAGTAACTCACCCCCTCCTTTCTTAATCTTTGTAGGTAATGCTCGGTGACGAGGACTTGGATGCATGGATGACTCTGTGGAGGCCATACTTCGAAAATAAATGTTTCGAACTTTAGTAAATTACTTTTATGCTCTTTTCGTTATTTTTACTATTTTGGGTTTTAAAGTTGTAATAAGGCCTCTAGGATATTTTTATTTTGCTTTACGTTTAGACATACCTAATAACTTGCTTGAAATGTTTTAAATGGGGATTTTCTAAAATCATTAATAACGGTTTTCCAAAATTGATTAACAAATGGATTTCATAACATACTTTTACAAATATTTTATCTTGGAAATTTTCACTCAAATTATTAACGATATTTCTTTTGAAAGTCACGGTTTTATAAGATCACTAGTTCAATTATCAATTTATCAACCTTCGAGGTTAGTAGTGTTTTTAAAAAATATTTTAAACCAAACTTGTTTTCTTGATTATAACAAAATAGTACTTATTTTAATACGAATAAAAAAGATTTAACACGTTTTTTTCATGTGACATTTCAGATTCGGTCATAATGCATGGGCCAGGTTTCGGGTGTTACATTTTATGGTATCAGAGCCCGATTGCAAAACTTGACTGTGGTTTGGGTTTAAAAGCGTTTTCTAAAGTTGTTCGAAATTTGATTTATAAACACATGTTCTAAAGGAAGTATGGCACCACAAGTATCCGGCACCAAGTCAAGTAAGTATTTGTTTTCATTTTGTGATTATTGTGTTTGTGATAAGAAAACTCCACAACATAGAAATATTCTAGAACTTTTAGCTTTAGGAGCTGAAACTATAGAGATTGAGACCTTAGGATACGTTTTGCTAAAACGACTTTACTCCCTATACTTCATAAAACATTGTTTAATAAACATTGAATAGCATAATGATTCATAAGACTCTTAATCAGATTAAATCGATTTAGTAACTATGAGTGCTAGAGGACGTGGACGCGGTGGACGTAGCTGTGGTAGAGGCCAAGGTGCTAGAGTTGGATCTTCAGCACCAAGGCATGTGCCTAAAAGGAGGCAATGGCATCGCCAGTGGCTGAGACAGGGTCTCATGATGGAACTAGGGGTGATGTGCTGACTCAAATAGTTAAGGAGGTATTGGAGGAGGTTAAAGGAATCGGTGAAGCACTTCGATTTGGGTGCATAGATTGTAAGAAGAAAAGAGATCGCAATTCTTTAGGGTCACAGTCTTATTCCGTAAAGCGTGTTAAGGCACGTCCAAACTTTTTGGCTTGTGATTATTGTAGAAGGCGTCATCCGGGTGAGTGCTGGAGGAGGTCAGGAACATGTTTGCGATGCGGGTCTAAGGAGTATAAGGCTCGGGATTGTTCCATCTCTAGCAAGTCAGGTACGTTTTATGGTGTTTAAGCATAGGAAATTTTATCAATGAGTGATAAATACCTGTTTGCTTCTAGGATTAGATATTTGATGATGTGAAGAGTTTCCAAGATTAAGATAGAAAGCGAATTAGTGTTATTAAGATCGAGTCTTGTGATGAAAGTGTAGTATGCTAGGTTAGGATGTGCGACTGTTCCTATAGTTGGAAATTTTGAGGATAAAATTTTTTTTAGGGGGTAGAATTGTAACATCCCTAAATTGGGCCTAGTAGGATTGGGCCCATTGGGCCTTTAGCACGGAAGCATTTAAAATTTTTGGAGAACAAGAGAATGGCTTTATTTCAAGTTGAACTTATTAGGAAGGTGATTTTGGAAAGTTACGGGGTTTCTAGGAAGTTCCAGGTTCAAGATGGGCTATAAGAAAAATTTTGTGTTTAAGCATTTAAGGAGGGTAGATAAGTAGCATCAAGACTTAAGGAAATAAGTGTGCATTTTGTTAGCACAAGGAGTCTATTGGTAAAGGTGGAAAGTGGCGTGTGGAGTGTACTAATGGTTTGAGGTTCAAATCCCACCTAGTGCAAATATTATGGATTAAAATTTTTTGTACTAATAAGGTAAGTGTTGGCCAAGGCTTAAATAAGGTAAGTAAGACTTTTTAATTATGGAAAGATGGCTAAGGAAATAAGGTCAGGACGAGTGGAAGGAAAGAAGGAAAAAAAAAAGGAAAGAGTAGGGAACATGTTGGCTTAAGGTGTGGAAAATGTTTTGGAAAGAAATTTTTGGTCAACATCCATCCTTTTGGCAAGAGTTACATACGGTTTTGCTAAGGAGAGGGAAGAACCAAATTTTCCCATACCTTTTTGCAATATCTTATGCATGAGAGGTATTTTCTTGTTTTGATCATATTGTGTCTCTTTTCCAAAATAGCATTTTTAGCCATTTGGTGTAAGGGGAGAAACTGAATCTTTTCTTTACTTTTGAATGTTCTTTCGGGTTTCTTTTTGAGAGTGACGTTTTGGGTACTTTTTCCTTTAGCATTTCGGGTCATCTTCTTTTCAATTCTTCTTGTCAAATTCTTAAGCCCTCTCTTTTCTTCTCCGATTTCCTTCCTACTCATTCCTCTCCATAGCCTAACCTCTTCTCTCTTCCCTAACCCTTAATTGTTTCTTCCTCTTTTTCCTTCCACATCAATCGATTTTCTTTGCAGTTTAATTCTCTTAGTTGAACACTCTCTATCGCTTTTTGTGTTGGGCATACTTATTGCATCTTGTGAGTTAGTCCTTACCCAAATCACAATCCTGTTCTCCCCTAGAGTGGTGCTACAAGGAATTTAACAATCAGTAAGTAATAGTTCTATCTTTGTCAATAACTTTGTTTCATTCGAGTTTTTCCTTAATAATCGTGTGTTCTTCTTTCTCTCTCTCGTTGGGTCTGAGTTACGTTCTTTTCTGTGATATGGCCATCGTTGGGCTTAGGGCTTTCAATAAGGTGAAGGAGCACAAGTGATTTGTATTAACCAAATCGTTATCGTCGACTTGTCAAGCAAGTGGGGTAAGAACGTTGTAATTAGATTAGTTTTGGCCAAAGGTGGGATAATTGCTAACAACTCTTTCGCTCACCAAATATTGTTAGGACGAGATTTCAGTAGCCAAAGGGTGAGGATCGTTAACATCAATGGTAATAAAGGAGCGAGTGGTGGTAGTCAGAAGGCGGGGTTGAATATCGGGACTCCGTAGAGGGAGATCACGTAGTGGGGCAACGAAGAGTGGTTCTTTAGGAAATCCTAAAAAGGTGTGTAATCCCGTACCCATCCGAATACATGTTTGAAATTGTGTGTAATCGCATACTTCTTTGAATATTTGCACGAAATGTTTTGTGATTTGGTCAAAAGATCGAAAAATCAAAAATCGGTATATGTGATTACTTGGGCGTGCGTATGTTCGTAGTGGAAACCATATTTTGCAATGAAACAGTTTTTGGTTAGCAGCAATGATGTGATTTCGAAAAATCATGAAAAATAGGAAAAAGGGAATTAGAAAGTGAATAAGATATCTGATTAAATCTTACTGTGTCTAGTTTTATATGAAAGAAACATAGTAGGAATAGGAATTTTATATTCTGTGATATTTTGAATTTTTTAAGACTGGTTCTGAATGACTTCGTGGTTCCCTATTATGTTTTGGAAAATAATTTAAAATTTTACAAAGTGAATTATCGAGAGGTGTGCATGGGTCGGTAGAAATTTGGGTTGAATCTGACCCAACTAAAATTTAGGCCGTCTATTGGGCTTGGGTGGTCGAGCCTAAAAATGGGCTGAAATTTTGCCCAAGCCCTACCCATATAAAATACTAAAACTAAGACTGGCTCGCCTACCAGATATTTTTTTATATTATTTTATATAATTTTAAATATATATAATACATCAAAATATTAAAAATCAAAATAAATATTTTCAACAAATTGAGAAATAAATTTTAAAAATATGTAGACTTAAATAACACTAAAATATATGCAACTTAACAAGCAAATTCCTCTAAAATAATAACAAAATTAACAAATACTTTTAAAATAATAAAAAATTAACAATAAAATAAGTTTTATATAATATCTAAACAATAACAACAAAATAATAGAAACATAATAGTAAAGTGGTAGCAAAATAAAGAGAAAACAATAAGAAAATAATATTTAAAAATAATTTTTTCCTTTAATGAATTGGTAGGGCAAGCAAAAATGTGAATGGCTCGGGCTAAGAAATTCTTACGAGGCCTTACCCATTTTTAAACAGGCCTCATTTTCTCATCAAGCCCATTTTTCTGCCTATATTTTACCCTAACCCTCCCATTTTTGGGCGGGCCTTGGTAGTGCAGTGGCCCACCAATGCTCATTTGTAATTATCAGTTATAATTTATATGTACAGATTCTTTAGTGAGTCTATTTTCAATAGAAATAAGTGGGAGCAACATATGAAAAATTTACAATGAGATATTTGAATTTAGGGTAAGAGAGGTCAGAACCATTGGTTAGTGAAACAAGGGAATCTTTAATGAAGAAAATGTACTAAGCGGCTAAGCCAAAAATTCTGGAAACATTGTAGTAAGAAGATATATGAGTCTAGTTTCAAGAAAAATTTATGGATCTAAATTTTGAGTTTCCTAACTCGAGTTATAGTCAATTTAGTCAATATGAAGCGGATGGACAGTTTCAATTTTTATGCCCCAAATTAGTAGTTAAGTCTGGGGTTGCTAAATTATGAAAATACCCTCGATGGGTAAAATTATAGAAATACCTCGGGTTGTGAAATTTACTAAAATGCCCCTATGGGCCGAATTACGAAAATGCCCCTATGGGTTGATTTGCTAGATTGCCTTAGTGGGCCGTATTACAAAGTGCTATAATAGGTCGATTCACCTGAAATAAATTGTTAGATTAATGATTGTATGTGAATATTATGTTTTATATTGTATGTTGCATTTACATATTGCATGGTATTGGGATATTGATGATCGAAGGAAGTTATTATGGTGGCTTTGCCACATGTATTCGTGGCTCTGCAAAAAATTTTGATAATGGCTAAGTGCCAACCTAAATATGGCTTTGTGCCATCGTGATTACGGCTTTGTGCTAAACGTGTTTACCCGGGGCTATGTGCCTAACAATGAATTAATGACTCTGTGTCGATCATTTTTACCCAAGGCTGTATGCCGATTATATTACCGTATATGATATTCTGGTGGCTCTGCCACAATTTGTATAGTGGCTATGCCACGCATAATTATGACTCTGGTGGCTCAGCTACAAATTATTATAAATGGCAACTTGCCTGCGATTGGTGTTTTGGCGGGGTGGGTTAACTTGATCCCCACTGGTGTGATAGGATGGTACGGGTAGTGTGTAGCGGATGGTACTAGGATGGGTTGGGTTACATTACATTATCTGCATTATCATGTTTATAGGCCTAAGGCCCAGTTTGTTTTGTAAATGGGCTTCAGCCTAAGATTATGCTACATGGGCTCCAGCCCAAGATATTGCTTTACGGGTTTAGACCCAGTGGATAACGGTAAGGGGATTATGCACTGAGTTCTAGTAACTCACCCCCTTCTTTCTTAATATTTGAAGGTAATGCTCGGTGACGAGAACTTGGGCCCATGGATGACTCGGTGGAGACCATACTTCAGAAATAAATGTTTTGAACTTTAGTAAATTACTTTTATGCTCTTTTTCGTTATTTTTACTATTTTGGGTTTTAAAGTTGTAATAAGGCCTCTAGGATATTTTTATTTTGCTTTACGTTTAGACTACATAATATCTTGCATGAAATGTTTTAAATGGGGATTTCCTAAAATCATTAATAACGATTTTCCAAAATTGATTAACAAACGGATTTCATAACAAACTTTTACAAATATTTTATCTTGGAAATTTTCACTCAAATTATCAACGATATTTCTTTTGAAAGTCACGGTTTTATAAGATCACTAGTTCAATTATCGATTTATCAACATTCGAGGTTAGTAGTATTTTTAACAAATATTTTAAACCAAACTTGTTTTCTTGATTGTAAAAAAATAATACTTATTTTAGTACGAATAAAAAGGATTTAACACGTTTTTCTCATGTGACATGTCAGATTCGGCCATAACGCATGGGCCGAGTTTGGGGTGTTACAGGGACTAAACCGAACATTTACGGAAATTCTTAGAAATTTAAATTTTTTTCGGTTACAGAGGTCACACTCCCATGTGGGTAGGCCGTGTGCCTTCCACGGCCTTAGACACGCTATGCTGTGTCAAAACAGGGCATACATACTGACTTGTCCATACGGTCGCGGACACACCCATGGTCGCTACTAACTTGCACCACACGGCCAGTCACACGCCTGTGTGTCCAGCCCGTGGTCGATTCTGACTTGTTTTGAAATGTAACCACGAGGGACACGGTCGAGCCACACGCCCGTGAGCTCAACTGTGTGGGCAATTATAGGCCATTTTCAAGGCCAAATTGCCACCCACACTTTGGACCATCCCTACAAGCATCATACCAATCCAATTCATGTCAAAATAACCAACTTTTCCAAGCATTCAAAAGCATTTCAACCACACCATCTTATGCGATAAATAGCTCAATATATTTACAATCATATCCAAGTATAATTCATCACAAACATACCATTTCATTATAGCAATCATTCATCAAACATTTGCCTACTTTGCATCAACAAGCTCACCATTATTATGCCCATTTCACTAGTAATCAAACCTTACCAAATAAGGCACCATATAACATGACTACTCATTCATAACACAACCATTTATCTAGCCATATCACATGGCTATATACATATCTCAAACATAATCTAAAACAACTAGCCTATACATGCCATATTTAACTATATACACATTCAAAAGTACCAAAGTAGAGATTGGTTAGTGTGATGATGATCCTCGACGATTCCCAAGCGTTTCGAAGCTTTGACGATCTATAAAACAAAGCAAACACACACAGAGAGTAAGCTTTCAAAAGCTTAGTAAGCCATATACAAATAAACTTAACATATAATTCATATAACCATATCAATTCAAGATCATTAATATTTCCCAATTACAAATTCATACTCTTCTTTGGCTCATTTGTTTAGCCATATCTTACCAATAATTCATATAAAAAAGTTTCAATCAATATACATATCACATCTAACTCTTTGAATCTTTGCATATTTCTCACTTGAACACAATCCACATATACTTACCTTTCATACACATACATAGTGTACGATTCAAACATGCCAGAATTGAGTTAACATTTCATATAGTCTTTCGTTTCTCAAAATTTCCCGTTGAACCATTCGAAATCAAATAGGATACTCGGAATACTCGAAATAGTCATACAATGCCAACATCCCAGACCTAGTCTTACATGTAGTCAGATATCGATGCCACTATGCTAGACAGGGTCTTACACGAATCAAATACGATGCCAATGTCCCAAAAACGGTCTTACACTAAAATTTCAAATTGATTCCAACGTCCTAGACATGGTCTTACACGATATCACATATCGGACACCTATGTCATGAAATATAAAATCCTATCTATTCCTAGGTTCGTACAGGACTTTTCAGACATTGTCAACTTGTCGATAATTCCTCAAATTGATACATAAATAAACCAATTCTAATGCATTTATTTGTACAAATCATCTCAAGCATATTCATTGCAATCCAAATGTCATAGATACATAAATAAACCAATTCTAATGCATTTATTTGTATATCAACTTACCTCGGACTCGGATAAGCGAACAAACTCGGCTACTCAATTACTTTCAATTTCCCACGATCTAAATCTGTTTTCTTCGGTTCTTGATCTATAAAAATTCAAATTTAACTCATTTATTCACTAATTTATTCAATTCAATCCAAAAACACATATTTAGGGCAATTTACAATTTAACCCTTACATTTTAACATTTTGACATTTTAGACCCTATTTCATAAAATCACAAAATACACATAATTTCATATCACTCATGCTTGGCCGAATATCACCCATGCTCATACAAGTCCACACATTTCATTTATTTCACAATTTATTCCTTCAAAACATTATTTTCTCAATTTAGTCCAAGTTACTCAAATTCACTAAAAATCCAAAGACAAAATATGTTTATCTAACACATATATTTCATATTTCATCAAAAATCATCACAAAGTTCATGAATTCATCAATGGCACATTTCCAATTCTTCATCAATTCAAAAAATTAAAGCATGGGTTTTGAAGACACAAAGCAGCGATTGCAAAAACATAGAAATGATCAAAAATTGAAGCAAAACATACCTTGAATCAAATAATATCAATGGCCCAATGTAACCTAAGCTTAAACTTTCGTTTCTTTTCTTATTTTTGGCACCAAAAGATGAACAACTCCACCAATTTCATATTTTTGTTTTATTATAATCATATTATTAGATTATTTACTATATTAACCTTTTAATTAATATTTGAAACTTATATACATTAAGGTCATATTTGTCCATTGCCATCCACTATCTTATAAAATGGCTTAATTGCCTCATAAGGCCACTACATTAAAAAGCCAACTCAAATAAGCACATTAAGATATAAAATGTCAATTTATCTTTTATACGATTTAGTCCTTTTCTCTAATTAAGCACCCAAACAACGGAATTAATCCACATAAATTTCACACATACCAATTCACATACTGTAGACTCGAAAAATAATATTAAAATATTTTTTACTTGGATTTGTTGTCCTGAAACCACTATTCTGACTAAGGTCAAAACCGAACTGTTACAATTCTCCCCCTTAGGGATTTTTGTCCCCGAAAATCTTACCGTTGAATAGATTCAAATATTGTTGTCTCATTATATCTTCAGGATCCCACGTAGCCTCTTCCACTCCGTGTCAATGCCATAGTACTTTTATTAACGAAATTTTCTTATTTCATAATTCTTTCACTCCACGAGCTAAGATATGAATCGGTTCTTCCTCATATGTCATATTGGATCGAATTTCAATCTTAGACAGAGAAATCACATGTGATGGATCGGATCTGTATCGACAAAGAATTGACACATGAAATACATTATGAATATTTTCCAACTCAGGTGGCAATAACAATTTATATACAATAGGTCTGATTTGTTCGATAATTTCATATGGCCCGATGAACCTTGGACTCAATTTGCCTTTACATCCAAATCAGAGTACTTTCTTCCATGGAGATACTTTCAAGAACACTTTATCATCGATTTCAAACTCAATATATTTTCGTTTCAAATCTGCATAAGATTTCGGACGATCAAATGCTGCTTTCAGACTGTCACGGATCACTTTCACTTTCTGTTTAGTGTCTTTAATCAAGTCAACCCCGTGTATATATTTTCACTGAGCTCAATCCAATATAGAGGTGTTCGATATTTGCATCCGTACAAAGCCTCATAAGTTTCCATTTTAATGCTCGACTAAAAACTATTATTATATGCAATTTCAATCAATGGCAAATACTGCTCCCACGTACCGTTAAACTCAAGGATGCAACATCTCAACATATCCTCGTGGATCTGAATAATCAGTTCGGATTGACCATCTGTCTGTGGGTGAAAGGCTATACTGAAATGCAATTTTGTATCTAGAGCTTCTTGCAATTTCTTCCAGAATCGTGATGTAAATCTCGGATCTCTATCAAACACAATGGAAAGTGGCACCTCGTGCGATCTCACAATATCAAAAATGTAAAGCTCAGCTAACTTTTCAAGTGAATAATCAGATCGTACCGGAATAAAATGGGCTAACTTCGTTAATCGACCAACTACAACCCAAATTGCATCTTTCTTTCTCAGAGTCAATGGCAATCTAGAAACAAAGTCCATCGTCACTCTATCTCATTTCCACTCAGGAATCAAAATCGGTTATAACAAACCAAATGGAACCTAATGTTTAGCTTTAACTTGCTGACAAACTAAACATTTTGAGACAAAATCAGATATATCTCTTTTCATACCGGCCACCAATAGTGTTGCTTCAAATCATGATACATCTTTGTACTTCCCAGATGAACAGATAGGTGACTATTATGAGCTTCATTCAAATTTAACTTTAACAAATCTGAATTTCTCGGAACACAAATTTGATCTTGAAATCTCAAACAATCATCAACATCAACTCAAAATTTAGAATTGAAATTCGAATCACATTGAGCTCGTTTCGCTATCATTTCATCATCAACTTTCTGAGCATCACATATTTGTTGTAGAAACAACGGTTTCGCTTTCAATTCAGCCAAAACTAAACCATCATCAAATAAGTCTAAATGAGCATTCATAGCACGTAATGCAAAAAAATGATTTTCGGCTCAAAGCATCAGCAACAACATTTGCCTTACCCGGATGATAGTCTATCACAAGCTCGTAGTCTTTCAAAAGCTCTAACCATCTTCTTTGTCACAGATTCAATTCTTTCTGAGTCATTAGGTACTTCAAACTTTTATGATCTGAAAACACGTGACATTTCTCACCGAAAAGATAATGACGCCAAATCTTTAATGTAAACACAATCGCAGCTAGCTCAAGATTGTGTGCCGGGTAGTTCTTTTCATTCGGCTTAAGTTGTCTCGAGGCATAAGCTATAACTTTGCCTTCCTGCATCAAAACACATCCCAGACCATTCAACGAAGCATCACTAAAAATCACAAATTCTTTACCCGATTCTGGCTGTACCAAAACTAGAGCTTCAGTCAACAAAGTTTTCAATTGATCAAAGCTTTTCTGACATTTATCGGACCATTCAAGCTTCAAATCTTTCTGAAGCAATCTAGTTAACGGAGTAGCAATCATTGAGAAGCCTTTTACAAACCGACGATAATAACAAGCAAGTCCCAAAAAACTGCGAAATTCAAACACATTTCCATTCCAGAATAGCAGAAATCTTGCTCGGGTCAACTCGTACTCCGGACGCTGATACAATATGTCCCAAAAAACCAACTTCTCGTAACTAGAATTAACATTTACTGAACTTTACATACAATTGCTTATCTCGCAGAGTTTGCAACACAATTCTCAGATGTTTAGCATGTTCAGTTTTATCATGCGAATAAATCAAAATGTCATCAATGAATACGACATCAAATCGATCTAAATACGGTCTAAAAATTCTATTCATCAAATCCATAAAAATAGCAGGAGCATTTATTAGTCCGAGAGGCATAACTAAAAACTCATAATGCCCGTACCTCGTTCTGAAAGCAGTTTTCAAAATATCTGAATCTTTTACCCGCAGCTGATAATATCCCGATCTCAGATCTATCTTTGAAAACACAGTGGCTCATTTTAGCTGATCAAACAAATCATTAATTATGGGCAAAGGATATTTATTCTGTATAGTCACTTTGTTCAACTAACGATAATCAATGCACATTCTCATCGTGCCATCTTTCCTTTTCACAAATAGAATAGGAGCACCCCAAGGTGAAAAACTTGATCTTGCGAATCCTCTGTCAGTCAACTCTTGCAACTGTAACTTCAACTCTTTCAACTCTGTTGGTGCCATTCTATACAGATTTATCGAAATAGGAGTCATACCAGGCAATAGATCAATACCAAATTCAACTTTACATATCAGAGGTAATCTTGACAATTCTTCAAGAAATACATCAGAGAATTCACAAACCACTGGCACTGATTCAACTTTCTTTTCAGTTACTTTCAAATCAATCACATAAGCAAAATAAGCTTCATAACCCTTTCTCACATAATTTTGAGCTTTCATCACTGATATCACAGCAGGTAATCCATTCAAATCATTAGATTCAATCCAAACTATTTTATCATTCTGAAATCTCAAATCAATGATCTTTCATTTGAAATTCACAATAGCATCATGCAAAGTCAACCAATCCTTACCCAAAATTATATCAAACTCATCAAATGGCAATAGCATCAGATCAGTTGAAAAACAAACATCTCAAAACAACAATGGACAATTCTTGCATACTTTGTCAACTAGGACCCTTTTACCTATGGGGTTCAATACTCTAATAACAAATTCAGTAGACTCTACAGGCAAAATCTTATTGGATTCTAGGTTCATGCATACATAAAAATGTATAGATCGAGGGTCTATTAATGCAATCACAGAAGTATCATAAAGAGTAAATGTACCCATTATAACATCTGGAGATGAAGCTTCCTCGTGGGCTCAGATGGCATATGCTCTGGCAGGCACTCTAGCTTCAAATCTCGCTACATTGTCTTTCGTAATTCTCTAACTACCACTGACATTCCTTATATTTCGAGAAGGTCTACCTCTAGCTGAAACATTATCAGATCTCGATTTTGAACAATCTCTTGCTCAACAAACTCTTGGTAGTCTCGGATAAAATGATCTAAGAATTCATATATGAAGCAAGCTCGGTCATTCAATCTACAACTACTTGGATGTCTTTTACAACAATGTTTACATTCAGGTCATTCGGATTAGACATTTCCCACAATGGCCATCGAAGTAGTTGGAACTTTGGAATTCAACTGTGATCTAGCTCGATCTCTATTCGAATGTCCCAAATTAACCTTTGGACGGCTTTGTTCATCTCTGAATTTCTTTGAAGTAGGCTAAAATGTTTTACTCAGAAATCTCTTTCTCGCATCTCTAACTTTAGACTCAACTTTTCTTTTATCTTTCCCGAGTGCCTCAGCTTTGCACGCTCGATCAACAAGTACAACAAACTCTTTTATTTCTAGAATCCCAACTAGTAAACGAATATCTTCATTTAGACTGTCTTCAAACCATTTACACATTATTGCTTCAGTTTAAGCACATTCTCGAGCATATTGACTTAGTCTCACGAACTCTCGCTCATACTCGGTGATAGACATGCGACTCTATTTCAATTCCAGGAATTCTTTTCGTTTCTGATCAATAAATCTCTAGACTAATATAATTCTTTCAAAACTCAGACAAAAAGAAATCCCATGGAACCCATTCTTTTAGAACAATGGAAATCAATGTATTCCACCATTGATAAGATGTGTCTCGTAGCAAAGAAACAACACACTTTATACATTCTTAAGGAGTCAATGACATTTCATCAAATACTTGGATAGTGTTCTCTAGCAAAAACTCAGCTTTCTCGATATTGTCATCACTGGTGACCCTAAACTCTTAGCCCTATATTTACAAATTTTGTCGACCAGAGGTCTATTCAACAGATTCATATTCATAACCGGAGGTATAGCAAAAGTATGAGAAGGATTAGGCGGGGGCAAAGGTTGTGAAATAGCCAGATTAGTTCTTATGGAGTGAGTGAACCACTCGTTCATCATTTGGAAGAAGGCCTGTTTATCCTCTCCCTCTTGACCGCTAGTAGCCGTCTCGAATCATATGGCGCTGTCCCTTGAGTGGGTGTAGGCGCATTGCTTTCAAAATTGTCAGCTACGGCTCTTTCGGGATCAATTACTATGCAAAGAACACATTTTACACGTCAGGATTCATCACACTATCACATTTCGTATATATGGCATCTATAGCTAGACTCTCATATGTAACATTAGTTTGACAATCGACTAAACTGTAGCTCTGATACTAATCAAATGCAACACCCCTAACCCGTAACCATCGCTGGTTTAGGGTTAAGAGGCATTACCGGACAATTAAAAACTTTTACAGATATTTTTTAACATAATTTCACAATTCACATCAAAGTGTCCCTTAAATAGGTCTACGAGACCTTAAACATGTTTTAAATAGGGTCAGGACTAAACTGAACATTTACAGAAATTCATAGAAATTTAAAAAAATTTATGTTATAGAGGTCACACGCCCATGTGGGCAAGTCGTGTGCCTCCCATGGCCTCAAACACGCCCGTATGTCTAAGCCGTGTCAAAATAGGGAATACATATTGACTTGCCCACGCGACCGTGGACACACCCGTATGCCTCACCCATGGTCGCTACTGACTTGCAAAACACAGCCAGTCACACACCCGTGTGTCCAGCCCATGGTCGAGTCTGACTTATTTTGAAATGCAACCACGAGGGACACAGTGAGCCACACACCTTTGTGCTCAACCATGTGGGCAATTATAGGCCATTTTCAAGGCCAAATTACCACCCATAGTTTGGGCCATCCCTACAAGCATCATACCAATCCAATTTATGTCAAAATAACCAACTTTTCCAAGCATTCAAAAGCATTTCAAGCACACCATCTTATGCAAAAATTATCTCAATATATTCACAATCATCTCCAAGTGTAATTCATCACAAACATACCATTTCATTATTGCAATCAATCATCAAACATTTGCTTACTTTGCTCTTAAGCTAGCTATTGACTTATGCCCACGGCTAGTTGACACTCCCGTGTCAAGGCCGTGAACTATTAGGCTAGATCCTATCATTTTCCCATGACCATTAGGCATGCCTTGTGCCATAACCGTGTTGGCAAAATAGGCCATGTGCAAGGCCAATTTTCCACCCACACAAGGGTCAAACCTACAAGCACATTTAAGCATAATCCCACACACAATTTAGCAACCAATTTCATGCCAAGTGATCAACATATCATCTCATACAATCTAATTTCTAATCAAGTCAACCTATAAACTAAAATTCGCCACTTGTACATATTCAATATCAACCATGATTCATCCCCAAATTCATTATATCATACTAACATCATACCATCACAAAGTTTACCATTTATAAGTCATTCTGTAACACCCCGAACCCGGTCAAAATGCTACAACCGAATCTGGTGTGTCACTGGGAAGAAAACATTTCGAAAACCATTTTGTCAACTTGATTTGAGAAGAAAACTTTTGTTTATCTATAAAAGAATCGTGTTTGGTTGAGTGAACTGATAAAACATTTTGAACCTTAACTTAGAAGAAATAGAGTTTCCTTGTTGCTATCCATCGTTTATTAATTATCCGGTGTACAACTTCAGAAAAAAAAAGATTTTACTCAAGTTTTAGAAAAACCGTCCATTTCATAATTTATCAAGCATGCTATTAACGTTTAGCAGGGATTTAAAGAAAACTAAAACAAACAAATAATCCAAAAGTAAAAATCTAAGTAGCCTTATTACAAAGCTAAAACCCCAAACTTAAAGTAAATAAGAACTAAATCCGAAATAAACATTGGAATGGAAACAAATATTGAGCATGGCCACCATGAGTCCACCCCGGCTCCAAATCCACGATCTAAGCATTATCTGCAAAAAGTAATGGAAGGGGTGAGTCACCAAGACTCAATGTGTAATTCCTCATCCCAAAAGACGTTAAGCTTTTACACAGATTCATATGCAAATATGCATGTCATGCAACCCATCCAACCTAAGTATCCATCCGACTCTCCCAGATCTACCCCTTATGGCACCTAGCCACTGGTGGTACCTAATCACTAGTAATGAAGTCACAAATATTCATATGTGGGGCCAACCCACTTGTGGTACCTAACCACTGTGACGATCCCTTACAACGATACGTGGAGCCAACCACTATGGTACCTAACCACTGGGACAAGTCACAAAATAAGCATATATGGTACCTAACCACTAGTGGCTCCAAACCACTGAGACTTAGTCATAGAATAATGATTTGTGGGGCTAACCCACTTGTGGTACCTAACTGTAACAACCTAAACCCGATCAAAATGCTACGATCGAATCTGGTATGTTACAGAGAAAAAATAATTAAAAACCCGGTCATCGACTCAAGTTAGAAAGTAGACCTTTGCTTTTTCGGGAGAACCCCGTATATATTATGTAAATCGAAAAACATTTTAACTCATAGTCTCAAGAAATTAGAGTGGCCGTGTTGTTATTACAAGTTAATCAGTTACCCGATGGTAAAATTAAGAAAAAT